>ONZH01027045.1:0-594955 GCA_900303285.1 Rhinella marina | reverse complement strand
ATAACTACTATAATACTGCTCCTATGTACAAGAATATAACTACTATAATACTGCTCCTATGTACAAGAAAATATAACTACTATAATACTGCCTCCTATGTACAAGAATATAACTACTATAAATACTGCTCCTATGTACAAATATAACTACTATAATACTGCTCCTATGTACAAGAATATAACTACTATAATACTGCTCCTATGTACAAGAATATAACTACTATAATACTGCTCCTATGTACAAGAATATAACTACTATAATACTGCCTCCTATGTACAAGAATATAACTACTATAATACTGCTCCTATGTACAAGAATATAACTACTATAATACTGCTCCTATGTACAAGAATATAACTACTATAATACTGCTCCTATGTACAAGAATATAACTACTATAATACTGCTCCTATGTACAAGAATATAACTACTATAATACTGCTCCTATGTACAAGAATATAACTACTATAATACTGCCTCCTATGTACAAGAATATAACTACTATAATACTGCTCCTATGTACAAGAATATAACTACTATAATACTGCTCCTATGTACAAGAATATAAACTACTATAATACTGCTCCTATGTACAAGAATATAACTACTATAATACTGCTCCTATGTACAAGAATATAACTACTATAATACTGCTCCTATGTACAAGAATATAACTACTATAATACTGCCTCCTATGTACAAGAATATAACTACTATAATACTGCTCCTATGTACAAGAATATAACTACTATAATACTGCTCCTATGTACAAGAATATAACTACTATAATACTGCTCCTATGTACAAGAATATAACTACTATAATACTGCTCCTATGTACAAGAATATAACTACTATAATACTGCTCCTATGTACAAGAATATAACTACTATAATACTGCCTCCTATGTACAAGAATATAACTACTATAATACTGCTCCTATGTACAAGAATATAACTACTATAAATACTGCTCCTATGTACAAGAATATAACTACTATAATACTGCTCCTATGTACAAGAATATAACTACTATAATACTGCTCCTATGTACAAGAATATAACTACTATAATACTGCTCCTATGTACAAGAATATAACTACTATAATACTGCCTCCTATGTACAAGAATATAACTACTATAATACTGCTCCTATGTACAAGAATATATATAACTACTATAATACTGCTCCTATGTACAAGAATATAACTACTATAATACTGCTCCTATGTACAAGAATATAACTACTATAATACTGCCTCCTATGTACAAGAATATAACTACTATAATACTGCCTCCTATGTACAAGAATATAACTACTATAATACTGCCTCCTATGTACAAGAATATAACTACTATAATACTGCTCCTATGTACAAGAATATAACTACTATAAATACTGCTCCTATGTACAAGAATATAACTACTATAATACTGCTCCTATGTACAAGAATATAACTACTATAATACTGCTCCTATGTACAAGAATATAACTACTATAATACTGCCTCCTATGTACAAGAATATAACTACTATAATACTGCTCCTATGTACAAGAATATAACTACTATAATACTGCCTCCTATGTACAAGAATATAACTACTATAATACTGCTCCTATGTACAAGAATATAACTACTATAATACTGCTCCTATGTACAAGAATATAACTACTATAATACTGCTCCTATGTACAAGAATATAACTACTATAATACTGCTCCTATGTACAAGAATATAACTACTATAATACTGCTCCTATGTACAAGAATATAACTACTATAATACTGCTCCTATGTACAAGAATATAACTACTATAATACTGCTCCTATGTACAAGAATATAACTACTATAATACTGCCTCCTATGTACAAGAATATAACTACTATAATACTGCTCCTATGTACAAGAATATAACTACTATAATACTGCTCCTATGTACAAGAATATAACTACTATAAATACTGCTCCTATGTACAAGAAATATAACTACTATAATACTGCTCCTATGTACAAGAATATAACTACTATAATACTGCTCCTATGTACAAGAATATAACTACTATAATACTGCTCCTATGTACAAGAATATAACTACTATAAATACTGCTCCTATGTACAAGAATATAAACTACTATAATACTGCTCCTATGTACAAGAATATAACTACTATAAATACTGCTCCTATGTACAAGAATATAACTACTATAATACTGCCTCCTATGTACAAGAATATAACTACTATAATACTGCTCCTATGTACAAGAATATAACTACTATAATACTGCTCCTATGTACAAGAATATAACTACTATAATACTGCTCCTATGTACAAGAATATAACTACTATAATACTGCTCCTATGTACAAGAATATAACTACTATAAATACTGCTCCTATGTACAAGAATATAACTACTATAATACTGCTCCTATGTACAAGAATATAACTACTATAATACTGCTCCTATGTACAAGAATATAACTACTATAATACTGCCTCCTATGTACAAGAATATAACTACTATAATACTGCTCCTATGTATGTACAAGAATATAACTACTATAATACTGCTCCTATGTACAAGAATATAACTACTATAATACTGCTCCTATGTACAAGAATATAACTACTATAATACTGCTCCTATGTACAAGAATATAACTACTATAATACTGCTCCTATGTACAAGAATATAACTACTACTATAATACTGCTCCTATGTACAAGAATATAACTACTATAATACTGCTCCTATGTACAAGAATATAACTACTATAATACTGCTCCTATGTACAAGAATATAACTACTATAATACTGCTCCTATGTACAAGAATATAAACTACTATAATACTGCTCCTATGTACAAGAATATAACTACTATAATACTGCTCCTATGTACAAAGAATATAACTACTATAATACTGCTCCTATGTACAAGAATATAACTACTATAATACTGCTCCTATGTACAAGAATATAACTACTATATAATACTGCTCCTATGTACAAGAATATAACTACTATAATACTGCTCCTATGTACAAGAATATAACTACTATAATACTGCTCCTATGTACAAGAATATAACTACTATAATACTGCTCCTATGTACAAGAATATAACTACTATAATACTGCCTCCTATGTACAAGAATATAACTACTATAATACTGCTCCTATGTACAAGAATATAACTACTATAATACTGCTCCTATGTACAAGAATATAACTACTATAATACTGCTCCTATGTACAAGAATATAACTACTATAATACTGCTCCTATGTACAAGAATATAACTACTATAATACTGCTCCTATGTACAAGAATATAACTACTATAATACTGCTCCTATGTACAAGAATATAACTACTATAATACTGCTCCTATGTACAAGAATATAACTACTATATAATACTGCTCCTATGTACAAGAATATAACTACTATAATACTGCCTCCTATGTACAAGAATATAACTACTATAATACTGCCTCCTATGTACAAGAATATAACTACTATAATACTGCTCCTATGTACAAGAATATAAACTACTATAATACTGCCTCCTATGTACAAGAATATAACTACTATAATACTGCCTCCTATGTACAAGAATATAACTACTATAATACTGCCTCCTATGTACAAGAATATAACTACTATAATACTGCTCCTATGTACAAGAATATAACTACTATAATACTGCTCCTATGTACAAGAATATAACTACTATAATACTGCCTCCTATGTACAAGAAATATAACTACTATAATACTGCCTCCTATGTACAAGAATATAACTACTATAATACTGCTCCTATGTACAAGAATATAACTACTATAATACTGCTCCTATGTACAAGAATATAACTACTATAATACTGCTCCTATGTACAAGAATATATAACTACTATAATACTGCTCCTATGTACAAGAATATAACTACTATAATACTGCTCCTATGTACAAGAATATAACTACTATAATACTGCTCCTATATAACTACTATTATTCCTATGTACAAGAATATAACTACTATAATACTGCTCCTATGTACAAGAATATAACTACTATAATACTGCCTCCTATGTACAAGAATATAACTACTATAATACTGCTCCTATGTACAAGAATATAACTACTATAATACTGCTCCTATGTACAAGAATATAACTACTATAATACTGCCTCCTATGTACAAGAATATAACTACTATAATACTGCCTCCTATGTACAAGAATATAACTACTATAATACTGCTCCTATGTACAAGAATATAACTACTATAATACTGCTCCTATGTACAAGAATATAACTACTATAATACTGCCTCCTATGTACAAGAATATAACTACTATAATACTGCTCCTATGTACAAGAATATAACTACTATAATACTGCTCCTATGTACAAGAATATAACTACTATAATACTGCTCCTATGTACAAGAATATAACTACTATAATACTGCTCCTATGTACAAGAATATAACTACTATAATACTGCTCCTATGTACAAGAATATAACTACTATAATACTGCTCCTATGTACAAGAATATAACTACTATAATACTGCTCCTATGTACAAGAATATAACTACTATAATACTGCTCCTATGTACAAGAATATAACTACTATAATACTGCTCCTATGTACAAGAATATAACTACTATAATACTGCTCCTATGTACAAGAATATAACTACTATAATACTGCTCCTATGTAAAATAATATAACTACTATAATACTGCTCCTATGTACAAGAATATAACTACTATAATACTGCTCCTATGTACAAGAATATAACTACTATAAATACTGCTCCTATGTACAAGAATATAACTACTATAATACTGCCTCCTATGTACAAAGAATATAACTACTATAATACTGCTCCTATGTACAAGAATATAACTACTATAATACTGCTCCTATGTACAAGAATATAACTACTATAATACTGCTCCTATGTACAAGAATATAACTACTATAATACTGCCTCCTATGTACAAGAATATAACTACTATAATACTGCTCCTATGTACAAGAATATAACTACTATATAATACTGCTCCTATGTACAAGAATATAAACTACTATAATACTGCTCCTATGTACAAGAATATAACTACTATAATACTGCTCCTATGTACAAGAATATAACTACTATAATACTGCTCCTATGTACAAGAATATAACTACTATAATACTGCCTCCTATGTACAAGAATATAACTACTATAATACTGCTCCTATGTACAAGAATATAACTACTATAATACTGCTCCTATGTACAAGAATATAACTACTATAATACTGCTCCTATGTACAAGAATATAAACTACTATAATACTGCCTCCTATGTACAAGAATATAACTACTATAATACTGCTCCTATGTACAAGAATATAACTACTATAATACTGCTCCTATGTACAAGAATATAACTACTATAATACTGCTCCTATGTACAAGAATATAACTACTATAATACTGCTCCTATGTACAAGAATATAACTACTATAATACTGCTCCTATGTACAAGAATATAAACTACTATAATACTGCTCCTATGTACAAGAATATAACTACTATAATACTGCTCCTATGTACAAGAATATAACTACTATAATACTGCTCCTATGTACAAGAATATAACTACTATAATACTGCTCCTATGTACAAGAATATAACTACTATAATACTGCTCCTATGTACAAGAATATAACTACTATAATACTGCTCCTATGTACAAGAATATAACTACTATAATACTGCTCCTATGTACAAGAATATAACTACTATAATACTGCTCCTATGTACAAGAATATAACTACTATAATACTGCTCCTATGTACAAGAATATAACTACTATAATACTGCTCCTATGTACTACAAGAATATAACTACTATAATTACTGCTCCTATGTACAAGAATATAACTACTATAATACTGCTCCTATGTACAAGAATATAAACTACTATAATACTGCTCCTATGTACAAGAATATAAACTACTATAATACTGCCTCCTATGTACAAGAATATAACTACTATAATACTGCTCCTATGTACAAGAATATAACTACTATAATACTGCTCCTATGTACAAGAATATAACTACTATAATACTGCTCCTATGTACAAGAATATAACTACTATAATACTGCTCCTATGTACAAGAATATAACTACTATAATACTGCTCCTATGTACAAGAATATAACTACTATAATACTGCTCCTATGTACAAGAAATATAACTACTATAATACTGCCTCCTATGTACAAGAATATAACTACTATAATACTGCCTCCCTATGTACAAGAATATAACTACTATATACTGCGGCCGATGTACAAGAATATATCTACTATAATACTGCTCCTATGTACAAGAATATAACTACTATAATACTGCCTCCTATGTACAAGAATATAACTACTATAATACTGCTCCTATGTACAAGAATATAACTACTATATACTGCCTCCTATGTACAAGAATATAACTACTATAATACTGCCTCCTATGTACAAGAATATAACTACTATAATACTGCCTCCTATGTACAAGAATATAACTACTATAATACTGCTCCTATGTACAAGAATATAACTACTATAATACTGCTCCTATCAGGCTCCTGCTGATCTGATATTGAGGATGCACAAACCCTTTAATTCTGATCCCAGGACAGACATATATATATATATATATACTCTGACCACTCCCAGTTCCCTTTCACTTCCTGCCTCGCCGCATACACCCTGACACTGGCCTGAGACAGAACCTTGTGTACCTGGCCCTGGCGGTAGCTTAACTCCTGATAGTAGATTTGCTGTCATGACCTGGTGTGCCCTTTCCAGAATTACAGTGGTGTCCACCAGTTAAAGGCCCTCTGTCAGCAGTTTTGTACCTATGACACTGGCTGACCTGTTACATGTGCACTTGGCAGCTGAAGACATCTGTGTTGGTCCCATGTTCATATGTACCCGCATTGCTGAGAAAAATTGCTTTTTTAATATTTGTAAATGAGTCTCTAGGAGCAACGGGGGCGTTACCATTACACCTAGAGGATCTGCTCTCTCTGCAGCTGCCACATGCTCTGCACTTTAATTGACAGGACCAGGCAGTGTAAATGTCATCACACCCGGCCCTATCAATCAAAGTGCAGAAGGTGCTGCAGTTGCAGAGAGAGCAGAACCTCTAGGTGTAATGGTAACGCCCCTGTTGCTCCTAGAGGCTCTTTTGCATATAATAAAACATTTTTCTCAGCAATGTGCACACATATTAACATGGGACCAACACAGATGTCTTCAGCTGCCAAGTGCACATGTAACAGGTCAGCCAGTGTCATAGGTACAAAACTGCTGACAGATGCCCTTTAAGTCCCTCTGACATACAATGTATACCTTGTACATATGACAACTGTTGGGCCGATGTTTCCACTTGGCACTCGCTCTGGTGATTGATGTCTCTTACTTACAGATATTCTATAAATTGCCTCTTGTTTCCCGATCCCTGACATGTATTTGTCCGTCCAAACATGGCTGCTCCCTGTCACTAGCTCTGATGCATCCGCCATGTTTCTTACTTGCAGATACCTATATGGAAACAACAGTCAGGAAAAGGCGAGGACCCAGTAATATGGGTGAGTATAGGATAAATAATGTAATGTATGTACACATTGACTCCACCAGCAGAATAGTGAGTGCAGCTCTGGAGTATAATACAGGATGTAACTCAGGATCAGTACAGGATAAGTAATGTAATGTATGTACATAGTGACTGCACCAGCAGAATAGTGAGTGCAGCTCTGGAGTATAATACAGGATGTAACTCAGGATCAGTACAGGATAAGTAATGTATGTACACAGTGACTGCACCAGCAGAATAGTGAGTGCAGCTCTGGAGTATAATACAGGATGTAACTCCGGATCAGTACAGGATAAGTAATGTATGTACACAGTGACTGCACCAGCAGAATAGTGAGTGCAGCTCTGGAGTATAATACAGGATGTAACTCAGGATCAGTACAGGATAAGATATCTATTGTACAGTATGTACACAGTGACTCCACCAGCAGAATAGTGAGTTATGCTCTGGAGTATAATACAGGATGTAACTCAGGATCAGTACAGGATAAGATATCTATTGTACAGTATGTACACAGTGACTGCACCAGCAGAATAGTGAGTGCAGCTCTGGAGTATAATACAGGATGTAACTCAGGATCACTACAGGATAAGATATCTGTTGTACAGTATGTACACAGTGACTCCGCTCTTGATGTAGATTATATCTGTATGTAAACTTCATTCTTTCATTAGTGACAGGCTGTATGTAGTATTGCTGTGTTACAGAAATTAATATGGTTTCCCAGTCTGGTGATACTGGTGATGTAGGTCCTCAGTATCAGGTAGGTGGGGGTCCAGCAGCTCCACTGAACGTCTCTTGGTGTCTAGTGTTTGTGTAGCCGGGAGGTGCAGTCCGCGGTGTAATGGCCCCGCTGGGGTACTGTTTCCGTGAGGATTGTTGGGGGACGCAGCAGTCAGACATCCTCCAATCTGACTGCATAAACAGCAGCACCGAAATATGATAATCAATTGTCAATTAGTCATCCTATTTGTCCTTACAGGGGTATTCCCATCTTAGACAATGGGGACATATCGCTAGATTATGCTCCAATCGTCTTATTGGTGCGGGTCCCACCGCTGGGACCTGCATCTACATTGAGAACAGAGCGGGGAGCTCTGAGCCTGGAGGATCCCGGGTTTCCGGAGCTCCGGCCACCACCATAGAAATGAATGGGAACGTACCATGCATGCGCGGCCACCTCTCCTATTCATTTCTGTGGAGCCGACGGAAATAGCCGAGCCAGTGCTCAGCTATTTTCGTCGGACCCATAAAAATTAATGGAGGACGGATTCGCAGTGCGCCCTCCTTCACTTTTGGGGCTCCGTCCTGGATATAGGTGCGGGTCCCAGCCGTGGGAACCGCACCTATAAGACAATGGGGGCATATCCTAGCGATATGCCCCCATTGTCTAAGATGGGAATTCCCCTTTAAGAACTGTATCAGTTTGGAAAAATGATCTCCGTTGTTTGGTTTGTGCCTGCAGGATTATCACGTCGTTCTGCTCCATGACTGCGGCGATGGGCGGAGGTTTATCTATGATCTGGATACCGTGCTACCGTTTCCATGTCCTTGTGATGACTACATTAAGGAAGCTCTCCGCTCCGATCATTACATACATGAGGACTTCAGAAGGTAACCCGCCATACGCTGTGTTTTCCGATGGTTGTACAAAAGTACATGACGCCTACCTTTAACCCCTTTGCAACCAATATCCTACATTTTACCGCGCTGATCGGGTCTGTACGGATGGCGCTTACTGACAAGCGCATTGGGTGCCATAACTACTGGGTTTCTGGGGCTAACGTTGCCAATCTTAAACGTTTAACCCCTTAGAGGCTGTAGTAATTTGTGACCACTGTATCTGGGGCGGCTATCTGAGCTGCACTCCAGGGGCCCGAACCGCTCCTCTGCACTGGGATCAAGGAAGCCTTTCTGTCTTATAGCCTCTAGGAAGAGTTGCAGGCTAAAGCCTCATTCAGACGTCCATGTCCGTGCTCAAATCCGTCAGCAGGTGGTCAGTGAGGCGTCCGTGAAGCTGTCCGTGAAGGATCCATGTGTCCGTGTTTTGCATCCGTGTTTCACTGAACAGCTGAAAAATAATTTTCAAAGCATCTCTTCTTAACGATCCGTGAAACACGGATTGCATCCGTGGTTTTCACGGACCCATAGACTATAATGGTCGTGAGGGATCCAGGAACACGGATCAAGATAGGACATGCATCCGTGCTAAAAAAAACGGAACCATGGACGGTGATGAAACACTGATGTCTGAATACACACATTCAAATGAATGGGGACGTGTGCTGTCCGTGGAGAACACGTACAGCACACGTCCGTGAAACACTGACGTGTGAATGAGGCTTAATACAGTGGTAATTCCCATTGAGGCCTGCAGGTGGCAGTGCTCCCTAGGAATATACTCAATATCCCATCCACTACTGTATTCAAGAGGACCTTTCATGGGATTATGAGTTACAGATGCTAAAATATCCCTTTGTTCCGGCACCGTGTCCCCCTCTGTTTCTGGCGCCTCATATGTTAATTTAGAGTATTGGTACAGGGAGGAGGAGACGGCCGGGTTTCTCAATGGACGTCTCATTCTCCCTGGCTGTAGTGCAGTCTATTCTCAGAGGAGAGAGTCACAGCCAGGGGAAAAAAAACAGCTCCCTGTACTGATTATGTGGTACATAAAGGTGTGTGTGCTCCTCCTCTCATCGGTTGCTGGATGCACATAGAGGTGACTAGGAGCAACACGCCTATATGTGCAGGGTCTGCTCTCCTGAATGTAGATGCCCAGTCATGGATAGGTTTAGCGTAGGACCTGCCTGACCTGAGACCACCTTGGCGCTGGGTAGGTGGGCACAAAATATATTGGCTGAGAGTCTCAGATTTTATCATATCAGAGCGAGGGCTTAGTCCGTATATAATGCTTGCATCTATTGTGTTATTGTGCATTATTTTCCATGATTTTATTTTTGCTTTTTACATTCCACCTATGTGTTTAGATATTGTTGTATTAAACTTGTATTTTTTTTAATTGTTTTTTTGCTTGCTCTTTGATCAATTCAGCTGATTCTAGGTGTGTCTTCTTTACCCTGTACCCCTTTAAATCTCAGCTTCCTGTTTTGGTTTCATTGTATCTGAGGAAGGAGGCCTAACCGCATTCATGTTAGGCCTTTTAAGATATAATTTTATTTTTCAATAAATTAGTCTATCCACCTGCTTATTTCTTCACCTCACCATTATGGCTGGTTTAATAGGGTTGCTCCTGCTGACAGATGCCCTGCTTGGTTGGCATTGTCGGACAGTAAAAAAACCAAAAAAATCAATACTGTAGATATTTCCATTGAAACTAGAGTCCACGGGAAGCAGCTTGGTTGAGATTCACAAAGTAGATAATTGTGCAGTCGGCATTCTGAAGTTGCATATGCTAGTAATCTCATTTCAGTCTATAGGGGACAGTAGACCACAGTAACTGCTTTTTTTACAGTCAGTGATCATGGATAATACTGGTACAAAAATTCATCTTTAGTGTAGTCTTGTGTCTTGACTTTTCAGGCTAATTTTTAAAGAGGACCTCTCACCACTCCTCACATGCCTGTTTTAATAGCTTCATGCATTCCCCATGTACTAACAATTCTGGAACATCTATTCTTATGTCTGTATGTTGTGCCATTCCTTTATTATTTGCACTAGAAGTTATGAATGAATTGCTATTAGCCTTCAGTAAGGGAACAGAGGGGAGGTAACCAGTTGGGGGTGTGTATCTGCACAGACTCACTCTAGCCAATCAGTGCTGTCATGTTCAGACTGTGCAGGGACACCCCCCCCAACTGGTCACCTCCCCTCTGTTCCTTTACTGAAGACAAATAGTAATTCATTCATAACTTCTAGTGCAAATAATAAAGGAATGGCACAACATAGAGACATAAGAATAGATGTTCCAGAATTGTTATTACATGGGGAATGCATGAAGCTATTAAAACAGGCATGTCAGGAGTGGTGAAAGGTCCTCTTTAAATGGTTGCAGTTCTCTGTGTGTCCACTTGATGTCAGTGTTGTGTTTACCTTGCCCTTTCTAAATGCACTTTTAACCCTTACACTCCCAGCGCCGTACATGTATGGCGCTGGGGCGATGCGGGCACATGGCGCCCGCTCGCAAGTGCGGCGGGCGTCATGGCCGGCAAGTCTCTGCTGTTTCTAACAGCAGAGACTTGCTGCTACTTACCTCATCGGCGGCGTCTTGCTGGGCGTTTAGATGCCGTGATCACGGCATCTAGTTGCGTCTGAACCCGGAAGCGTACGCTTCCGGGTGGTGTACAGACGCCCCGAGTGGCCAATCGGGGTGTCTGTACACCATATGAAAACTGTAATCCTCGCTGGTGAGGATTACAGTTTTCAAAGTGCAATTCTTATTCTGGCCACTAGATGGCAGGCCAGGATAAGAAATGAGCAATTCTTGGATTTATCTCAGTCTAGAAAATCCCTGATTGCTCATAAAGAAAAAAAAAAAGCCACAATATATGAGCTCATATTTGAGCTTTAAAATAGTCCAAAAAAAAATAAAAAAATGTTAAAAAATAAAAATATATAAAATTTCAAATCGCCCCCCTTTCCGTAAAATTAAAAAATAAATACCTAAATAACAATAAATATAGACATCATGGGTATCACCGTGACCGAAAATGCCCGTACTTTTAAAATATAAAAAAAAAAAATTCCAATACGGCGAATTGTGTGGCGGAAAAAAGCGTCCAAATGGCGATTCGCTGTTTTGTCGCATTTTTTTCCTAAAAAAAAATAAATAAAAATTGATCAAAAAGTCATACACACCCCAGAATGGTATCAATAAAAACTTCAGATCGCCCCGCAAAAAATGAGCCCCCATACAGCTCCGTACACATAAATACCAAAAAGTTATAGGGGTCAAGATATGACAAGGGAAAAAAAAAAAAGGGCAACTTTCTAATTATTTTATCACTATCAAAACGCAGGAAAAACTATACATATTAGGTATTGCCGGATTCGTACTGACCAGTAGAATGAAAGTAACGGGTCAGTTTTAATGCACATCGAACGCTGTAAATAAGAAACCCGTAGAACTGTAGTGGAATAGTGTTTTTTTTGCAATTTCACCTGATTTGGAATTTTTTTTCCCGCTTCCCACTACACCGTATGCAATATTAAATGGTGGCGTTGGAAAGTACAACTTGTCCCGCAAAAAACAAGCCCTCATACAGCTATGTGAACAGAAAAATAAAACGGTTATGGCTGTTTGAAGGCAGGGAGCGCAAAACGAAAATGCATAACCGAAAAAACCTCCGGGAGTGAAAGGGTTAAAAAAATAAAATTCCTTTGTGGTGTTTTTTTAATGTTTGTATGTTCACACTTATTTAAGGTGTTATTCATATTTTTTACTATAGAGAAGGGTATGGAAAAACTCCTGAATAAATGCCAATAATCTAGAGCATGCTGCAATTTGAAGGGGTTTTCCGAGCCTTACGTACTGATGACCTATCCTCATTATAGGTCATCAGTATCTGATCCGTGGGGGTCCGACAGCCGGGACCCCCTGCGATCAGCTGATTGAGAAGGCATCGCCGCTCACAGTACCACCGCAGACTTTTCTCAGCTTTCCCTAGGCCAGTGACTGCACGTTCATCGGTCACGTGGCCTAGGAGCAGCTCAGCCCCATAGAAGTGAATGGGGCTGAGCGCGATACCAAGCACAACCGCTATACGATGTACGGCGCTGTGCTTGGTGATAAGGGAGAAGGCTGCGGCACTACTGCAAGCATCAGTGCCTTCTCAAACAGCTTATCGGTGGAGTATCACCACGACCAAGAACGCCCGTACTATTAAAATATAAAAATATTTTTCCAATACGGCGAATGACATAATGGGAAAAAAAGAGTCAAAATGGCCAATTTGCCATTTTTTCATTGCTTCTCTTACCCCAAAAAAATGTAATAAAATGTGATCAAAAAGTCTCACACACTCCAAAATGGTATCCATAAAAACTACAGATCGTCCCGCAAAAAATGAGCCCCCACACAGCTCTGTAGATATAACTATAAAAAGTTATGGGGGTCAGAATATGGTGATGTGTATTAAAAAAAAAAAAAAAAAAATTCTCAAAGTTTAAATTTATTTTTACACTAGACATAAAAACCTACACATGTTGTATCACTGTAATCGTATTGACCCAGAGAATGAAGGGCACAGGTCATTTTTGCTGCAAACGGAACACCGTGGGAACCAAACCCGTAAAACGGTGGAGGAATTGTTGTTGTTTTTTTTTCCCCCCCAATTCCACCCCATTTCGAATTTTTCCCACTACATTTTATGCCATATTAAATGGTGGCATTAGAAAGTACAACCTGTCCCACAAAAATAAGCCCCATACAGCTATGCGAACGGAAAAATAAAAAAAGTCATGGCTCAAGGAAGATGGGGAAGAAAAATGAAAACACAAAAATGAAAAAAACTCCAGTATAATAAGGGTTAAAGGTTAATTGCAAATGAAAGGTTCTAGAACTTTCTGATATACTTTGGGGTAGATTTATTTAGACCACAATGTCATAGTCATGTAGGTCTTAATCTAAAGTTATCTGAAGTAAGATTTACCAAGGGGAAAATTAAAATCAATGCTTAAAAGTTGCCGGATGATGTCTCCGCCACCACAGTCACCCTGCACACTTTACTGAGGCGTAAAACCAGAAAGTGCTTGCTGTCAGTGAATGACAACACTCTCAGTTCTATTCAGAGGCGGCATACTGTACACGGCTAGTCCTGCTCTTAGATGACAAATGGATGCAATTGTATCCGCTATAGACAATGCTCAGTACAAACAGCTCTCTCTGGCAGTTTGCTACAATGTATCAGTCTGGAGTCCACAGAGCATTGTCTACACCGGGTCCAGTTGTATCCACTTTTCAGCTGTTTTCAGGTTTACTGCCTCTGAATGGAAACAAGAGTGTTCTCATTCACTGACAGCAAGCACATTCCTTGGGAATGATGAAGACGAAACTGTTAGAAAGTTGCAGATCTTTTCATGTATACGCTGATTGAAGCCTTAAAGGGGTTCTGTAGTTCTTTAAAACTGATCGGCGGCGGTCCGACACCCGGGGCCCCCGCCGATCAGCTGTTTGAGAAGGCAGCAGCGCTGCAGGAGCGCCGCGGCCTTCTCTGTGTTTACCGCAGGCCCAGTGACATCACGACTAGTATCACTGGCCTGGGCGGGGCTAAGCTCCATTCAAGTGAACAGAGCTTAGCCCCGCCCAGGCCAGTAAAATTAGTTGTGATGTCACTGGGCCTGAGAAAACACAGAGAAGGCTGCGGCGCTCCTGCAGCGCCAATGCCTTCTCAAACAGCTGATCGGCAGGGGTCCCGGGTGTCGGACCCCCGCCGATCAGAGGCTGATGATCTATCCAGAGGATAGATCATCAGTTTTACAGAACTGCAGAACCCCATTAACCCCTTAAAGACAAGGCCTATTTCCATTTCTACATTTTGGATTTTTTTTTTTTTTACTTTTCCGTTCACATAGCTATATAAGGGCTTATTTTTTGCAGGAGAAGATGCATTTTCTATTGCCACCATTTAATTTGCCATGTCTTGTATTACAAAACGGGGGGGAAATGATTTGTGTGGCAAAATTGAAAAGAAAACAGAATTCCAGCAAGGTTTTTTGGGTTTTGACATCACAGCGTTCACAATGTACTAAAAATGACCTGATGTCCTTATTCTGCGGCTTAATTCAAATGCGGCAATACCAAACTTGAATTTTTTGTTTTTTGGTTTACTGCTTTTAAAAAAAAAAATAAAAACCTTTGGAAAAATCAAAATTTTATTTGCATCACCATATTTTGACAATCATATTTTTTTTAATATTCCGGTCTACAGAGCTGTATGAGGGCTTGATTTTTGCATAACAAACTGTAGTTTTTATTGGTACCATTTGTGTAGTATGTAAGACTTTTTGATCGCCGTTATTTAATTTTTGGGGGGACAAAATGACCAAAAAAAAAAGTGTTTTTCACTTTTTTTGTTCACTGCACAGGAATTTTTTAAAATATTTTAATAGTTCAGACATTTTTGAATGGAAGATGTTTATTTTTTTTATTATTTAAATCTTTTTATATGTAAAATTGGGAAAGGAGGGTGAATTAAACTTTTTTTTTTATATATTGGTGGTTTTTTTTGTTTTTTTTTTTAAAGGGGTTCTGTGGTTTTTTCAAACTGATGATCTATCCTCTGGATAGATCATCAGCATCTGATCGGCGGGGGTCCGACACCCGGGACCCCTGCTGATCAGCTATTTGAGAAGGCAGCGGCGCTGCAGGAGCGCCGCGGCCTTCTCTGTGTTTACCACAGGCCCAGTGACGTCACGACTAGTATCACTGGCCTGGGCGGGGCTAATCTCCGTTCACATGAATGGAGCTTAGCCCCGCCCAGGCCAGTGATACTAGTCGTGACGTCACTGGCCTGCAGTAAACACACAGAAGGCCGCAGCGCTCCTGCAGCGCCGCTGCCTTCTCAAACAGCTGATCGGCGGGGGTCCCGGGTGTCGGACCGCCACCGATCAGAGGCTGATGATCTATCCAGAGGATAGATCATCAGTTTGAAAAAACTACAGAACCCTTTTAATAACTATTAGCCCCCTTAGGGGCCTAGTATCTTTTGATCCCTTCTTCTATTCGCCCTAATAGAGATCTATTAGGATGAATAGGATTTTTACTCCCTCCATTCAGAGCTGTGCCTCGTGCACAGCCCAGCATGGAGAACGCCATGGCAGGCTTGGATCGCTTCAGCAGCGTCTAGGCTGCCGTGACAGCCGATGGGAACCCCCTGCAATTTCACTGCTGGGGCTCAGATCGGAAGAAAGAGGGAGCGTTGATCGCAGCGCCTGGGGGGTTAAATGATGGGCGGTTGTGATCGCCGCTTCCTGTCGGTGCGGGCGGTATGATACTGCCGGCACCTGCCGTATGTGGAGCCCGCTGCAGAGGCCCACTCAATACACATCAGACGCATGGGTTAAGGGCTTAATAACACTATCCTCTGCATAGTGTGCCCTTCTCCTTTGTAATACTGTATCAGACAATGGAGCCTTTATATCAGGGGTGCACAACCTGCGGCCCGGGGGCCACATGCGGCCCTCGATACCATTCTGTGCGGCCCCCAAACATCTGGTAAAAGGCATGTAGGTCTATGTCTTATAGCTTCTTACATGTATCTTTCATGTATTCTCCTATTATTGGGAGTCCTAGAACTGTAACAAGACATTTATAGTATATACTGTATGTTCAATATGCCATAAATACAGTATTTCAGTTGGTAATACCCCTTTAAGTTTTATTTTTGGCCCTTGGAATTGGTTCAGGCTAAAAATGTGGCCCCCAACCAAAAAAGGTTGGGCACCCCTGCTTTATATGATATGTCTTGATTGAGCAGGACGTATGTATTTTCTCCTAGGAAGCTGAGGTTAGTACCAGCAGATGAGTATCTCAGGACCTTCGCTTCTGACCGATCGCATATGAAAGACGCAAAGAATGAGTGGAAGGAACCACCGCCTCCTTATGAGTGTATAAAGACATCAGGTGAGCGATCAGCTTCTCCTCAGGCCGGTGCTGACTGTATAGTCTATCACCTCCTGATACTGGCCCAGCTCTCATCGGAGTCTGAATTCTAACAAGAATCATCTAGATCAGGGATGCCCAACCTGCGGCCCTCCAGCGGTTTCAAAACTACAACTCCCAGCATGCTCCAATAGCTGTAGGCTGTCCAGGCTTGTTGGGAGTTGTAGTTTTGCAACAGCTGGAGGGTCGCAGGTTGAGCATTCCTGAGTGTACATAGATGGGGGATCCCTGACGGTCAAGAGTTTGAGAAACCATTGGCGCTCACCAAGCACAGCGCCATCCAATGTATAGTGGCTGTGCTTGGTATCGCAGCTCAGACTCATTCACATCATTGGGGCAGAGCTGCGTCTTGCCCAAGTGACCGATGAGTGTTAATTAATTAATAAAGTAATTATAGAGGGGGAGAACTACACTGCCGGTGACAGGGGCTGCAGCAAGAAGTAGGCTGAGACAGAAAATCTTATGTCTAATTATATCATAGGAAGTATGATAGCAGCAGAATAAGAGTGTACTGATCTTGCGGGAGGCAGTGACCTGACCACGTGATTATTTTAGCAAGGACAGTGCGGCGTGATATTGGCAGAGATACAACACATAGGCAACCGGATTATAAGAATGATGAAAGCGGCAGGAGAGGAGGGGTGAGCTGATCTTGTAAGAGGCAGTGACCCAGTCACCAGGACTGTATGTGATAATGACATGGTGCGGGAACCACAGACTCTTACTGCAATGATTACAGCACAGAGTGTTTCAGGAGATAATTGTGTTGAGCGGGGCAGGCAGGAATTGTCTGTTCACACAGATGCAATTTCTCTGCAGTCAAGTCTTTTTTCCCTTTTGCAGAATCTTCTATGAACCTGGATGACTTCATCAGCATGGACCCTCGGGTAGGTTACGGCACAGTGTACACTTTGGAAGCTTTCACACAGCGTTTCGGTACACCTGTCTGACGTACTGCGCTGCTCTAGTTCACGAGGACAAGCCATTGTGAAAGAAGTTTCCACTGTGCATAATTCATTGGAGACATTGTTCTGCTGCTCGGCTGATTCCTACAGTCCAGTGCACCGGAGGACACAATGAGGCGCTGACTGGTAATGCAGTGCTGCCAAGACCATATTTAAAGGGACGCTACTCCTGGAAACTGTCTGCAGGCCAATCTGGGGAAAAAAATGAGGTTTATCCCCCTCCTGCTCCTCTTGGCTGAGGAACAAAAAGGGGTGGGGCTTAGCATATCATAAAGCAGGGATGCTCAACCTGCGGCCCTCCAGCTGTTGCAAAACTACAACTCTCAGCATGCCCTAATAGCTGTAGGCTGTCCAGGCATACTGAGAGTTGTAGTTTTGCAACAGCTGGGGGGGGCCACAGGTTGTGCATCCCTGTCATATAGCAGTGCCATAGTCTAAGCCCTGCCCATTGTCTTTATATGCAGAAGCACTGGAGGGGGTCAAAGGAGGTGGACCATAAAGAAACCAGTGTGTATATATATATATATATATATATATATATATATATATATATATATATATATATATATATATATATATTATATAGAATTCTAATGCACATTTTTGGTTCCTTTTGACCTTCATGTTCATCGGCCTCATTATTTGTTCTCTGATGTGCTGTGATTGGACACCAGACATCCATTAAATGCCCCATTTTTATTAGGTTTCGTCTGTGTCATTTATTTCTTCTTGAATTTAGATCTGCTGAATCGCATCATAACCTTTTGCAACAAATTTACCATGTGTGATTTTCTCTTTTAAAGGGCTCTCCAAGATTGACTTAGGCCCCATTCACACGACCGTATGTATTCCGTGATCCGCATAAAAAAACGGAATGGAAGACATACGGAAAGTCTTCCTAGTGTTCCGCAATTTTGCGGACCCATTGACTTTAATGGGGCTACGGACGTGATTTTGCAGCCAAGTATAGGACATGTTTCATTTTTTTTTGCGGGAGAACTTCCGTGAGATGTGGTGTGCATGAATACCAGAAGAGAGTCCCCTAAGGGATCCTCAGGGTATATATACTGGTTCAACAAATAGTCAACGGACTATAACAAACCCTTTTAGGGATCCCCCTATTATGTCCTGGAAATTCAGGGCTAAAACTTAACCTTTATTAATGAATGGTTAATATACAAACAAAAAGAAAAAATTATTAAAATTATCAGCTGAAAAACCTTGGTACTGCCTGAATATTTCCTATATTTATAAGAATACCAGCCTATCGCTATTGTGTACGGCAGTAGTAGTCTGGACCGTGGTGGTAGGAATTAATAGCTATATAGCTACAGTGACCATTTTGTCACTTGTAGGAAAATGTGTATTTTAACACTATTAAATGCAATGACTCAGTCAGGCAGTTTGCAAAATTTAGGGGAGGGGGGGGGGCGAGGAGAAAGAGTGGGAATTGATATTCCAATGATTAAATGTAAACACATATGTATTTTATGTTGGGGCTATAAGAAAGACAATTGGTGGGTAACATCCCCCACCAACTGCCTATGGTCTAATCGAGACCAAAAAAGCAAGCCTCCACTTGTACCAGGTCTGTACGGAGTACAATGTATTCCCTGTCACTCCCCCAGTTTATTAACCCCTAGTATTGTCAGTAAAGCGCTCCCCTCCGGGCCGTTTAAGATGTTGGGATGATTGCCACAGTCAGCGATCCTCAGCATACGATTCCAGCTGAGCGATCGCAGCACATCATCCGGCTCTGAACCAGATGGGGTATCAGAGTCCGGGATGCGTGCCTGTTGTACGTTATGTATGGTATCCGGTTAAGCGATCCTCAGCTGTGTTCTCAGCCGAGCGATCGCGTGCACAGCACTCGGCTCAACCCGCCGGGTGTGGGGATCGGGGACGCGTGCCTGCTGACCTAGCTCCACTACTGTGCGCTGGACCTAGCGCAACAGCAGGAGCCGGTGCACGCCGCCCTCGATGTGATGGAGGTTCAGCCAGAAGGGTACGGTGCCGCACCCCACTCGAGACCCGCAAGTGGCTGGGTCAAGGATGCGCGCCGACCGCGCTGACTGCGTGACTGAGTACTAAATGCAACACCTACAAAGATTCCTAACACCACTAGATCCAAACTAATAGGTAACCAGCTGGCTAAAATCAATAGACACGACACCTTCCCGACATGTTTCGCTGCTTGTGCAGCTTTGTCAGGGGCTAAGGTGTATATGTGGTGTGCATTCCGCATTTTTTTTCTCCTATGGAAAAATGAATGGGTCCGTATGGTTCTGCGGAAATGTACATACGGTCGTGTGAATAGGGCCTTAGTCTAGGGCTACACGACGACATTTGTCGAGCAATATTTTGTCACACCAATTTTTATAATGTAAGTCTATGGTGTCGTTCTGCGACTGTAGAAGTCGCACCATGTCATATGTTGCAGTGCGATACCATAGACTTACATTATAAAAATTGTCGCGCTACACATGTTGCAGTGTAGTTGTGCCCAATGTGTCGCACAACACATGTCGTCGTGTAGCCCTAGCCTTATTTCTAGGATAAGGTCATCAACATCAGGTCGGTTGGGGTCTTATGATATTTTCAGAAGTAGCTCCAGCACCAGAACTACACAGCTCCTCAGTCCTCTGGATACTTTACTTTTTCATTCTGTGAGGAAATTGATCAGTCGGACGGATTTTGAAATCTGCAACATGTCAATTATTTGTGCGGTTCTTTTGTGTGGATTGCACCCTTCTCAATGCGAGGGTGAGACCTGCGGCAAAATCGCATCAAATCTGCACCAAAAAGTAACAACTGTGTGTTTTGGTGCAAAAATTCACAGAAGACTGTGGAGAAATTCTAAGGCCCCTTTCACACGGGCGAGATTTCCGCGCGGGTGCAATGCGTGATGCAAATGCATTGCACTCGCACTGAATCCTGACCCATTCATTTCAATGGGGCTTTTCACATGAGCGATGTTTTTCACGCAGCTCTGCCCCCATTGAAGTGAATGGGTCTGCGTGAATCACACATTGCATCTGCAAGCAAGTATGGATGCAATGCGTGATTCACTGATGGTTGCTAAGAGATGTTGTTTGTAAACATTCAGTTTTTTATCACGCGCGTGAAAAACGCATCAAAACGCATTGCACCCGCGCGGAAAAAACTGAACGAACGTACGCAATCGCAGACAAAACTGACTGCGATGGTGTGCAGATGCGTGCGGATTTTCCAGAGCGCATCCAGACTGAATCCGTGACGCTCGTGTGAAAGAGGCCTAAAAGACAGTCCACACCCATGTATAGGTAGCCTAAGGCCCCTTTCACACGAGCGGGAGACTCGCATGTCTCCCGCAACGGATCTACAGGGCTGGACTCCGCACTGACAGGGATCGCATAGCATTATATGCGATCCCTGTCCGTGCCGAGTCCAGCCCTGTAGATGCGTTGCGGGAGACATGCGAGTCTCCCGCTCGTGTGAAAGGGGCCTAAGGGTGCTGGCACACAGTGCAGGTCTGACATGCAGTTAGGATGCAGTTTTCAATTTAGCCAGTTTAGCAGCCTCATTAAACCCTGGTGTTCTGCATTGTTCTGGAATGATTTAATTCATTTCAGCTTGCTACAATAAAAAACTGCATCCTAACTGCACTGTGTGCCATCACCCTTAGGCCTCTTTCAGACGAGTGTATCCTATGCAGAAATCACGCTGTGTGTACAAGTGTGATCCCCAGTTCTGGGTAAAAGGGTTACTATTTCTCCTTGGGCAGAGAGCGCCTTAATCGGTGTGAGGAGACTTATGGGCCATTCATGCTTCTCTGGAATTCTGGGAAGAAAAGGGATAAGCCAGCATCTCATCTGCAGACAGCTTTTTCAGGGTGATTGCCCCCATCAGTGCAGAGCAGAGAGTACTGGGTGAGAGGTCAAGTCAGGGTAAAAGGGGTACTATCTCTTCTTGGGGAGAGAGCGCCTTAATCGGCGTGAGGAGATTTATAGGCCATACATGATCCTCTGGAATTCTGGGAAGAAAAAAGGGATGCAAATGAACTCTTAACAAGCTCTGCCTCTAATGCCACCAGATGTAAGGCAGCTATCCTGTAAGTCAGTGTTCAGCTCTTTAAATAAGTCTTGAGACATGACTCGGCAATCACACCGAAACATCTGTCTGCAGATCAGGTGTTGGCTTATTTAATATCCGAGTCATGTTTTAAGGCTTATTAGAAGATCTGAACATTGACTTACAGGATAGCTGCCTTACATCTGTTGGCATCAGAGGCAGAGCTCGTTAAGAGTTCATTTGCATCCCTTTTTCTTCCCAGATTTCCAGAGAAGCATGTATGGCCTATAAATCTCCTCACGCCGATTAAAGCGCTCTCTCCCCAAGAAGAGATAGTACCCCTTTTACCCTGACTTGGCCTCTCGCCCAGTACTCTCTGCTCTGCACTGATGGGGGCAATCACCCTGAAACAGCTGTCTGCAGATGAGATGCTGGCTTATTTAATATCTGAGTCATATCACAAGGCTTATTTAAAGAGCTGAATGTTGACTTATAGGATAGCTGCCTTACATCTGTTATCATCAGAGGCGGGCTTGTGCTCATTTGCATCCCATTTATCTCCCCTGTTCTGGACACTGCGAGTTTCCCTGGAGCACACGGCATTATAGTGATGTATAATGCGGTCTGTCTCTTCATGACCTTACTGCTACAGAATTATACTGCCTGTGCCTTAGGGGTCATGCACATGAACGTGTGCCTGCCATGCATTGGGGACTGCAAATTGTGATCCCCAATGCACAGGCACTGTCCACGTGGCCTACGTTGACGGATGCAGATCCATTCAACCTGAATGAGTTCGCGATCTGTCCACACCGCAAAAAATAGAACGTTATGTATTTTTTTGAGGTGCAGAGACATGTACTGAAGTGCTCCGTAGTGCTTCCGAGGCCTTCCACTCTGTTCCGCCGTATCTTCCAGATTGCGGACCCACTTAAGGGAATGGGCAGGCTGCAATATGGGAACAGGCAGCATGAGCCCTTAGGCTTCGTTCACATGACCGGTAACCTGATCCGGCAGGCTGTTCCGGGTACTACTGCTCACCACCGGACTCACTCATAGACTATAATGTGATCTGGCCATGTCTGGCATGAGTTCCAAGTTTCGGCCCGACAAAAACCCAGCACTTATGCCAGAAAGCCAAACCATCCCCCCCCCCCCCCCCCCCCAAATGAAGAGTTGCCTAAATCTGTTTCTTTTCCATATTATTTGCACATAAGAATTTTAGTTACATGGATTTTCAGCACAGTTGTAGTTTGTAGTAAAATCTATGGGCCACATTTATTAAGACCGAGTGTCTAAACCGCTGGTCTTAATAAACCCCTAAAATTTAAGAGTATTTCAGCTTAATATAACCCCTAAGTTTTATAGCTCATTTACTATGCCGGTTGACTGTGACATTGAGGGAAGTATCAGTCGTGCCTGGAACTGCTCAGTACATGGACCTCTGGTGCGGGATTCTTGGATGGGAGCATGTCGTCCTTGCCTTTTATGATTCGGTAACATGATGTACACAAGTTCTGAGAATTCCCAGGTGTTTGTCAGGACTCACAAGACAAGAGCCCTCAAGATGCAATCAATCTAATGCTGAAGGAGCGCTCCAGGTTCTGCCTTTAATTCCTTCACTCAGGGCTAAATGGATTATTTGTGGTAACTTTTCGTGAAGCTTGAACGCTTGCCAAAGACACCGTGCACCTCACATAACACGGCACGCACGTCGAGAGCAACCCTTACTTCTGAATACAGGTCACCGGCAAGTTTATTTTTCTTAAATGTTTCGCTGTGTAAGAGAAAAACAAGTCGCACAAGTTTAAAACCTATTTTACTCAAATATGTGGAAAACTTTCTTCCCTGTCTGTGGGTGGGCAGTAGCTTATTAGGGTTGTTGCGGGTATCGATATTTCGATACTGAATCGATACTTTTATACCAGCATCGATTCGGTACCGGGATTTTCTCTTTTGCGATACTTTTGGCAGACAACATAAAAAAGTCTCTTACCTCTCCTGCGCCACGGCTCCACTCCGAGTGCGCGCACTCTGACCTGATGCTGCAGTCAGGTGACAGTGCAGCGACGGGAGGACAAGACACAGGAGCGCTGGAGCGGAGCCGTGGCGCAGGAGAGGTAAGAGACTTTTTTATTTTATTCTAATGGTGGCACATTGGGCTGATCTGAGGTCTGATGGGGGCACAAAGGGCTTATCTGAGGTCTGATGGGGGCACAGTGGGCTGATCTGAGGTCTAATGGGGGCACAGTGGGCTGATCTGAGGTCTGATGGGGGCACAAAGGGCTTATCTGAGGTCTGATGGGGGCACAGTGGGCTGATCTGAGGTCTGATAGGGGCACAGTGGGCTGATGTTAGGTCTGATGGGGGCACAGTGGGCTGATCTGAGGTCTGATGGGGGCACGGTGGGCTGATCTGAGGTCTGATGGGGGCACAGTGGGCTGATCTGAGGTCTGATGGGGGCACAGTGGGCTGATCTGAGGTCTGATGGGGGCATGGTGGGCTGATCTGAGGTCTGATGGGGCACGGTGGGCTGATCTGAGGTCTGATGGGGGCACAGTGGGCTGGTCTGAGGTCTGATGGGGCACAGTGGGCTGATCTGAGGTCTGATGGGGGCACAGTGGGCTTATCTGAGGTCTGATGGGGCACAGTGGGCTTATCTGAGGTCTGATGGGGCACAGTGGGCTGATCTGAGGTCTGATGGGGGCACAGTGGGCTGATCTGAGGACTGATGGGGCACAGTGGGCTTATCTGAGGTCTGATGGGGGCACGGTGGGCTGATCTGAGGTCTGATGGGGGCACGGTGGGCTGATCTGAGGTCTGATGGGGGCACAGTGGGCTGATCTGAGGTCTGATGGGGCACAGTGGGCTGGTCTGAGGTCTGATGGGGCACAGTGGGCTGATCTGAGGTCTAATGGGGGCACAGTGGGCTGATCTGAGGTCTGATGGGGCACAGTGGGCTGATCTGAGGTCTGATGGGGCACAGTGGGCTGATCTGAGGTCTGATGGGGGTGCACAGATTTTTGGGTGTTTTATTTTTTCGGCATGGTATTGAATGGTATCGAGTATCGCAATACTTTTTCTTGGTATCGAAATCGAATCAAAATGTTGGTATCGTGACAACCCTAGCTCATCAAGTTGCTCCCACACAGCCCCAAAGATACATGTGGTATGTACGGCGTCCATAAAGGAGCTTAAGAGCTGAACCTGGACATCCCCTTTAAACCTCCAGTACACTGAAATAGTCAGAAGAATGTAGGTATACTATACAAATAATAAGCCTGGCATATATGTAACCTGGATAGGTGAGTACATATTTATTTTACTCACTTATATAGTGCTATTATATTCCACAGTGCTTTACAGACATTAGCATCAAACTGTCCCCGATGGGGCTCACAATCTTCACAAAGTTCCCTAGCAGCATGTCATACAAACTCCATGCAGATGTTTTCCTTGGCCAGATTTGAACCCAGGACCCCAGTGCTGTAAAGCACCAGTGCTAACCACTCAGCCACCATGCTGCCTATTCCATTGATCAATCGCAGCCTCCAACCACCCGGATAAACACACGCATTTCTATGTCCCATTAGTTGAAAAAGATATGGCAGGGAAAGTCCAGTAGTTGTATAGGAGGAGATAAATGCCAGATCAGTTGAGATCCAGTTCATTCGGTGGGACCCGCACCTGTATCGAGAATGGAGCTGCGCATGCGCAGCCGAGCTCCTTTCATTTCTATGGGGCCACCGAAAATAGCCGGGCGCTGGCTCGGCTATTTCCGTTGGCTACATAGAAATGAATGGGAGCAGTGGCCGCGCATGCACAGCTCCGTTCTCGATATAGGTGCAGGTCCCAGCGGTGGGACCGGCACCTATCAGACAATGGGGGCATATCCTAGCCATATGCCCCCATTGTCTAAGATGGGAATACCCCTTTAAACTCCTAGCTGCAGACTTACCACCTGGGCACAAGGGTTTCCCCATTCTGGAGATCAGTGGAGGTCCCAGTAGTAGGTCCCTGTTTGATCTAGCATGTACCACCTCGCCATTCAGTCCACGAATGAGGCAGCATCTCCGCTCCGTACCATTCACACCATGAAGAATTGCACCATTAATATCTGCACTGCAGTCAGTTGTTATTCCACAAGTCGGTTTTTGTGCCTCATTCTTACCATTCATCACTGACTTTCTGCATGACTAACGAGAGTCTGACAACAGGATTATTTTTATTTTTGTGCTGTTTATTTTTTTTTTGTTGCTTGTGTTTCTAGTTGTATGCGAAATGGCCGAGAGGCTGGCATTGGCCACCATCTACTCATTCACTATGTGTGTTGTCATACACTATCTGGAGGACTTGATACCATATGTCTTTGCACTACATGGACAACCTAGGAAATGATCTATCTCCACCAGCAGGGGCGCTGAACACTTGCTCCTGATTCAAAAAGAAAAAAAAGATTGTCAAGAGTGGACCGCCACTTTAAATGGAAATCCTAATGAAAGTCTAGTTTAGGTTTGTTTACTGTGTTCCATCTCCTTCAAGATTTAATGGAGGACCTTTAGTGGCTGTAACCTCTTATCTCCAGGAGATGTACCATTATATCCTAATTGTAGTCTAGGATATAATAATATAATGGGATGTAATGGTAACATCCTGACAGTCGTGAAGATGCACAAGTCGTGTCTGTGAGATCTCTGCAGAAGCCTAGATGTAAATGACTGGAGGTTCTCCCAATCCTTCTATAGGTTCTGTATTCAGTTCTCATACTGATCAATCAAGGACTATACAGGGGCATCTCAATAAATTAAAATATCACCAAAAAGTTAATTTATTTCAGTAATTTAATTCAAAAAGTCAAACTCATCTATTCTATAGATTCATTACACATAGAGGGATCTATTTCAGGCGTTTATTTCTTTTAATGTTGATGATTATGGCTTACAGCTGATGAAAACTCTCAGAAAATCAGAATATTGTGGAAAACTTCAATATTGTAGACTCATGGTGTCACACTCTAATGAGCTAATCAACACAAAACACCTGCAAAGGTTTCCTAAGCCTTTAAATGGTCCCTCAGTCTGGTTCAGTATGTGACACAATCATGGGGAAGACTGCTGACTTGACAGTTGTCCAGAGGACAGTCATTGACACCCTCCACAAAGAGGGATAGCCACAAATGGTCATTGCTAAAGAAACTGACGAGTGCTGTATCCAAGCATATTAATGGAAAGCTGAGTGAAAGGAAAAATTGTGGTAGAAAAAAGGTGCACAAGCAACAGGGAGAACCACAGCCTTGAAAGGATTGTCAAGAAAAGTCCATTCAAGAATTTTGGGAAAATTCACAAGGAGTGGACTGCTGCTGGAGTCAGTGCTTTAAGAGCCACCACACACAGACGTATCCAGGACATGGGCTACAAGAGTCGCGTGTAATTACACTGCGCCGCCGAGACTTTTGAAACGACGTGCAGTGTAATTCCCTCGTAATGCCGTTTAATTCTTCTGTTGTTTTTTGGACTTTTTTTTTTATATTTACTGTGCATGGAAACTGACATGTTACATTTATTCTCCAGGTCAGTATAATTATGGCAATCCCAACTTTATATAGCATTTTTATGCTTTACTATGTTAAAAAAAATGTAAAAGCTTTGAAAAAACGTCCATTTACTTTGCAATCGCCATTTTCTGACAAACATAACAGAGCTGTGTGAGGGCTTTTTGTGTTAGGTGATCTGCAGTTTTTATTGGTACCATTTTGGAGTACATTTGATTTATTTATCGCTTTTTATTCAGATTTTTCAGTGGGCAAAAAGTGAGTGAGCTGCAGTAAAAGAGGCACAGAAGCTGGAGCAAGTGCTTTATTAACATCTATACTGTTCAGTACTTCTCTATATGCCCTATGTGTATTTTCTATATGGTACTTCTGAGTGAGTGAGATGTAGGATGCAGAATCTCCTGTCTCCTTGTGTACTCTATGAGGAGACATTTTTACAGCTAGTCTCCACCAACCAGCTCAGAGACAACTAAGAATGCAGAGAGGAAAACTGCTAAAATATGCAAATTACAAGTCATATAATGGTCAGAAGTAGTGCTATTAATCATGTACAGTGGGGAAAAGTATTTAGTTAGCCACCAATTGTGCAAGTTCTCTCACTTAAAAAGATGAGATCGGCCTGTAATTGACATCATAGGTAGACCTCAACTGTGAGAGACAAAATGAGAAAACAAATTCAGAAAATCACATTGTCCGATTTTTAAAGAATTTATTTGCAAATTATGGTGGAAAATACGTATTTGGTCACCTATAAACAAGCAAGATTTCTGCCTCTCACAGACCTGTAACTTCTTTAAGAGGCTCCTCTGTTCTCCACTCATTACCTGTAGTAATGGCACCTGTTTGTTATCAGTATAAAAGACACCTGTCCACAACCTCAAACAGTCACACTCCAAACTCCACTATGGTGAAGGCCAAAGAGCTGTCGAAGGACACCAGAAACAAAATTGTAGACCTGCACCAGGCTGGGAAGACTGAATCCGCAATCGGCAAGCAGCTTGGTGTGAAGAAATCAACTGTGGGAGCAATAATTAGAAAATGGAAGACATACAAGACCACTGATAATCTCCCTCAATCAGGGGCTCCACGCAAGATCTCACCCCGTGGGGTCAAAATGATCACAAGAACTGTGAGCAAAAATCCCAGAACCACACGGGGGGACCTAGTGAATGACCTGCAGAAAGCTGGGGCCAACGTAACAAAGGCTACCGTCAGTAACACACTAGGCCACCAGGGACTCAGATCCTGCAGTGCCAGACATGTCGCCACTGTAGCTATTGCACTAGTCCACTAAGGTCCCAACACTGGTCCCCATACTGGGCTAACTGTTCACATAATGCCAGCAGACTGTAAATAGCTCATTGCTCGGGCTGACAGTATACTTCAGCCACCTTCATTTAGGTGGTGGCCCACACAATACCTGGCCACCTCCTACAACTCTATCACTGTGTGCTGTCTTCAGAAAGCCACAAGACCACCCATGTGATGGCACTACAAGGCACCATGGCCTGTTATGTAGCCGACCTATAAACCAGAATCTGATCATCTGGATACTGGATTTCGGACCCCTGGCAGTGGGTAGGGGTTCAGGTGAACCAGTAAGGTTGGTGTATATGACAGTAAAAGCAGTTCTCCACCTCGAATAATGATGTTTTAGCAGCTGCGTGGCCCTCGATGTTGATTCTGGCTGGTAGAGCTCGTCCCGCTACGTGTTGCCAGATTCTGGTAAGAAGAATATTACAATTTAAGAGTTATTGAATCTGTCAGTAATGTGATGATCCCTGAAGGTCAGCAGCTTCATGAATTATTGAGATTATGAAATATATGTCACTGATAAAACGCCTTAATGTCCTCCTGCCCAGGTTGTCATAAACAGAAACTTGGAGTGGCCGGCCTCGTAGACTGGCGCTGATCATCCAGCAGGAATGAAGCTGTGATCGTGGGAACCTTCCCACCCCACGATAAATGCTAATCTGCTGGGGACTTAGGGAGATGACCGAAGCAATGTCCTTCACGAGCCAAATGTGTTTCATCATTGAAGGGAAGGAATACGTCGTGAACTCTTCTTGTTCAAAAAATGAGATGTAGCAGAGCTGAGTTTGTCATTTGGCATAGTAAACTATTAACCTATGGATTTTACAGTTTGTTTTACCTGAGCAGGTTTTCTGTCAGGATGCGAACGGACAGAATTCGGACTGAATCCTGACCCATTCATTTCAATAGGTCTGTGCACACGAGCGTCGTCCCGACCATCTGTGCATTCAGGAAAAATCGCCTCATGTTCTATATTGTCTGTTTTTCACGCAGCCTTCGATCCATAGAAATCAATGGGGCTTGCGTGAAAAATTGAAGGAATCTGGATGCAATGTGTTTTCACTGATGGTTACTAGGATGTTCGATGTTAGGGCTCATGCACACGAACGTACTTTCTTTCCGTGTCTGTTCCATTTCTTTTGGCGGACTGTATGCAGAACCATTCACTTCAATGGGTCCGCAAAAAACCAGAAGTTACTCCGTGTGCATTCCGTTTCCGTATGTCCGTATTTCCGTTCTGCAAAAAAATAGAACATGTCCTATTATTGTCCGCATTACGGACAAGGATAGGATTGTTCTATTAGGGGCCAGCTGTTCCGTTCTGCAAAATACAGAATGCACACAGATGTCATCCATATTTTTTGCGGACCGCTGCGATTTTTCCCGAAAGCAGAGATGATCACTACTTCAGTTGACTCACGACAGAGGAAAAGGTGTCCAAAGTAGACGACCCTCCCTTTAAGGCTACATTCACACGAACGTATTTTGTTTCCGTGTCCGTTCCGTTTTTTTTGCAGATTGGAGGACCCATTCATTTCAATGGGTCTGCAAAAAATGCAGACCGCACACTGAGTGCTGTCAACATCCGTATATCCGTTCCGTAACCCCGTAGAAAATATACAGCATGTACTAGTCTTGTCCGTTTTGCGGACAAGGATAGGCATTGTTACAATAAATCCACAAAAAAAAAAAAAAACAGATGCAAAATGGATGCCAAAAGGAAGTCATCTGTATTTTTTGCGGATCAGTGTTTTGCGGACAAGGATAGGCATTGTTACAATGGATCCGCAAAAAAAAACAGATGCAAAATGGATGCCAAAAGGAAGTCATCCATATTTTTTGCGGATCAGTGTTTTGTGGACCGCAAAATACATACGGTCATGTATGAATATAGCCCAACTTTCATTTAAATTTTCTGCAGCTGTAGGAAGCCGTATTTTTTTACATTTTTGGGGTACATGTAACTTAGTATTTACCCTTTCTAAAAAAAAAAATAAAATTGGGTGGGGAATAGCTTTGTGCCATTGTCATCATTTATGGCGCTGGTTGCTTACTATTTGCTTCCAGCACTGCAAATGTTCCGTGAATGTCCTGAAAAAGGGACCTCTCCCCTCTCCTGACATGTCTGTTGTAGTGACTACTTGCATCCGCCTTATAACAACAATTCTGGAGCACCTATTCTGATGACTGTACCTTGTGCTGTTCCTTTATTATTCCTGCTAGAAAGTATGACTAAATTATCACCAGTCTACAGTGAAGGCCAAAATGGGTGTTGGGGGTGTGCCCTTGCACAATCTGACACCATCCAATCAGTGCTGCCAGTGTCAGACTGAGCAGGGACACCCCCCAACTGGTAACACCCATCTGGACCTTTATTGCAGTCTGCTAGCAATTAATTTCTAACTTCTAGTAGAAATAATAGAGGAATGGCACAACATAGAGCCATAAGAATAGATGCTCCAGAATTGTTATTACACGGGGGAATGCAAGTAGTCACAAAAACAGACATGTCAGGAGAGGGGAAGTAGTTTCCCCATAACCAACATTTATCATTTATCCACAGGATAGCTCTGTGATGGCTAGCCTCCGGCACTCCAGCCGTGGTAAAACTACAACTCCCAAGATGCATACTTGTTTGGCTCTTCTCAGAACTCCATAGAAATGAATGGAGCATGCTGGGAGTCGTAGTTTCACCACAGCTGGAGTGTTGGAGGTTAGCCATCACTGGGATAGGTGATAAACGTATGATCACTGGAAATCCAATCAGTCAGGAGAAGGAGCTTCCTGAGCTTCTTGTGTGAATGGAGTGGGGGTTCTCATGCATGACCACCACTCCAATGAAATGGTGGTCCTTCATGGGCATCACCTCTCCATTCACACGGGGGACCTGGGTGACACCCTTTGCTAGTGATCGGTAGGGGTCCCAGTGGTTGGTTCCCCCAACGATCATGCTGTGAAAATTAGGTTAACTATGTTGTTTTCTTAAAATGCTGAGTAACACTTCATAAATTTGGTACAAATCAGGCCAAAACCTGGCATCGCGTGTCACAATATGGACACTATCCAGCCGCCATCTTCCCTATAAATAACAGTGGGGAGCATTTAGTACTGAGGGACCATACAGCCAAAAAACAGAAATAGTAACATAGTTTATAGTGCGGAAAAAAGCCCTTTGTCCATCCAGTTCGGCCTGTTATCCTGCAAGTTGATCCAGAGGAAGGCAAAAAACCCCTGTGAGGTAGAAGCCAATTTTCCTCACTTTAGGGGAAAAAATTCCTTTCCGACTCCAGTCAGGCAATCAGAATAACTCCCTGGATCAACGACCCCTCTCTAGTAACTATAACCTGTAATATTATTACCTCCAGAAATACATCCAGGCCCCTCCTGATCTCTTTTAGTGAACTTACCATCACCACCTCCTCAGGCAGAGAGTTCCATAGTCTCACTGCTCTTACCGTAAAGAATCCTCTTCTATGTTTGTGTACAAACCTTCTTTCCTCCAGACGCAGAGGATGTCCCCTCGTCACAGTCACAGTCCTGGGGATAAATAGATGATGGGAGAGATCTCTGTACTGACCTCTGATATATTTATACATAGTTATTAGATCTCCCCTCAGTCGTCTTTTTTCTAAAGTGAATAACCCTAATTTTTGATCATCTTTCTGGGTCCTGTAGTCCACCCAGTTCCAGTTATGACTTTAGTTGCCCTCCTCTGAACCCTCTCCAGCTCTGCTATGTCTGCCTTGTTCACAGGAGCCCAGAACTGTACACAGTCCTCCATGTGTGGTCTGACTAGTGATTTGTAAAGTGGCAGGACTATGTTCTCATCACGGACATCTATACCACTTTTGATGCAAACCATTATCTTATTGGCCTTGGCAGCAGCTGTCTGACACTGGTTTCTACAGCTTAGTTTGCTGTTCACTAAAATTCCTAGGTCCTTTTCCATGTCAGTAAAATTCCTTCAATCCAGCATCAATCATGTGATGAATTATTGAATATTCTGGATTATCGGTCAGCCATAGCAATGGCTGGATCTGCCACTATGAACTTGTGAAATTCCACATCACGTTGCTGTCTTTTTTTGCCAGATTATCGGATGCCAGATTCAAGACCCGTCACTCTCCATAGTTACTCAGTTTGATAAGTGGGCTCCATACTGGAGAAGGAATGCTGTGAATAATCCTCTAATGTTATTACAAAATGGTTGTAATTCATTTTTGGATAATATTTGGGATTTGCCGTTTAATCCCAATGACTTTAGTTGAAAAATTGATCCTGAGAGAGACACAAACGTGTTGTGAAATCCTGATTTACGCGGCGCTGTGTCCTTAATGGAGCGCTCCGACCTGCCAGAGTTCTCTATGGGAACCTTGGGACGTTCCTGGGCCATTATAGACAGGACACGACCTCGGCGGAGCTGGAAATAGAATGCTGTCAGGTGTGAATGATGTTTTGTCAATGCGGGTTCATTTTCAGGGGAAATACTGAAATATCTGTTCTTCATGATGGATTGCGTGAGCCGAGGTCTTACAGACACCCAAGAGGTGACCCAGCCTTTAAGTAGCAAATATCCGGCATCCGATCATCCAGAAATTCGGATAGTATGGCATTGTGACCCACCACAACCCCAGAAACAGGTGGTAGGGCTTAGGCAAGAAGCCTAGAGATCCCTCTTGATATTTCCATACTTACATTTAAATCCTAATTAAGGCCAGTCCCTTCCCATCCCCCCAGATTAGCTGGAAATGTCCCTCTTAGAAGGGTTGTCCTATGAAACATATTCTACATTTTTCAAACCAGCTCCTGGATCTGAATACTTCTGTAATTGCATGTAAATAAAAATTTAGTATAGCCACTGAGTTATTCAATAAAATGTATCTGTATTGCGCCACCTGCTGTTTGTTCTTTTCCTTATTTTTTATCCATCTTACTGAGATGGTCGCACGCGCTCAGTTTAAAGCTTAACTGCCAGCGCCGAAACAGTGAATGGAGCCAGTAGCACAGCTCCATCCGCCTTGTAGTGGCCGTGCTGGGGTACTGCAGCTCAGCTCCTATCTCAGTTGCTTGTCTACAGTGCAGTCTGGCCCTAATCTTTACCAGCCAATGGCTTGCCACCTTGGGGTAGTTAAGGCACCTTTCTCTGTGGGAGGGTGCCTGAGCAATTGCAGTGTTCAGGTTTGGGACGTACCCAACCCAACGCTGGGTCCCCCGGACACCGTCGAGGTGTCACCACTTGTTGCTGCTCTCCGGAAGGGACGTTAAGGCATGGTGCACCCCAATGGGAAATAAGTCCAGAGAGTCAGGGTCTGCAGTAAACCAGTGTGCTTCTTTACTGGAGGAATTCAGGTACAAAACAATACAGGGGAGGCATAGGACGGGCTTCTCCAGTCTCCTCCCTGGCAGAAGGGTTTGATGCTGAGGAAAAGCCTGAGCTAGCTGTCCCTCTATCTCTCAGAAGGCTGGTATCATGCTCAACGGCTGGAGGCCCACAATCTGTAGCTCAGTAGTCCGGGTGGCTTCTTGGTCACAGGGCTGGTGATCCATGGTCTGTGGCCCAGCATCTTCTTCTGGTCACTCATGCAGGCTGGCATGAGTCTCCCCTCCAAACACTGTTCCCTAACTGCAGGACTCTAGGAGCTTTGACTGCTCTCCTTATATACAGTTTCTAGCTTGACTGGAACCTTGTAGTGGGAGGGGTGGAGTGGAGAAGCTCAGCACAAACAATTACAAAGTTACCACTCCGGTCTGGCATAGACTTACATTAGAGCTTCAATGATACTCAATGACAATGACACACCAGTTTTTCCAGACACAAGTTTCCAGAGATAACAACATAGCTAAAACAGACATTCAAAGGTCAGTATGTCTGGTCTGGTTAGTGGTAAACAATGTCTGGCTTTTTTCCCTCCAAAACATGTACTTTTTTAAACCCTATGGCAGCAGTGGAAAATTACCAGCTTCACATTCAAAGTTTATAACTTTGCATAGGGGAAACAGGGGCAAATGTCCACAATTGTCCAGACTTCAAAGTACCCCTTGATCCAGGGCACTACACTAGGTTCCCATTCGCTAGAGTCCTGCAAGGATGTGCTATTTATACATTCATCTGCACGTGTACCAACTTCTGCCTGGTTTCCCATATTTGACCCTTTGCTGCCTGGCCTGACCTCTGACTGATCTCTGTTCTAAGCATGAGCTGCCTGCCATGACCTTGGTCTGTTTTACAGAATTTCATGTTCACTGCTGTCCCTGAACTTGACCCGTTCCTGATCATGGTTTTCCTTTTCCCTCAGTGCTCTGCAGCGATGTCTCGTGACCCCCATGGGTCAGCAGTCATTTGAACAGAGACTACTTCAAGGGTTAGTGGCTTGGTGGGTCCCCTGTATATAGGAGTTAAGGCCATATTGCCTTGAGCTAAAGTGATCATATGGAACCATTGAAAACAATGGACGACGATTTAGATAGATCCCCTGGACCAACATAAATCCAGCGGACCAGTAATGTAAACCATTCCAAATTGGACACCCCCTTTAAATACAGGGGCTACATTGAGGTTGGGGTGTTATTCTGTGAGACATTGAGTCTTGTTAATTCATTTAGTGATAGGATTGTGTCTAGACAAAGGTAAAAGCAGGAAATGTGTATGATTATATTAGAGGCCGTGACCTGACTAAATACATAGATGTGCAATTTAGGAGCATGTTTCTTGGCCAAGTTTTTCTTGTAGTCACAGCAAAAACATAAAGTGCCTGCCTTTTGTCCATGGGTCATGATTGGTATTGCAGCTCAGTCCTATTCAGTCCAGGCGCTCTTTTGATCATGGATTATGTTTAATATAGGTGATTATGGTGAATAAGTCTGAGTCGCAATACCAGTCACGGCCCACTGAACAAGAGTGGCGCTGTTTCTGAGGGAAACAAAACCAAAGATTCTTTTCTCCCTTACCCTTCAGTGTTAATGAAGACGCCACAGCAGAGAATGACAGGGAGGCTTGTAAACATGTCATGTTTTATTGCAGTGTATGAGTTCATACAGTAAAAATTTCACAGGTCACGGCGGGTGAACAGCATTATGGTCCGTGTCATTATCGTACCCTCAGAGCGGGAAACCATCAATCCCATAGAACAGTCCTGTGTGCTGCAGCGGAAATAAGGTGGAGAGTAAATATAACGAAGCCGCATTTCTTGGCTGCTTTAAAATAAAAAGCTAATTTATCAAGGATCCAGAATATATATAATATATATCTCCAAAGTCTGACATAACCTGGAGCGAAATCTTCTTAAAAGGTGCAAAAAATAGTACATCACAACTGTGACATGAACCCAACCTACTCAAATGATGTTCACCCAGACAGGAAGTAGGGTGGTTGCTAGGTAACTTGAACATTACTCTCTTAAAGAAAACCTCTCACCTCTCTTGTTTTAGTAACTACTTGCATCCCCCATGTAATAACAATACTGGAGCATGCAATGAAAGTCCAGATGGGTGTTACCAGTTGGGAGTGTGTCCCTGCACAGTCTGACACTATCCAATCAGTGATGTCAGTGTCAGACTGTGCAGGGACACATGCCCAACTGCTAACAACCAGCTGGACCTTCATTGCTAGCAGTACATTCGGAACTTCTAGCAGGAATAATAAAGGAATGGCACAACCTGGAGTCGTAAGAATAGATGGTCCAGAATTGTTATTACCTGGGGAATGCAAGTAGTTACTGAAACTGACGTGTCAGGAGAGGGGAGAGGTCTTCTTTACCTCCAGTAGTTTACGGCCAGCACCCCCTCATTGGTCCTACAACAATAGTGATGCACATAGATGAGTAGATGCCACCTATGAAAAATCAAAATGGGCCCTGTGTTATGTTGCCAGGTATTGTCACCTAGGACAGAAGGGCCTAGTGTTTGTTTTGCTCCTCCATGACACTTGGGCCAATGCCCTTTCCCCATGTATTTTCACTAGAGAGGACAGTCCTGAACAGGTTATGGCCACCCATGCAGATAGTACCAACTAGGGCTGGGCTCCAATCCAACCAGGGCTGGGTTCCAATCCAACCAAGGCTGTATCCGAATCTAATCAGGGCTGGATCCCAATCCAACCAGGGCTGGGTCCCAATTTAACCAAGGCTGGGTCCCAATCCATCCAGGGCTGGGTCCAGATTCTTCAAGGATCCCATAGTAGCCACTATATGGTATAACCTTCTCTATGGTATGACCTTATATGTCACTGTAGGAACATGATAAAAACATTAAACACTTTGTAGACATTTCTACATTCAGAATCCACTATACATAGTAATTACTGTACCAAACTAATCACAGAGCCGCAGCGTCCCAAAATGTAGAAGACATCAGCACACCATAAAACCAGTCTATAGACCTTACACATTGTATTTCCAATTTCACAGAAAAAAATGTCCGTCACGTGCAAAGTAAAAATTTCAAATCTTCTGGCAGAATATACATATACATGTTCTTCCATTTGTTCTGTACAATAGATTGCACTTCAGGTTTCCATCATCGGCGCATCAGCAGGTAAGGACATGTTCAGATACAGCTTTTGCCCAATTCTTGGGCCCATAAGTAAAGTTGAGGAGACTTCCCAGGAAATTATTAGAACCTTCTCCAAAGATCTTGTGTAACAAACCACAACTGATCCCTTCCCCCCATCAATCAACCCATCATCCGTACAGCTATAGGGAGGACAAATGGGACCCATGGCTTAGGTTTCCATCTCCTTGAGGACCTTTACCACCATCTTCTTGAGGACCTCTACCACTATCTGCTTGAGGACCTCTACCATCATCTACTTGAGGACCTCTGCCATCATCTCCTTGAGGACCTCTGCCATCATCTCCTTGAGGACCTCTGCCACCATCTCTTTGAGGACCTCTACCACCATCTACTTGAGGACCTCTACCACCATCTCCTTGAGGACCTCTACCACCATCTCCTTGAGGACCTCTACCACCATCTCCTTGAGGACTTCTACCACCATCTCCTTGAGGACCTCTACCACCCACTCTCTCTGACCCATATGTGTGACTTGAAGTCTGCAAATTAGCTCATCAGCAAAACCAGAGACATTTCAGAGGAGTCTCTAGGTTGGCTGACATTATTTGCATACTTTTTTTTTCCCCAAGGAGTATTGCTTGAAAATAAGTCTCTGTGCACCCGCTAGGTCTTTTTAATGAGAACACTCTATCTTTTGAAGTCTAAAGACCGCCATACACATTAGGCTATTTTTAGCCAAACCCACCATTTTTGGAAGGACTGGCTGGTGATCTAATGTGTAGGGGAGCTCCTGACTCTCCCCTGTCCGGTTGAGAGAAGGGTCGGGCATGTTGAATTTCAACGCCGATCCTTTTGTTCTGGAAGATAAGCCACCCCCAGTAATGTCTGGACGCGGCCTACTCCTAGAGTCCTGAAGAACTGTAATCTGGTCTACAACTAGACCATTATTGAAGGTGCCTAAAGCAAGAACTCAGGTCCCACCATACTCATGACTATGACATGCAGGAAACAAAGAGCTCCAACTTGTCTTAGACTGGGGATGTCCGAGGGTAAAGTCCCTGGGCCCCGGAACAAAAGCTATACCTGGAGTCACAACCCAACCACTAGATGGAGTTGCTTTGTACGTAATCTATATATACTATAGTAATGTCTGGTGTATTACACCATTGCATTATCTTATGTCATTGCACCAATGAAAAGCCTCGGTGAAGCCCCCAGACCCCCTGCCTCACCCAACCTTCAGCAATAGGACCTCTGCTAAATCTATTTACTGATAGGCCCCCCTGGTCAAGTGGATTATTGCTCCTTGACCATTTTGTTAAACCATCCTGACTTTAATCCTTCCAAATACTGTATATACATAAACCTGCTATCCTGTGCTTACAGACAAACCAATATAAAAAAGTAAAAAAGTGCATCTTGTGTGAACACATACATAATATTTGTGCTAAAAAAAGTGCTGTATAACTCTTCTTTACGGAAATCAAAGCTTCCCCTTTAAATAGGTTAAGACACCGAGGAAATGCATACCACTACAACGCTATGCAAGAGTCCAAACCACAGAACGTAGTGTGAGAGCAACCACGCAAAAAATACAACGGGCGACGCAAAGTCCAAAATTCTTTCCGGCGATGTCTCTTGTTGGTCACCCGTTCACACCTGGGTGCTCGGTCCTTTCTAAGAGATGGGTGAATTCTGTTGGTTCAAGGTGAAGAAGAGGTAGAAATATCTGTAGTGTAAAAGTTCTCTGGATTGGGGGGGGGGGGGGGGGGGGCTAGTAGATGACAGTAAAAAAAAAAAAAAGGGACATTTGGAGTAGATCCCATAATGGTTCCGTTAGGACCTCATTCATAGGGGTCCACATTCATGGAGGCACTTTATATAAAGAGTAGCCCCTCCAATTCAGCTTCTTGGATCCAGATCCGCCAGGTTACTCTTTTCTTCACACACGTACTCTCACGCTAAATGTCGCCATTTCCAGAGGCAGCGATCAGTGTCATATTTAAACTATGTACAGCTTAAGCTCCACCCCCGAGGAGTTCAGTCTCTTAAGTCCCGGTCAGTAGGTTCAGAATCGGAACAAGTTGATGAAATCTTGTGGAGACAGGGAAACCAGGCAGCTCTCTGGGTTGTTGGCGGTGCAGGGATGCTCTGTTCCCTAGGGGGAAGAAAAGGAGGGTAAGTGGCTGTGAATAAAATACATAACATGGTGGGTGAGTCTGGTTTGCCATTAAAAGGGTTTTCTGAGACTTTTCTACTGATCTGATATGTGGGGATCCGACACCCAGGTCCCTCACGAATCCACTGTTTGTGAAGGCACCGGCCCTCACGGTAGCGCCGCTACTTTTTCTCACCCCACCAAGCACAGTGCCGTCCCTTGTATAATGGCTATGCTTGCTATCGCCCCTCAGCCCCATTCAAAGCAATGAGGTTGAGCTGCCCCTAGGCCACTTGACCATTGAATATGATGTCCTAGGGAAAGCTGAGAGAAGGACTGCGAGTGCCGGTGCCTTTTCAAACAGCTGATCAGCGGGGGTCTCCCCACCCGATCAGAGTTATCATAAGTTAACCCCTATCCTATCCAGAGAACAGGGGATCTGATCATGGGGGATTGACAGCTAGGACCCCACCCATTTTAAGTATGGGAATCCTCTTCCCCAGATCTGACAGAGTGGTAGGTCCGCTGGAAATAGCTGAGCACTGAATTTGCGGTCCCACAGAAAATGAACGGAGCGGCACTGCACATTCTTTACCCCCTGCTCCATCAGATCAGGGGAATGGGTCCCTTTTCTCATTGGGGTCCCAGTGATTAGATCCCCACTGATCAGTTAGTTATCCCCAATCCTGTGGATAGGAAATAACTTTAAAACTGGGCACAACCCCCTTTTTTTCTTCTGCAAAAATGGTAATACCAGTGCTTGGCCAGCAGATGTCAGTCTTTATGCATAGATAGTATAAGGGGCAATATTTCATTCTATTCATTATAATGGGGATCTGCACTGTACTGAAGAGAGCACTGGTGAGTGATGAGGGTGGAGGAAAACAGCAAAAAGTCACACATTTTGGTGCAAAAGCGGCACTTGCACAACAATCTGCAACTTTTCTACACCAGTTTGCAAACTTGATAGTGTGACTCTCTTAGCAGACATGCACTGTAATCAACAAATCGTGGCAGTGGCAGTGTTAATAACGGCATGCTGACTGGATCCACTAGGTGGCACTCTGACTCTGTTATGGAGGCACTCTGATTATGTTATGGGGACATTTTGGCTGTGTTATACAGGAACTCAGACTTGTTATGGGGCTGGGGGCATTTTGGCTGGTACTGTTGTGAGATATTCAACCTTTGTCGTTTAGGCACTCAGGTTCTGTTATGTAAGAACTCTGGCTGGCACTGTTACGGGGGCATTCTAGCTGGCACTGAATAATATTTTTTTCAAATGTAGTCACTCTGGTTCGGTTATGTGCACACCCTGAATAATATTTAACTGGGCGCTCTTGCTGGTATTGTTAGATAGGCTTTGTTATGTGGGCACTCTGGCCAGCACTGTTCTGGGGGCACTGGCTGGCACTGCTAGGTTGCATTCTAGCTGGCCCTATTACACAATACTGAGACTTTCTTGCATCCTGGTTCTTTTATGTTACCAATCTGACCAGCACTGCTATGGGGGATATATTCAATGACACTCAGGCTTTGTCTGGTTTCTGCTCTGGCTAGCACTGTTCTGGGGGCACTGTGGCTCCTGGTATTATGTGGGGTCTCTGGCTAGCACTGTTATGGAGGCACTCTAGCTGGCACTGTTAGATAGGTATCCTGGCATTTTGTGGGCACTGTGGCTAGCACTATTATGGAGGTACTCTCGCTGGTACTGTTATATGGGTATCCTGGCATTATGTTTGCACTCTGGCTGGCAGTGTTAGAAGTGCACTCTGGCTTTGTTATGGGGGCACTCTAGTTATTAGGGGGTGGTCTCCCTGGACACATTTCATAGATGTCATTATTCTCTGGAACAATCTGCCATGATGTAATGTCTTGGCCTATGACGTTTGGTGACGGGTCCGGCTGAACTCCTGCGCCCACACAGCATCACCTCCGCCCCTTACCTTCCAGGACAAGATGTGACAGTGACGGCAGAACTGCAGAGTGTCCCCATACTGCTCTCTTCTGGGGTAACACCGGACCAGTTTGAAGTACATCTTCTTCCAATCAAGGTGCCCCTTATCTGACATGATGAGCCTCTTACGTATCTGCAAGTAACAGGGCAAAATGTATCAGGTGGAGGATCAGAGGTCAGAAAACATCTTATAGTATTATTATATTATATGATGTATTATATTTATTATATTATGTATTATATTCATTATATTATATTATGTATTATATTTATTATATAGGGTTGGATTCCTATCTGATCACATTCCATGAGCATAGATTTAATTAAAGCGGTTGGCCCATGAAAAATGTTCTACACTTTTCAAACCAGCCCCTGGATCTGAATACTTTTGTAATTGCATGTAATTAAAAATATAGTATAGTCACTGAGTTATTCAATGAAATCTATCTGTATAGTGCCACCTGCTCTTTTTTTTATGACTGAGGTGGTCGCACATGCTCAGTTCCATCCTTCAGCTGCCACCAGCTCTGTCTTCTGTTAGAAGCTGTGACAGTTATAGGGAGAGAGCTGCAGCAGAAAGGACACACCACCTGAGCTGTGATAGGGAGAGTGTTGCAGCAGGAAGGGCATGCCCCTGAGAGAAAAAAACAGGCCCCCTTCCCCCCTTAGCACTAACAGTATACAGCTAATTGTCATGTGCTTTGATGGGTACATTTTTTTTTTCTGGAGCAGGTGTGTAAATCGAGTGTTAATGAGGACGCGGAGTCTGTAGAGACTTCATCGTGGATCAGGACACCGCAGGTATTGTAAGAGGGAAGGAACGCTGTGACGGGCGGACAGAAGGTGTTTTGTGCCGGCGGATAGAGTTACCTGTCGCTCGGTAAAGTGATACTGGCAGAGCTTTTTCCACAACAGACGGTCCTCGCTGAGAACCTGCAGCTCGGAGGACACTTGGCCCAGACACACGATGTCCCTGCCGTCCGCCAACCTCTGCATGATGTTCAGTTGCAGACACAAGGGCAGATCTGTTAAGGTCATTCCTTTACCCGCGGGCTGAGGATGGAAGAGACAAAGGATGAGGACAGGGCACTGACTTCTAAGACACAACCCTGCTTCTAGTCACATATCACTGATTAAATCTACAGCGAAAGTTGAGACACTTGGCAGATACTTTGTTATAGGGTTTCTGTATCTATCTATCTATCTATCTATCTATCTATCTATCTATCTATCTATCTATCTATCTATCTATCTCATATCTATCTCCCTATCAATTATCTATCTATCTGTTATCTAATCTCATATCTATCTAATATCTATCTATCTATCTATCTATCTATCTATCTATCTATCTATCTATCTCCCTATCAATTATCTATCTATCTGTTATCTATCTCATATCTATCTCATATCTATCTAATATCTATCTATCTATCTATCTATCTATCTATCTATCTATCTATCTATCTATCTGTTATCTATCTATCTAATATCTATCTATCTATCTATCTATCTATCTATCTATCTATCTAATATCTATCTATCTATCTATCTATCTATCTCATATCTATCTCCCTATCAATTATCTATCTATCTGTTATCTATCTCATATCTATCTAATATCTATCTATCTATCTATCTATCTATCTATCTATCTATCTATCTATCTCATATCTATCTATCTATCTAATATCTATCTATCTATCTATCTATCTATCTATCTATCTGTTATCTATCTATCTCATATCTATCTATCTAATATCTATCTATCTATCTATCTATCTATCTATCTATCTATCTATCTATCTATCTATCTATCTATCTATTTATCTTCTATCACATTTATTATGCCCATATTTTAGTATCTCCATCTTACCCGCGTGATCTGGATGTTGTTGAGCTGCTGCTGCCAGTCCAGGATGGCCTCCATTCTGTGAACCCAGAAGTTAATGTTGCCCACCAGGACAGACTTGCCCACCCCCTGCACCAGTGTGCACAGGGACGTGTACAGGGTCTGCAGCAATTCCTTGATCAGACGAATGTTCTGCTGATCTTCAAGAACTGCCAGGAAATAAGGACATAAGATTTAGTATTCAAGGAAATCTAACCTTTTCCTCCAGTAGGAGCTTCTGATGTAATGTAAGTCTCCTACAGGTCAGTCCTGTCACTAAGGGGTAGACCTCCTGTAGGCACCAAAGTTCAGGCCAGGTGCCCATGTGAGCTTCACAGCTAGGACACCAGGCTGATACATTTTGCCTGCACTGATACATTGTTCCAAACTGTTTGGATTTCCAATCAAAAAATGTTTCCATTCATTGACAGCAAACAGATCTCTTAGTATGATAATTCAAACACAAGGTATGTTGCAGTCATAATGTATTAATGACATAAACATGCTATGTACACCTTTGGAGTCATTTTTTTTTATGATTGCATTTCACTTATTTTTGGCTAAAAAATCGTATTTTATATTGGTCTTTATTAAAAATATTGAGCTGTTCAGTCACAAAGGGTTAACTGTTTGTCTAGCTGGGTACTTTCACTTTCACTTTGTGCCGTCATCAAATTACCCTTATCTGTAAACTACTGAGAGGTCATAAACACTTATTTAAGCCACATTCTTATCAGTAAGGTAAGGATTGAGCTTTAATGAGTGTTTATAAGGTCAGAGATAAGGAGTCAGTCTGCTCCTGAGATGATGGAATTGGAAAAAAATCCACAGGCAGCTAGTACAGCTTCTCAGCTCTGTACACAAAAAAGGATTCCATATTGTTAATAAAGACCAATTGAAAAAGTGATTTTTAGGTCAAAATAAGTATAATGCAATAATAATAATAAAAAAAAATTGCCCCCAAAAGTATACATAGCCTTTAAAAAATCTGAATTAATAGGAAGGGGTCCTGATTCAGGATCTCCATCTATCAGCCAGAGTAGAGAGCGTCCATCGCTCTGGAGGACCCGGCACATCCTTTTTAATGAGAACTACTTAGCTATATGTAATGCTTATTTTCACCTGTGGGGGCACTGCAGGGGAATTCAACACTTGCTGATGGTTTCCCTGAAGATTAAGTAAAATCATCGATTGTGCTGTCAACTATGTGCAAGCTAAAGGGAACAAATGATCATACAAACAATCGTTTGCCCACTTTCAGGCTGATCGACCCGTTATATCATTGATCGGCAATTGATGATTGGCTTGATACATCGTTGATTGGCGCTCATTTTAGCCCGGCGCGATTCCCGGCAAATATTGCGCCCGTACCTTTCAGCACAACCTTCTCAAGTATGTTCATGTAATTCTTCTGGGCGATGCCGCTCAGGGACGTCAGCTGGGACTTAGCAATCAGTTCTAAGAGCTGAGGAGAGAGAAGATACATTAAAAAATATCACAAACATACAAATTACCGGCTAATCAACAGAAATACATCATTGGTTGCTATGGGTTACAGCTGGGAGAACAGGGTGACAACCAATGTGACCACCGTTACAGCTCCAACAAGGGTTGTCACTAGAGATGAGCCAAGATTTGAAAAATTTGATTCGCCGAACTTTGACAAAAAATTCCATTTGTTACAGATTACTTTGTCATAAATCGCTTTCCATTGTATGTAGCGGGTGCAATGACGGGAAACGGGCGATTGCGCTGCCCCCATCATTTAACCCCTCAGATGCCAAATTCAATGCTGATCGCCTTTCAGGGGTTAAAAAAAAATTATACTCACCTCATCCACTTTCTCGAGGAGAGTCTTGATTAAGGAAACCCGCCAAAGGACCTGCGGCAAGCGTGATGATGCTGGGCGTGCGTAGTGAGGTCATCACTGATCACGTGGTGAGGTCATCATGCACGCTGCAGGACCTTTAGTGAGTTTTCCTCAATCAAGATGGAAGCGGACGGCCTCTCCGCAAGCAAGTGGATGAGGAGAATATAATTTTTTTTATTTTCAGCCACCATTTTAGTAAAAATTGATTCGTTACCACGAAATTCGAGGACATTCAGCTTAGTGACGAATTAAGTTTTTTGTGAAATTCGGACCGAAGTCCACTTCGGATACTTTAATTCACTCAACACTAGTTGTCATGTAGCTTTCCATAATCTGCCCACATATGCAGTGATCCATTCCGCATTTTGCAGTACAGCTAGAGAATGCTAACTGACAACTCAGGCAAACACTGTAATGTAATGGTGGCCAACTTTGTTGTCCTGCTGGTTGTGGCCAACATTAAGCCAGGCACACTACCTGGTAGGGTTCACCCTGCTGATTAAAATGACACCTGTCTTGTGGCAATTGGTTGTGGCGTTCCTCAGAAAAAATACTTTGATTCTTAATACAAACGAGGACTGCAGTGCACTGAGGGGAGGAGTCTAGCTCCAGAGAGCTCCTCCTCTTTCCAGTGCTGGCCACACCTCTCGGTGCACTGAAGCTCTCATTTGTATGAAGAATAAAAGTCTTTTTTCTCAGGAAAGGTGCATCTGATTTTCACAAGACAGGTATCATTTCAATCAGCAGGATCAACCCTTCCAGGCCGTGTATCTAGTTTAATAGGGTTGATCTTATTGACAAGTACCTTTTAAGGTGGGCATAGACAGGAGACTCAATTTTCGGGGTAACATCTGCTTATAATTGCACATTCCGTCCCTTGATTACCCTACCCTCCTTGTTTCCCAAAGCACAAAGTGTCCTGGCATCGACCATTGTGATAGAAAAGGGTCCCAACATGATAGATGATATTAAAAAATTTGAGACCCAGTGCACCGCAGTGCGGCACAACACTGGCACATGGCACCAGACTTAAGGTCCTTTTACACGGGCCGATTATCGGCCGAAAAATCGTTCCTAGGAACGCTAGTGCCGATAATCGGCCCGTGTAAAAGTGGCCCTAATCAGCCGACGAACGAGCAAAACGCTCGTTCGTCGGCTGATTGGATCTTTTGGTTTCTACAAAAGATCCAATCTGTCGGGCGCACATCGGCCTGTGTAAACAGGCGATGTGCGCCTGACAGTATGGAGCTTCCGGGCCGCACGAGCGATACAGCAATCACTCGTGCGGCCCGGCGCTCGATTCATCGGGCCGTGTAAAGGCTCCCTGCCCGAGCGCCGATATCGCTGATCGGCGCTCGGGCAGAGAGACACATCGGCCCGTCTAAAAGGGCCTTTATACATGTTACACTAGGACACAGGAAGGGACACGTTGGACTTTAATTATTTACTACTGAAAGTTCCTGAGTAACGGCGTGGGCAACAGGCACAGCCTGAGGTCGCATGGAAAATAAATAGTTCCGTTACAAGAGGCTCAGCTCCTGTGTGCACCTGGTAGCCCCATCACCAAGTGTCATCCACCTGCAGCCGTCACTCTGCGCAGTCACCCGCATGTGACTTGTCACTGGGACACCATCAGCGTGACTCAGTGCACGATCAGGTTCCATTTCCATTGCACAAGCCAGTACAAGTCTCCCCTCCAGGGGCGGTCAGCTGCCCATCCCTCTGGATACCCACCAGCATGAGATTTTTTTTAAATGTTTTTCCTTGTCATACAACTGTGGTGACCAAACAAGCAACAAAATTCCTGCAATCTGTCACCCTACGGGTTGTCTGCGACCGTATTTGTGGCTGACACCAGAGAACGCAAGAACAACCTTGGGGAAAACCTGCAGACAAGGATAGGACTGTTCTATTAAGGGCCATCTGCTCGGTTCCGCAAAATACGGAATGCACATGTACGTCATCCGTATTTTTTTGGGATCCGTATTTTGCATGAGCCCTAAACTTGTGAATAAAGAGGAGCTGTGTTTGTCAATACTTGTATCGTTCCTCTTTTATACCTACTGGAACTGTACGAATAAATTGACAAATGGGTGTTACCATTCACCCTTCTGATGAGGGGTCTGATACTATCTAATCGGTGCTCGCAGTCTTGCTGCGTAGGGATGTAACCTGTGGATGAGGGAAATGCCGTTGCCCAGCTATCAGGCATATATTTCCATGAGGAATAACAGGGACGGCACAAAGAAGAGAGGCCCCAGCACTGTTAGTTCATGGGGAATCCAAGTATTTAATAATGCAGGAGAGCGGATGGCGCTCTTCAGTGAGATCTTGGAGAGGATGATGGCCGTTTTATTACATCCTGAGGTGCGATGAGATATTGATGGATTCGTTCTGGCTTCTAGATTAATGAGGTGGACGGTGGACAGGCTCACAGATCGCACTGGATTAATGATTCATCATCTCGGCTTTTTTTTTAACACATTTTTTGCACAGATGTTTTCCCCAGTGCCATGGGGATTAATATGGGGAACTGGCATTGAGTCATATAGTCAATTCCTGTTTCCTCAGCCTTGGGGTGGACAGAGTGCTGTTATCTCTGCAGTTCAGAAAATGCTTCACCTTAAAGGGGTTGTGCAAGATTAAAAAAATATGGCTCCTTTTTTCACTTATAATAGCGCCACACCCGTCCACAGGTTGTGTGCGGTACTACAACTCTGACTTGATGAGTAGGAAAATGTGTGTTTTGCATGACGGTACATTTTAAAGGGGGGGCTTTCTGGGAGTAGAATATTGATGGTCTAGCCTCAGGATCTCCGATTGGTGGGGGTCCGACTCCCTACACCCCTACCTCCTCACAGCATATAAAGCACAGCGCCAAACATTGTATAGTGGTTGTGTTTGGTATTGCAGTTTAGGCCCATTCACTTGAGTCACTGGTCTATGAAAAGGCCACAGCGTCTTCAAACAGTGGGGGTCTCAGGTGTCAGACCCCCACAGATCAGATATTGGTAACCTCTCCTGAGGATACGCCATCAAAGTTCTACTCATGGAAGACCCCTTTAATGTAAGATTACTATCTGCCCCTTAAAGGGGTTATCCAACCCTTATAATGACCCCCCCCCCCAATGCCTGGGCACCTCATCTAGGTCATACTTACCCCACTCCCTGGCACTTGCGGCGCTCCTGATCCCTGCACGGCCCCCGCTGTATCACCCACGATGCTAGGGAGGTTCGTCCTTGTTGCAGCCTGCTATTGGCTCACTGTCGCCGGATGTGTTGATCCCCGCGGCGGCTGTGCGGGGATCAGAATCGACGTGGGTGCCGGGGAGCAAGGTAAGTATAACCTGTATGAGGTGCCCAGGCATTGGTGGGGGTCATTATAGGGGTTGATAACCCCTTTAACTCTTTCATGACTGCAGATTTACTTTAATATATAACTTACTGAAAAAACAATCATGAGGCATGATATCATCCTGCCTCCAGGTTAAATCATGTGAAGGTGACATCATCAGAAGTGATGCCATCTGCCACACAGAGCAAAGCAGCTTATCTCCTTTCATTCAGGCATACTGAAATTCAACATGCCTGACCCTTCTTTCCCCTACATCGAGGGAGAGTCAGAACACCACCATAGACATTAGACTGCCGAAATTGGTGGGTTTGGCAGGCTGTATAGGCACCTACCTCTCCACAGGAATGGTAAGGAAACAGAGGGTCGTGCTGAAGGTATGTGGTTTAGGGCTTGAAGAAGGGTAGCACTGGGCCCTTTATACCCATTTACAGGAGCTGGGGCCCTATTTTGAATTTAGCTCAGCTCTTCTTCAGGTGGATCTTGACAGCGGTTCCTTAAAGGGGTTGGGGTATCTATAGTATAAGGGATAGGTACAGTATATCTCATCGGTGGGGGGTTCAAGTGCTGGGGCCATGACCACTGGCGTCCTGAGTTCTCCAAATTAAATGGAGAGGACTCAAGCGTTCGTTCTCCAAATGTATATCTCAGGACAACCCCCTTAATCAGAATAGAGCTGCAGTCAGATGACAGCTGTTCCTTAAAGGGGTTGGGGTATCCATAGTATAAGGGATAGGTACAGTATATCTCATCAGTGGGGGGGTCCAAGTGCTGGGGCCATGACCACTGGCGTCCTGAGTTCTCCAAATTAAATGGAGAGGACTCAAGCGTTCGTTCTCCAAATGTATATCTCAGGACAACCCCCTTAATCAGAATAGAACTGCAGTCAAATGGCAGCTGTTTCTTCTCCTCACACAAATGGGTCAGTTCATTAAGAGATTAACCAGGGCGGCTAGTAAATCTCATCTCCTAAAACCAAGCTCTTCCCATATCATGGGTTCAGATCCTCCATAGGATTAGTATGTTCTCCTCCTGGTTCTCAGGTTTCCTCCCAAAATCCAAGAACAAACAAATAACGTAATTGGCCCCAGGGCGAGATCAGATGGTGATACTTGACAACATTTTGGAAATTTTTTGGAAGAAGACACGTTTTCACTATGACCGCACACAGAGGGCAGCGAAGGAGACAAAGCAAGTAGGAGAAGGCCTTCTTCTGCTGGGCCATCCAGGACACAGGCGATGTGACTTATAGCCCGTCCAGCACGGCTGCCAGGACACATGGGATTCTTGTTATTGAGATGAATACACAAAGCGTCTGGTTACTCAGTGCGATTACACAGATGCTCCTAGGATGGCACACGCGCCACCGTGCCTGCCAAGACCAAGGTAAATATTATTATGGAAAATGCCGGGCAAAATAATGTTTGCCCCTGGTCTATAATGGAGGATGCTTGGACAATACAACTGAATAATCAACAAAGGTCCGGCTATTCGGTGGATTTTTTGCTAGGGCCACTTCAGGGGACGCCCCTGCTGCTCCTCAGTCCTCATAATGCATACTGGCAGGCATGGTTGTAACCGTTGGACCCAGGTCCTGGTCCCTGAGGGTGTCCACCAGTTTTGTAAGTGGAGGGGCCCTGTTATAGATTTTGCCCTGGGGCCCATGTTAGTGAAGCCTCTGCTGGCAGAATACAGTATATTGTACCGGGACAGGATCTTGTTTTTTCTTTTTAAGATCCCCCATCAAATTCCCCCGATACTTACTCGTACTACATAATTGAACCTCCGGGAATCCAAGATGGCAGTGGAGAAATCCAAGCGGTTGAAAGCTTCACCCAGGGTGCAGTACCCATGACGCTGTAGAAATAGAGAATATAAAACAAATTTGGTTGGCACTCCACTTCCAAATTCAGACGCCATCTATATCGCTCCCACTATCCACCAACGGCCGTGATCAAGGTCCGGGATGGACCGAAACGTTGGCCACCTTTATTGTTGAGATGTGGATTACACTAATAAACTAATCGTCCTGTCTTCTACTAACTATTAACGAGTGCCGTGATTTGTACATATAATTCTGTAGAAATAGAGAAGACTTTTTTTTGGAAATTCCTGGACTGACATGTTAGGTCTAGCCATACTGTATTACTGCCCCGTATTCCACCATTAATTTGTGACCTCCGCTTGTCTACTTTCCTTTACATATGTAATGACACTGTCCTGTGTAGTCTAGCCCTCAGTCATAATCAAAGGGCAGGCCACTGCCTTCCACAAAATCTACACACTCCTCTCCTGTTGATGCCATCACTCCCATGAGCTTGTTGGCTGCATATTTAATTCCTACCTACTTCATGACATTTCTTTAGCCTAGCCCTCAGTCACATCATTGGGCAGGTCACTGCCTTCCACAAAATCAACACACTCCTCTCCTGTTGATGCCATCACTCCCATGAGCCTGTTGGCTGCATATTTAATTCCCACCTACTTCATGGCATTTCTCTTATCATAGGCAGCCTAGCCCTCAATCACATCATTGGGCAGGTCACTGCCTTCCACAAAATCAACACACTCTTCTCCTGTTAAAGTCATCATTCCAATTATCTACTAGGCCAGGGAGGGAAATACTACTGTAGCAGCGGCTGCTATGGGGCTAACAGTACCAGGCAGTCAGGTGAGGCCGGAATGGAAGTCTATCATCCATTATGACCTGGGCCTCATTCCATGAGCTGTCCTCTCCTCAGCAGGTGCAATTCAATGCTATCATCATGCCCCCCCTCACTACTGTGAGGGGGTATTAAATGGGCATAACTACAGTGTAGGGGGCACTAAGAGGGCATTCTACTGTGTGGCGGAGGGACAGCTTTTTCTAGTTATGCCCTTATAGCAGGCTACTATATTTGTAAACCCACAATTTTAGATGCTCAAGGTATCACCGACCGCCCTCTTCTCCTAATGATTGGATGGGTCACTGCCTCCCACAAAATGAACCTGCAGCTTAGTCTTTGCCTAAAGCAATCACAAAAGTCACTGCCTCCTACATGATCAGCACACTTCTCTCCTGCTGCTTTCATCTTTCTTTTAATGTGGATGGCTATGAATTATATCTCCGCCTATATCGTGACACTGCCCCTTTTACATGCTGCACTGTCCTCACTAAAATAATCATGTGGTCAGGTCACTGTCTCCCATAAGATCAGTACACTCTTCACCTGCTGCTATCTTCACTCCTATGATATCATTAGACACAGAGATTTCTATCCACACCAGTTTCATGCCATGATTCCTGTCACCTGCACCGTAGTCCCCCCCCTCTATAATTACTTTAGTCACTGCTCCTTACAAAATCAGCAGACTCCACTTCTGCTGCTGTCGTACATCCTGACTACAGGGTGCCCTGTGCAGTTCTATGCCTGGTATCACAAAGAGTAGATAAATAGTGAATACTATGATGATCATGGTCTGTGCAGGTCCAGCAATCCTGTTATTACCTCTTTGGTGCTTCCTTTGTGAACATAGATCCACTTCTCCTGGTAGAAATCTGTTTGAGACAGAAAATAAAGTCATATAAAGCTGAAAGAAAATTCTGGAGCAATGTATCAGTCCTATACACTGCAGTATAATGGTCATGTATCAGTCCTATACACTGCAGTATAATGGTCATGTATCAGTCCTATACACTGCAGTATAATGGTCATGTATCAGTCCTATACACTGCAGTATAATGGTCATATATCAGTCCTATACACTGCAGTATAACGGTCATGTATCAGTCCTATACACTGCAGTATAATAGTCATGTATCAGTCCTATACACTGCAGTATAATGGTCATGTATCAGTCCTATACACTGCAGTATAATGGTCATGTATCAGTCCTATACACTGCAGTATAATGGTCATATATCAGTCCTATACACTGCAGTATAACGGTCATGTATCAGTCCTATACACTGCAGTATGATGGTCATGTATCAGTCCTATACACTGCAGTATAATGGTCATGTATCAGTCCTATACACTGCAGTATAATGGTCATGTATGAGTCCTATACACTGCAGTATAATGGTCATGTATCAGTCCTATACACTGCAGTATAATGGTCATGTATCAGTCCTATACACTGCAGTATAATGGTCATGTATCAGTCCTATACACTGCAGTATAATGGTCATGTATCAATCCTATACACTGCAGTATAATGGTCATGTATCAGTCCTATACACTGCAGTATAATGGTCATGTATCAGTCCTATACACTGCTGTATAATGGTCATGTATCAGTCCTATACACTGCAGTATAATGGTCATGTATCAGTCCTATACACTGCAGTATGATGGTCATGTATCAGTCCTATACACTGCAGTATAATGGTCATGTATCAGTCCTATACACTGCAGTATGATGGTCATGTATCAGTCCTATACACTGCAGTATAATGGTCATGGATCAGTCCTATACACTGCAGTATAATGGTCATGGATCAGTCCTATTACACTGCAGTATAATGGTCATGATATCAGTCTTATACACTGCAGTATAATGGTCATGTATCAGTCCTATACACTGCAGTATAATGGTCATGGGATCAGTCTATACACTGCAGTATATGGTCATATATCAGTTCCTATACACTGCTGTATGGTCATGTACAGCCTATACCGCAGTATAATAGCATGTTCAGTCCTATACACTGCTGTATAATGGTCATGTATCAGTCCTATACACTGCAGTATAATGGTCATGTATCAGTCCTATACACTGCAGTATAATGGTCATATATCAGTCCTATACAGTGCAGCAGTATATGGTCATGTATCAGTCCTATACACTGCAGTATAATGGTCATATATCAGTCCTATACATGCAGTATAATGTCATGTATCAGTCCTATACATGCAGTATAATGGTCATATATCAGTCCTATACACTGCAGTATAATAGTCATGTATCAGTCCTATACACTGCAGTATAATAGTCATGTATCAGTCCTTATACAGTGGCAGTATAATGTCATATATCAGTCCTTATACACTGCCAGTATAATGGTCATGTATCAGTCCTATACACTGCAGTATAATGTCATGGATCAGTCCTATACACTGCAGTATAATGGTCATGGATCAGTCCTATACACTGCAGTATAATGGTCATGGATCAGTCCTATACACTGCAGTATAATGGTCATGTATCAGTCCTATACACTGCAGTATAATGGTCATATATCAGTCCTATACAGTGCAGTATAATGGTCATGTATCAGTCCTATACACTGCAGTATAATGGTCATGTATCAGTCCTATACACTGCAGTATAATGGTCATGTATCAGTCCTATACACTGCAGTATGATGGTCATGTATCAGTCTTATACACTGCAGTATAATGGTCATGTATCAGTCTTATACACTGCAGTATAATGGTCATGTATCAGTCTTATACAGTGCAGTATAATAGTCATGTATCAGTCCTATACACTGCAGTATAATGGTCATGTATCAGTCCTATACACTGCAGTATAATGGTCATGTATCAGTCCTATACACTGCAGTATAATGGTCATGTATCAGTCCTATACACTGCAGTATAATGGTCATGTATCAGTCCTATACACTGCAGTATAATGGTCATATATCAGTCCTATACACTGCAGTATAATAGTCATGTATCAGTCCTATACACTGCAGTATAATGGTCATGTATCAGTCCTATACACTGCAGTATAATGGTCATATATCAGTCCTATACACTGCAGTATAATAGTCATGTATCAGTCCTATACACTGCAGTATAATGGTCATGTATCAGTCCTATACACTGCAGTATAATGGTCATGTATCAGTCCTATACAGTGCAGTATAATGGTCATGTATCAGTCCTATACACTGCAGTATAATAGTCATGTATCAGTCCTATACACTGCAGTATAATGGTCATGTATCAGTCTTATACACTGCAGTATAATGGTCATGCATCAGTCCTATACACTGCAGTATAATGGTCATGCATCAGTCTTATACACTGCAGTATAATGGTCATGTATCAGTCCTATACAGTGCAGTATAATGGTCATGTATCAGTCCTATACAGTGCAGTATAATGGTCATGTATCAGTCCTATACACTGCAGTATAATAGTCATGTATCAGTCCTATACACTGCAGTATAATGGTCATATATCAGTCCTATACACTGCAGTATAATGGTCATGTATCAGTCCTATACACTGCAGTATAATGGTCATGTATCAGTCCTATACACTGCAATATAATGGTCATATATCAGTCCTATACACTGCAGTATAATAGTCATGTATCAGTCCTATACACTGCAATATAATGGTCATATATCAGTCCTATACACTGCAGTATAATAGTCATGTATCAGTCTTATACACTGCAGTATAATAGTCATATATCAGTCCTATACAGTGCAGTATAATGGTCATGTATCAGTCCTATACACTGCAGTATAATAGTCATGTATCAGTCCTATACACTGCAGTATAATGGTCATGTATCAGTCCTATACAGTGCAGTATAATAGTCATATATCAGTCCTATACACTGCAGTATAATGGTCATATATCAGTCCTATACACTGCAGTATAATGGTCATGTATCAGTCCTATACACTGCAGTATAATAGTCATGTATCAGTCCTATACAGTGCAGTATAATGGTCATATATCAGTCCTATACACTGCAGTATAATGGTCATGTATCAGTCCTATACACTGCAGTATAATGGTCATGTATCAGTCCTATACACTGCAGTATAATGGTCATGGATCAGTCCTATACACTGCAGTATAATGGTCATGTATCAGTCCTATACACTGCAGTATAATGGTCATATATCAGTCCTATACACTGCAGTATAATGGTCATGTATCAGTCCTATACACTGCAGTATAATGGTCATGTATCAGTCCTATACACTGCAGTATAATAGTCATGTATCAGTCCTATACACTGCAGTATAATGGTCATGTATCAGTCTTATACACTGCAGTATAATGGTCATGTATCAGTCCTATACACTGCAGTATAATAGTCATGTATCAGTCCTATACACTGCAGTATAATGGTCATGTATCAGTCCTATACACTGCAGTATAATGGTCATGTATCAGTCCTATACACTGCAGTTAATGGTCATATATCAGTCCTATACACTGCAGTATAATAGTCATATATCAGTCCTATACACTGCAGTATAATGGTCATGGATCAGTCCTATACACTGCAGTATAATGGTCATGTATCAGTCCTATACACTGCAGTATAATGGTCATATATCAGTCCTATACACTGCAGTATAATAGTCATGTATCAGTCCTATACACTGCAGTATAATGGTCATGTATCAGTCCTATACAGTGCAGTATAATGGTCATATATCAGTCCTATACACTGCAGTATAATAGTCATGTATCAGTCCTATACACTGCAGTATAATGGTCATGTATCAGTCCTATACACTGCAGTATAATGGTCATATATCAGTCCTATACACTGCAGTATAATAGTCATGTATCAGTCCTATACACTGCAGTATAATGGTCATATATCAGTCCTATACACTGCTATATAATGGTCATATATCAGTCCTATACACTGCAGTATAACGGTCATGTATCAGTCCTATACACTGCAGTATAATAGTCATGTATCAGTCCTATACACTGCAGTATAATGGTCATGTATCAGTCCTATACAGTGCAGTATAATGGTCATGTATCAGTCCTATACACTGCAGTATAATGGTCATGTATCAGTCCTATATACTGCGATATGATAGGCTTCTGTGTGATTAACCCTGAGAACCTCCTGCCCATAGACGGGCGGACGCGCAGTGCTGTACGGTCACAGTCACTTACATTGTGTCTTTGTATTATTGTTCAGAAAGTCCTTCTTTCTCTTCTTGGCGGCGATGTCGTAGTTGAGGTTCGTTATAAGGTTCTCCTTATTGTTCTCCTTATTGTTCTCCACATGACAATAGCTGAAAAGACACAGAGATCCATCTGTCAGACCAGACCATATACAAGACAATATGGCGGAGGGTGTGGTGGGGTATTTGGGTTGTAGGTTAAAACAGTTTAAAGGGGTTGTCCCTCCATAACTTCCGAAATGTTTGATTGCAGGGATCCCCACTGATCATGAGAACAGTCCCCCCATGACGTGACACTCATGCGCGTGCGCTACTGCACCATCCATTCTCTACGGGACTGAGTACAGGGCTCAGCTATCATTGGCAGCCCTATGGAAGATGAATGTGTGCACCACCGATGGAGAACATGGAACCTCCGCTGTCTTCATGGTGGGGTTCCCAGTATTGCTACTCCCAATCATCCATGACAAATAAACCCCTTTGATTCTTCTATATTGTAAAATGATACAACTTTGAAATTCAGTGCCTCGCCATTTTCAAGATCTCTGCATGATGTCAGTGAATGGCAACATCCAGAGGCTGAAAAATAGTAACTTCTTCTCAAAGCTGAGATTTTGCTATAAAAATATCCATTTCGGCAGCAAAAATTCTCTTCCTGTCCTGCTAATTTGCTACAATGTATCAGTGACTATCAGAGACTGTGTAGGGGATCTGCATTCATATTACTCCTAATTCCTATCCTAGCATGCCGATCCTCAGAGTTTTTAAGATTTCAGCTTGCTGTCTGTGAATGGAAACAATCGCATAGGCTGATCCTAATGTATTTTAGATAGTCCTGAGCAGGATTTTAAGTTTTTTGGGGGACTAAAGAGGTGAGAGCACAAATAGTGCTTGTTTCCATAAACTAAAAAGCACTGTCCCTTTAAATCTCCTGGTATGCTGTGGATCCTGGAGCGCTGGCATGGTGCCAGGGGCGCTCTATGGGTACGAAATACTGGAATCTGTAACAGCTTGCAATGACTCACAGCACAGGAATACAGGGCAGTCATAACGTATGGTTATACGCAGACAAGTCTCGACCTGCCGGTGTAGCAGGGCTGAGTCGGCGACCAACGGATTGCTGCTTTCTTGCTGATTTAAAGAGACAGCATGACAATCTAATAGTTGCATCCCAAAATTTGCAAGTGCTGGTGGGAGATGCAACCAGATGCTGCTTATGTATCCCTCCAGTGCCTCTTAAAGGGATATGTACCAACAGGCAACAGTACCACTTACTGTGGGCAAGCCCAGGGGCATAATGATAGGGGATGAGGAGTTGGCAATCACATCTTGTTCTTGTGTCTGAGGTGGCTTAGTATTCCCACTATGGGGCCCTTGTACAGTTTTTTCTTCTGGGCCCCAGATAGTTCTGGGCCCCCAGCAAGTTTTTGCAAAACCCTATGTATTATCATGCATGATGCCATTATCAGAATAGGCTGCCTTTAGATAAATGGATATCATGTAATAAATATGGAGATGCCCTTTAAATTAAAAAAAAAAGCATTACTGCAAATACAGTCCTAAAAAGGATCCTTTCTTGACAGCGGCATGGGGGCCAACAACCGCACTCTTGCAATGCAGATGAATTCTTCTCTTATTCCGAATATTGCCCAACAATAGGTTACATAATAGAGGGAACGATATGTCAGAGCCAGATGGATTCCTGAAAGGATTACACTTCCCTTACATAAAGCAGCTTCCGTGGTGGGGCCTGACAGACACCCCTAATTTTCAAATGGTTTATCCCTGCTTTGGCTAATAGCACTAGGAGGCAGATCCACTACATTACAAAGAAAGGGGGGGGGGGACACAGCCGAAACGGCGTCCTTTTCAGGTTTAGTGTATAGATTGAATATGAACCCTGTTGGTAAAACTCCCATTATATTCATGAAACAGAAAGCTCAGGATGAGCATAGCATAGGAGAAAGCTCAGCTCTGTGACTTATAAGTGGACACACGTAGGATCAGAGTTGGCATGAGTTTGTTTTTAAAGGCTCCTTTAAAAACATGGCTCCTTTCTTACAGCGCCACCACTGTCCACAGGATGCGTCTGGTATTGCAGCTTAATTGACATATACTATCCTCAGGATAGGTCATCAGTATCTGATTGGTGGGCGTTTGACACCTGGGACCCCCGCCGATCAGCTGTTTGAGGAGGAACCGATGCTCACAGTAGCACAGCGGCCTCTTGTCAGCAAACCAAGCACAGCGCCGTACATTGTATAGTGGCCATGCTTGGTATTGCAGTTCATCCCCATTCGCTTCAATAGGGCTAAGCTGCGCCCAGGCCATGTGATTGATGAATGTGACGTCACATGGCCTAGACAAAGCTGAGAGAAGGCCGCGGCGCTACTGCGAGTGCCGGTGCCTTTTCGGGTGTCAGATCCCCTCCAATAAGATACTGATGACCTTTCCAGAGGATAGGTCATCGGTATTTAAGTCTCGGAAACCCCTTTTAAGTGATTAGGACGACATCCGGACTGTATCACTGCCTAGGGATATATCATTCGGGCACCTAGGAAAGCAGATTGAGCGCTGGGATGGCAGCTATAATGGTTGTCACCCAGCTTTCCCAGTAAAAAGGACTTTTAACAAGTGGAAAGATTGTCATTGTCACACTTCATGTCTTACACAACACAAAGGCAGGTCACCAGAGGCAAGGACTGCCAGGAGGATCAACCCTAAGCACGGAGGTACATAAATAACATGTAGTGTGGCCAGAAAGTGACACAGCCGGTCGTAGTCCAGCAGATCTGCCCCCACCCCCCCACCGGCTGTGCTGGTCCTTTAGATACGTACAATGTTGGAGTTATGACTGTAGTTTCTCTATGGAATACTATACCCACTGCTGCAAACAATCATTCACAGCCTGCTCAATGCTGGGAGTTGTAGTTTTACAACAACTGAATAGCCAACTACTGCTCTCTACTACAGGGAAGTAAGCAACCAATCAGAGATCAGCTTTCATTTCTTAAGCTGATGCCAAAAAATGAAACATGGACTCTGATTGGCTGTTATGAACATGAGGCCAATATGGGGCAGTGTGCATACATGAGGCCCAGTATCCCCTGCCAGAGCCTTCCTCCCTACATGACACGCCGCTAATGATTTACAGGGTGTTTTCCGGCATTATGTAACATTAATCACCACATAATTAAACATTCTGCAACTTTCTTATATGGTTTATGTTTCAAGATCTCTGCTGTTTACCGGTGAATAGAAACATTCTTGCTTACATACAAAATCTAAACACAAGTACAGACCTAATGGTTTTTTACAGCTGAAGTGTCGTGACCCTTGCATCCAGTCTAAGGAATCCTCTGTGATTGAACTCCATGGAGCTGGACTCCATGTTAACTGCGCTGAAACATTGTAACAAACTATCACGACGGGAAAGAGAACTGTTTTGCTGATGGAGTCAGTTTAGAATATATAGATGTCCGTTAGGGATCCTGAGAGCCGCTATAACAGGTGTCTGCAACCTCCAACCAACTCCAGCTGCTGTGAAACTACAACTCCCAGCATGCACACTTGCCTGGCTGTACTTGTAACTCTCATAGAAGTGAAAGGAGGATTCTGGGAGTTGTAGTTCCAGAACAGCTGGAGCGCCGGAGGTTGCTGCTCTATAATACAGTGTACTGTATAATAATTTCTGTGATTTCCCTGACCCCAAGAGCTTGCAATCTAAATTGAGCTATCTCTGTTTTATTTGATTATCGTGGGTTATGGTCGACTCGTTGTTCTAAATGGGAATACATTGTCATTAAAGGGGTATTCTGGTTATAGAAAGTTATATAAGACCCCACCAATCTAAGGGGATAGAGGATATAAGGGGATGTATAATCGGAATACCCCTTTAATGGGACGTGTGACCATAGTCCTATATATCGCAGTCTAGGACCCCCCCACTGATCATTGGCACAGGGGTCCCGCAGCGTTTCAACATAGACCATGGTACGTTATGTGAGCCGAGGACACTGTTTATAACCCATTGCTCATAAAGGATGTCGTAAATTATACGTATATTCTCTTCAATGAAAACATTTGCGCAATGTCAGCGCTGCTCTCATGTTCCAGAGCCCCCGTCCCTGTGCATCGTCACCCCATACACAATATACAGAGTGTCAACAGCTGCCAACCGTTCTGGGCAATGTCACCCTGCTGGCGCTGTGCCAGGCATTCTGTCAGTGGTCACTCTCTATCGCCACCTGCAGGGCGGCAGAGGGCATTGCAGGTCACATGCTTTTTCTGAAGGGAAACAAAAACAACATAGCTGGGATCACAGGGAAGAAACAGATCTCTAGAAAGCTCAGGGCGGCCAAGTCACTGTTTACATCGCCTTATTATAGCTCCGGAGGCGTCCGTCACTGCCTGCCCCATCAGCATCCCTGTACAAATAGCAGGGGATGGCAACAACGGCTTTCCAGAACATGACCCTGGCTGAGGATGCTGAGACTTGTAGTTGGAAGAGTCGCAGGTCATCCTCATTAGACATTCTTCTGCTGCTTCGTTGATACAATGTAACTGCATTGCACCAAACTGCAACATTGCAATCTCGTCTCTCCAGCTGTTGCAAAACTACAACTCCCAGCAGGCTCTGTGCGTAATACAGACATGGAATATACTTCAGACGTTATTTTTGTAAAGTCTAGATTGTAAGCTCTTAGGAGCACTATGGAAAGAGCGATCCCTCTGCATGATGTAGGACAATTGATGACTAGATGTAGCAGAGCTAAGTAGTGTCGTCTTTGTCAGATGTCACAGAACAGGGTTTACCAGATGAAGCAGAGCTGTGTGTGCTGTTTGTTGTGTTACGTAACGCAGCTCATTAGAGATGGGTGACAAATCCAGCTCTGCTACATCTATAGACAGAGCTAAGTCCTTGACTATCTACAGAAGCCGGTGTAGATGATCCACCTCTTATAGATGGGATTACTGTATTTGTCATTACTGACCTGTTGATTTCACTGACAAAGTTACTGTGTTCCTCCAGGAACCGTTTCCAGCCGTCGTCGGTCTTCACCCAGTTCTGGCCGGGAGACCTCCAGTCCTGTCCTAGGAAAGGCATGGTCCTATGTGATGGGAGCTATTGTCCTGGGTATCAGCCGCTCTGCTGCGCTGGCACTGTTCTCTCTGCTGTTCCCAGCCTCTTCTATGCTATTTATAGGGCAGGCTTTGTTGCCGGAAGTCCCGGGCCCGGCCTCCGACTCTGACATGTGGCTTTGTTTATACCTCAGCTTTGTTATTGCAAAATTGGAAACTCAATCTGTAGGCTGCATCCTGAGAGCAACAGCTGCGGCTTCGTCACATTGTAGCGGGCACTCTAACCCCCCATCACTCCCTGATGTTCCCCTAATTGTGAGGTTTACAGGGAACTGTAACATTAACCCTTGGACGGTGGTAAACAGGAACATAATCGCAGTGTCACATGTGTCAGCGCTCGGATTGCTGAGAGGACGGCTGTTTGGAGGACATACTGTAGGTGCAGCATCAGCAGCAGCAGGGGTCTCATTAGGAACAGCAGATAATAGACATTTCCTAATGTTCTTTATGTTTTAATTATTCACCATTTTCAAGATCTCTACTTGCTGTCAGTAAACCAGAACACTCTTTCTCCATTCAGAGGCAGTGATCCTGTACACAGCTCCTCCTGCTCTCAGCTGAGAAGTGGATACAATTGTATCCAGTGTGGCCAATGCTCTGTGATCTATACAGACTGCAGACTGATACATTGTAACAACTGGCAGAGAGATTTGTGCAGCTGCTGTGAGAGATAGATAGATAGATAGATAGATAGATAGATAGATAGATAGATATGAGATAGATAGATAGATAGATAGATAGATATGAGATAGATAGATAGATAGATAGATAGATAGATAGATAGATAGATAGATATGAGATAGATAGATAGATAGATAGATAGATAAATAGTTGGTAGATATTAGATAGATAGATATGGGATAGATAGATAGATAGATAGGTAGATAGATAGACAGATATGAGATAGATAGGTAGGTAGGTAGATAGATATGAGATAGACAGATAATACAAGTGCATCTCAATAAATTAGAATATCATCAAAAATCAATTTTTTTTTCAGTAATTCAATTCAAAAAGTGAAGCACATATATTATATAGAATCATTACAAACAGAGTGAACTTTTTCACGTGTTTCTTTCTGTTAATGTTGATGAATATGTCTTATAGCCAAGGAAAACCCAAAAGTCATTATCTCAGAAAATTAGAATATTATATGAGACCAACTGTAAAAATAATTTTAAACACAGAAATGTTGGCTGAATGAAAAGTATGTCCAGTAAATGCCCTCAATACTTGGTTGGGGCTCCTTTTGCATGAATGACGGCATTAATGCGGTGTGGTATGGAGAAGATCAGCCTGTGGCACTGCAGAGGTGTTATGGAGGAGATCAGCCTGTGGCACTGCTCAGGTGTTATGGAGGAGATCAGCCTGTGGCACTGCTCAGGTGTTATGGAGGAGATCAGCCTGTGGCACTGCTCAGGTGTTATGGAGGAGATCAGCCTGTGGCACTGCTCAGGTGTTATGGAGGAGATCATCCTGTGGCACTGCTGAGGTGTTATGGAGGAGATCAGCCTGTGGCACTGCTGAGGTGTTATGGAGGAGATCATCCTGTGGCACTGCTGAGGTGTTATGGAGGAGATCAGCCTGTGGCACTGCTGAGGTGGTATGGAGGCGATCAGCCTGTGGCACTGCTCAGGTGTTATGGAAGCCCAGGTTGCTTTGATAGCCGCCTTCAGCTCGTCTGCATTGATGGGTCTGGTGTCTCATCTTCCTCTTGACAATACCCCAGGTCAGGTGAGTTTGCTGGCCAATCAAGCACAGTGATACTGCGGTTATTACACCAGGTATTGGTACTTTTGGCAGTGTGGACAGGGGCCAAGTCCTGCTGGAAAATAAAAATTCCATCTCCAAAAAGCTTGTTGGCAGAGGGAAGCATGAAGTGCTCTAACATTTCCTGGTAGACGGCTGTGCTGACTTTGGTCTTGATAAAACACAGTGGACCTACACCAGCAGATGACATGGCTCCCCAAACCATCACTGATTGTGGAGACTTCACACTAGACCTCAAGCAGCTTGGATTGAGGCCTCTCCTCTCTTCCTCCAGACTCTGGGACCTTGATTTCCAAATGAAATGCAAGATTTACTTTCATCTGAGAACAAGACCTTTGACCACTGAGAACAGTCCAGTTCTTTTTCTCCTTGGCTCAGGTAAGACGCTTCTGACGTTGTCTATTGGTCATGAGTGGCTTGACACATGGAATGCGACACTTGTAGCCCATGTTCTGGATACGTCTGTGTGTGGTGGCTCTTGAAGCACTGACTCCAGCAGCAGTCCTCTCCTTGTGAATCTCCCCCAAATTAAAGAAAGGCCTTTTCTTTACAATCCTTTCATGGCTGCGGTTCTCCCTGTTGCTTGTGCACCTTTTTCTACCACCCTTTTTCTTTCCACACAACTTTCCATTAATATGCTTTGATCCAGCACTTTGTGAACAGCCAGCTTCTTCAGCAATGACCTTTTGTGGCTTACCCTCCTTGTGGAGTGTGTCAATGACAGCCTTCTGGACATTTGTCAGGTCAGCAGTCTTCCCCATGATTGTGCCGTCTACTGAACCAGACTAAGGGAACTTTTTAGAGGCTTAGGAAGCCTTTGCAGGTGTTTTGGGTTAATTATGATAATGACTTTTGGGGTTTCTTTAGCTGTAAGACAAAATCATCAACATTAACACAAATAAACACTTGAAAAAGTTCACTCTGTTTGTAATGACTTTATATAATATATGTGTGTCACATTTTGAACTGAATTACTAAAAAAAAACCTTTTTGATGATATTCTAATTTATTGAGATGCACTTGTAGATAGATGATAGATATGATATGATATAATATGAAGTGTTCATCCAGCTTCATACATAAGTGACAGATCAGCAGTATCAGTGTACTTCACATTACATGCTCAGGCGTCCCTGACTGACTCACCACATCCCTGGACTCCAGTATGGATGAACACGTGATATCACATACAGATGGAGAGATATAATATGATTCATGTATACCACAAAACATTATGATACATTTTATACTTGATTGTGTAACTATGTAATCTTTGTGGATAAACTGATGTAACTATATAAGGCCCCATGATTGTGACCGCACAAAATTCAGACACTGGCCATGTGCACGCCGCATCGAAGTGCAGACTCAATGGGTCCATGATCCGCTTGTTATAGCCAAAGACAGGACATGGACCTGGAAGCACATGGAAGAGCTTCAGTGGGCTTCCGGGTCCGTGTGGCTGTGCCGGAAAATATAGGGCATGTCCTATCTTTGGTCACAATATGCGGCTGGATGGATAGACAGATAGACAGATAGATAGATAGATAGATAGATAGATAGATAGAAGATAGATATGAGATAGTAGATAGATAGAAGATAGATATGAGATAGATAGATAGAAGATAGATATGAGATAGATAGAAGATACATAGATATGAGATAGATAGTAGATAGATACTGTATGACATGTGCGGCCCCCGCAGATGGAAAGAATGACAGTCTATATGTAAAATGAGGAAGCGGTTTAGTCCATGGTATGTGACAACTGATAACGGGTAAATATTAACGGAGTGACTAACCCATGAACTGTGTCATGTGAAGGGAAGGTGGGGGAGGGTTGTTTACTTCTCAAGACATTGTCATAGTCCCACCTCTCACATCATTGAATATTAACCCAGAATATCAACTGTCTGTGATTGGTGGAGGTCCAACCACGAGGGCCTCGGTGTTTATGAGAACGGGGGGTCCCAAGTCCTTGTTTGAATAGAGCAATAGTTGAACTGGTGCACTGCTGCCCCATTCACACTATATAGGACTGTATTAGCTATCTAATATCTATCTATCTAATATCTATCTATTATCTATTTATCAATCTATTTGTCTATCTATGAAGGGAGTTATTTCTGAAAACACAACCCCTTTAAACATAAGGGTTCATAGACATGGCCCGATTACTGCTCAGTATAACTTCCGAATGAGTTTTCTGACTTTTTATAGTAACATAGTAACATAGTAACATAGTTTATAAGGCCGAAAAAATCCCTCTGTCCATCCAGTTCGGCCTGTTATCCTGCAAGTTGATCCAGAGGAAAGCAAAAAAAAACCCTGTGAGGTAGAAGCCAATTTTCCTCACTTTAGGGAAAAAAATTCCTTCCCGACTCCAATTAAACATCAGAATTACTCCCTGGATCAACGACCCCTCTCTAGTAATTATAACCTATAATATTATTACCCTCCAGAAATACATCCAGGCCCCTCCTGATCTCTTTTAGTGAACTTACCATCACCACCTCCTCAGGCAGAGAGTTCCATAGTCTCACTGCTCTTACCGTAAAGAATCCTCTTCTATGTTTATGTACAAACCTTCTTTCTTCCAGACGCAGAGGATGTCCCCTCGTCACAGTCACAGTCCTGGGGATAAATAGATGATGGGAGAGATCTCTGTACTGACCTCTGATATATTTATACATAGTTATTAGATCTCCCCTCAGTCGTCTTTTTTCTAAAGTGAATAACCCTAATTTTGATAATCTTTCTGGGTACTGTAGTCCACCCATTCCAGTTATTACTTTAGTTGCCCTCCTCTGAACCCTCTCCAGCTCTGCTATGTCTGCCTTGTTCACAGGAGCCCAGAACTGTACACAGTCCTCCATGTGTGGTCTGACTAGTGATGTGTAAAGTGGCAGGACTATGTTCTCATCAAGGGCATCTATGCCTCTTTTGATGCAACCCATTATCTTATTGGCCTTGGCAGCTAGTCTGACACTGGTTTCTACAGCTTAGTTTGCTGTTTACTACAATTCCTAGGTCCTTTTCCATGTCACAGTTACCCAATGCTTTACCATTTAGTATGTACTGGTGACTTGCATTATTCCTTCCCATATGCATAACCTTACATTTGTCAGTGTTAAACCTCATCTGCCACTTCTCTGCCCAAGCCTCCAGTCTATCCAGATCCATCTGTAGCAGTGCACTGTCCTCTTCTGTGTTAATTACTTTACACAGTTTAGTGTCATCTGCAAAAATTGATATTTTACTGTGCAAGCCTTCTACAAGATCATTAATAAATATATCTTACTAAAAACTATTTTACTGTGTCATTTGGTGGGGAAAACTATGAGACAGGAAGAAAATGGAGGAGCACGTGACCCTAGGAGAAAGTTGGGAGGATGGCCTGATCAGCCAATCGGGGGCAGTAGGCAGGTAGGTCCTTAAACTGAGAGAGAAGAATTGCCATTTTGTCTTCAGCTTCTGACCTGGAAGGATGTCTTATGGCAGACAAAAAGCTATTAAAGACACAAGTTACTAATGTACTGTGATGGGGGCACTATAAGTAGATTAAGAAGATATAATTGGGTTTATTTTAGGGAATTTGATCAGGGAAAGAATAATAATACAGCTGCTGGCAAGTAATATTTTTTCTGTATATGAACTGACAGCTTCTTAAAAAAAAAAAAAAACAAGTTTTGACAGTTTACAGGCTTATTGCCAGCACCCAATAGCATACATTCTGCTCCAAATTCTTAGAAATCGCACATTTTGTTTCAGTGCATTATACCCATGTTACTGAATGCGCTGTATTTTCTGCAAGATAACAGGTAGTTGCAGTAAAAGCAATAACGAAATGATGCCATCTTTGTATCTGTGTTACTGAATACACTTTATTTTTACTGCAAAAAACTTGTTGTATCAGTGCAAAATACCATTTAGTTCAAAGACATTTAACAGCAAAAATTACATTGTTATACATATGTTAGTGAATGCATTACTGCATCAAACCATGTAGTTCAAAGACATTTTACTGCAAAAACTGCATTTTTACCAAAGTAAGTTGTCAATACTAGTGTGGAGTGTGTTTGTAGAAAGGGAGGAACATTTAATCGTGCATCTGTCTTTAAATTGCAGAATTTTGCTAGCACTGTTTAATATTTAAAGGTAACCTGTGTTTATAGATCTCATAATAAAATGTCTGGAAAATGGAAGAGTGCAAAAATGTAAGACCCATGCCTTGTTCTTCAGGGTCAGAATGTAGGTAGCAGTAGTAGTAGTAAAACCAGCCATCCAGCCAGTAGTACCATTACTAGTAGTAGGCCATAGGTCTCCCTTGCTTCCGATAGGCACCACATTATTATTCAGGACAAAGAGGATGAGATTGTGGATTAGATGGCTCAGTTCTCCTCTTAGTCACAGCAGTATTATGTGGAGGTCACTTCTGATTCTGACACTGTGCCTTGGAGCTAGGGGTCACAGCATTCCTCTTGTTTCTCCATCTTGCAACCCTGAAAAAGCCTTTCAGTTGCATTCTCTCTATCTTCAGTGCCCCCTCCTAGTGAGGCACCTTCTTTTTTTCCAAGGAGGAGACAACAAAACCCCACCAAGCTGACTGCGTTTGGAATGCCATAAGGAGAAGGTTCAGGTGGAGGTGGGGGACCCCATGCGTAGCTGTGGTGGTAGTAGAGGCACTTGTAGCCACAGTAGTGGTGGTAGCAGAGGCACTGGTAGTGACAGAGGCACTAACACAAAGCAGGGAATTTGGAGGGGGACCAAGGAGCCCACAATGACATACCATAGCCTGATAAAAATGAGGGTAAGGATGATGACAGCAATAATTGTGTGTTGGACAGAACCTGGAAGCCGGAAAGGGGTGCTGAGGAGGAGATGAGGGGGTGGTGGCAGCAGCAGCAATAAAGAGCAGAGGCAAGGTATGTCCAGAACCTCACAAAAAATCAGGAAGAGACTAGGTAGACGAGCTATCTCCTCATACAGCTGATTGGCGGAGGTGCCAGGTGTCAGACCCCTGCCAATCTAATATTGATGACCTATCCTGAGGATACGTCATCAATAGTAAAAGCCCGGGCAACCGTTTTCATTTAGTAGAGTCTGCTGGCTTACTGGAAGATACCTAGCCATTATTTCTAAAGAATAAAAAAACAAAAAACATCCCTGCCTTGTACTGTCACGTGGCCACTTCTTGCAATTCTTACTCTGCGGCAAGGTGCTCGCCCCATGGTCACCTGGAGCACCTGTTTTGGGTAGGGACAGTACATTTTTTTCATAGCCCACTGGGCAGTGGCGTGCCTAGGGTGTTTGGCACCCGGGCGTGTCCTTTCTCTGGCATCCCCCCCTCACAGTAGTATTGCCCATTGAGCCCCCTCAATAGTAGTAATGCCCATTGTGCACCCTTCACAGTAATAATACCCATTGTGTCCCCTTAATAGTAGTAATGCCCATTGTGCCCCCTCCATTGTAGAAATCCCCATTGTGCCCTCTTAATAATAGTAGTGCCCTCTGTGCTAGTAATGCCCATTGTACCCCTTCACAGTAATAATGCCCTCTATGCCTCCTCCAGAGTAGAAATGCCCATTGTGCCCCTTCTGTGCTAAAAACAAAAAAAAACACAGTAACTACTCACCTTGTCCCGTTCCTGAAACTCACAGTCCTCTTTCCCCTGCACAGATTGCTCTGCAGCAATGTGTGGGTGGAGCTTATTCCTGGGCTGCAGGCTCCTGCCACACAGGCCGGCAGCTGCTACATTACTTATCTGGTACTGATCCTAAGTTACATCCTGTATTATATTCCAGAGCTGCACTCACTATTCTGCTGGTGCAGTCACTGTGTACATAAATTACTTTTCCTGTACTGATCCTGAGTTACATTCGGTATTATACTCCAGAGCTGCACTCACTATTCTGCTGGTGCAGTCACTGTGTACATACATTACATTACTTATCTGGTACTGAACCTAAGTTACATCCTGTATTATACTCCAGAGCTGCACTCACTATTCTGCTGGTGCAGTCACTGGGTACATACATTACTTTTCCTGTACTGATCCTGAGTTACATCCTGTATTATACTCCAGAGCTGCACTCACTATTCTGCTGGAGCAGTCATTGTGTACATACATTACTTATACTGTACTGATCCTAATTTACATCCTGTATTATACTCCAGAGCTGCACTCACTATTCTGCTGGTGGAGTTACTGTGTACATACATTACATTACTTATCTAGTACTCTCCTGGGTTATAGTCTGCATTAGGCCCCATTCACACGACCGTGTTTTGCGGTCCGCAAATTGCGGATCCGCAAAACACGGATTCCAGCCATGAGTGTTCCGCGATTTGCGGACCGCACATGGCTAGCGCTATATAGAGAATGCCTATTCTTGTCCGTGCTTGCGGACAAGAATAGGACATGCTCTATATTTTTGCGGCGCCGCGGAACGGAACAACGGATGCGGACAGCACACGGTGTGCTGTCCGCATCTTTTGCGGCCCCATTGAAATGAATTGGTCCGCACCCGGTCCGCAAAAAAAAACGGAACGGACACGGAAACAAAATACGGTCGTGTGAATGAAGCCTTATACTCCAGAGCAGCATTCACAGGGTCTGTAGGGGGCACTGTGGTTGTCACTGTTATGGGGCACTGTGGATGTCACTGTTATGGGGGCACTGTGGATGTCACTGTTATGGGGGCACTGTGGATGTCACTGTTATGGGGTCACTGTGGTTGTCACTGTTATGGGGCACTGTGGTTGTCACTGTTATGGGGGGCACTGTGTATGTCACTGTTATGGGGACACTGTGGTTGTCACTGTTATGGGAGCACTGTGGATGTCACTGTTATGGGGGCACTGTGGTTGTCACTGTTATGGGGCACTGTGGTTGTCACTGTTATGGGGCACTGTGGATGTCACTGTTATGGGGGCAGTGGGGATGTCACTGTTATGGAAGCACTGTGTATGTCACTGTTATGGGGACACTGTGGTTGTCACTGTTATGGGAGCACGGTGGATGTCACTGTTATGGGTCACTGTGGATGTCACTGTTAGGCAGGAGCTGTGGATGTCACTGTTTATGGGGTCACTGTGGATGTCACTGTTATGGGGGCACTGTGGTTGTCACTGTTATGGGGCACTGTGGATGTCACTGTTATGGGGGCACTGTGGATGTCACTGTTATGGGGGCACTGTGGTTGTCACTGTTATGGGGCACTGTGGATGTCACTGTTATGGGGGCACTGTGGATGTCACTGTTATGGGGGCACTGTGGTTGTCACTGTTATGGGGGCGCAGTGGTTGCTACTGTTATGGGGGCACTGTGGTTGTCACTGTTATGGGGGCACTGTGGTTGTCACTGTTATGGGGGCACTGTGGATGTCACTGTTATGGGGCACTGTGGATGTCACTGTTATGGGGCACTGTGGTTGTCACTGTTATGGGGCACTGTGGATGTCACTGTTATGGGGGCACTGTGGATGTCACTGTTATGGGGGCACTGTGGATGTCACTGTTATGGGGTCACTGTGGTTGTCACTGTTATGAGGGCACCGTGGATGTCACTGTTATGGGGGCACTGTGGTTGTCACTGTTATGGGGGCTCTGTGGTTGTCACTGTTATGGGGGCACTGTGGCTGTCACTGTTATGGGACACTGTAGATGTCACTGTTATGGGGGCACTGTGGTTGTCACTGTTATGGGGGCACTGTAGATGTCACTGTTATGGGGGCACTGTGGTTGTCATTGTTATGAGGGCACTGTGGTTGTCACTGTTATGGGGGCACTGTGGATGTCACTGTTATGGGGGCACTGTGGTTGTCACTGTTATGGGGGGCACTGTGGATGTCACTGTTATGGGGGCACTGTGGATGTCACTGTTATGGGGGCACTGTGGATGTCACTGTTATGGGGGCACTGTGGTTGTCACTGTTATGGGGCACTGTGGATGTCACTGTTTTGGGGGCACTGTGGTTGTCACTGTTATGGAGGCACTGTGATTGTCACTGTTATGGGGGCACTGTGATTGTCACTGTTATGGGGGCACTGTGGATGTCACTGTTATGGGGGCACTGTGGATGTCACTGTTATGGGGGCACTGTGGATGTATGTATGGGGTGTCACTGTTATGGGGCACTGTGGATGTCACTGTTATGGGGCACTTGATGTCACTGTTATGGGGGCACTGTGGATGTCACTGTTATGGGGGCACTGTGATTGTCACTGTTATGGGGGCACTGTGGTTGTCACTGTTATGGGGGCACTGTGGATGTCACTGTTATGGGGGCACTGTGGTTGTCACTGTTATGGAGGCACTGTGATTGTCACTGTTATGGGGGCACTGTGGTTGTCACTGTTATGGGGGCACTGTGGATGTCACTGTTATAAAGACACTGTAGATGTCACAGATGTCACTTTTGCTCACATGGGGGAGCCAGGACTAGGGGTAGGTGCATGTACATATCTTGGGCTCATTTTTGCTTGCTTTGTTTTTTGGTTTGTCTTTTGCCAAAAATAACAGCAAATCTGAGCAGAGTGAAACGGGAAAACATTTACTTTGGAAAAGGATTTTCTTTTTTCTTCTGCTGCGATCTAATCCTGTTCTTGGCCAAAAATATCTACAAATCTGTACAAATCACTTTTCATCGTTATCATAGGCAGGATTACAATCACCTCTATACAGATAGCACAGGATCCACCATAGTTGATATCACAGCTTATCTCCTCCCTCCTGACCTCTGCACAGGTCACAGAGCATGCCCAGAAAGCTCTCCCATAGAATTCAATGAGTCTGCTCATGTCCATTGTGTCTGCTGTAAAGCAAATTCTGCAAATGCTGTTAAGAACAGATCAGGCAAGATGGCCGCCGCCATAATCATCATTAGGAAATTGAATAAAATAAATTGCAATTAAAAAATAATAACAAATTAGAAAAAAGGATATTTATTACTATCTGGCTTTAACTGGCAGGAAAACATTAGAGGGGACACATTCCCTGTAAGGGCACAATTTGGCCTTCAGGGAATAGTAAATTTTATGGTTTTGTATTATTCCCATCCTGAACCAATCAGTTTTTTCCCTATCAACGTAGCTGTATGAGAACTTGTTTTTTGTATAGGTTAGGCTTCATGCACACAAACGTATTTTGTTTCCATGTCGGTTCCGTTTTTTTTGCGGATAGGATGAGGACCCATTCATTTCAATGGGTCTGCAAAAAAGATCAAACATGTCCTATGCTTGTCTGTTTTGCAGACAAGGACAGGCATTGTTATAAGGCTTCATTCACACGTCCGTATTTGTGCACATCCTGGAAAACGGTCAGTTTTTTGCGGATCCGTTGTTCCGCCAAAAAATACGTTTTTCAAGCACATCCGTTCCGTTTTTCCCCAAAAAACGGAAAGGATGTATCTGAATGTCATCCGTTTTTTCCGGATCCGCTAAAAACGGAAGGAGGAATCAAATCTTTTTTTTTTTCTTTTCACCCTCCTGGAACGGAATACGCAAATGCGGATGACATGCGGATGCGTTTCCGCATGTCTTCCACACTTTTGGAGGTTCCATAGACTTGTATTGAGCTACGGACCGCAAAATCGGGATAGAAGTGGGACAGGAGGATTTCTTTATTTCTTTATGACAGTCGGAACGGACACACGGATGCGGACAGCACACGGTGTACTGTCTGCATTTTTCGGGACTCAGAAATGAATGGATCCGCATCCTATCCGCATAATTGTCCGAAATTGCGGAATCGGATGTGGATACAAAATACGGACGTGTGAATGGAGCCTTATGGATCTGCAAAAAGCAAAAAACGGATGGAAAACAAACGTATTCTTTGCAGATCCGTGTTTTGCGGACCACAAAACACGTACGATCCTGTGAATGTAGCCTTTTATTTTAGAAGGTAGAAGGGTATGGCCTCATGTTCAGATTTTTTTTTAATGTGAAGTCAAAACCAGAAGTGGATTCATAAAATGTGGAGTTCTCTAGTTTATTACTACTTTCTCTTCTTTTTCTGATCCATGCCTGATTTTGGCTTCATAAAATACATTAAATAATGTGATCATGTGGTCGCACCAAAAGAGGATTTGTGTTTTGTGGATCCACTTTCACATGGTAGGTATTTGGTCAGTACTTTTCGTCAGTATTTGTAAGCCAAAACAACATAGAATGAGTATTTTTTACTTACAAAGTGCTCACGCACCCGACCGTATGTATATTGCAGTCTGTAAAAAACAGATCCGCAAAAAATACGGATGACGTCCGTGTGCATTCTGTATTCTGCGGAACGGAACAGCTTGACCCTTAATGTGATCCGTAATGTGGACAATAATAGGACATGTTCTATTTTTTTGCAGAACGGACATACAGAAATGGAATGCACACGGTGTAACTTCCGTTTTTTTTGTGTGGACCCATTGAAATAAATGGTTCCGCATACGGTCCGCAAAAAAAATGGAATGGACATGGAAAGAAAATATGTTCGTGTGCACGAGCCCTAATACTGATGGAAAATACTGACCAAACTCTGACCGTGTGAATGTTAATTGGAGTCACTGTGCAAATGAAAAGTTCTCTACTTCTAATAGATGTTTTAATTCCTCTACATTTCTAGGAAAATAAGAAAAAAATATTTTTCATCAGACCTCATATCAGACCCCCCATAAATTTCAGGAGATCACATCAGACCCCCATATCAGCCCTTCATGTCACACCCCCATCAGCCCCCATATCAGCCCACTCTGCCCCATCAGACCTTAGATGAGCCCACTGTGCCCCCATCTGACCTCAGATCAGCCCACTGTGCCCCCATCAGACCTCAGATCACCCCCCCATATCACCCCACTGTGCCCCCATATCAGCCCACTATGCCCCCATCAGACCAGCCCACTATGCCCAATCAGACCTCAGATCAGCCCCCATATCAGCCCCCTCTACCCCCATCAGACTTCAGATGTACGCGGTCAGGACAGTGCAGAGCCGGCCAGGAGAAGACAGAGGAGCGCCGGACCCGGAGCGGAACCGCGGCGCAGGAAAGATGAGAGAGCTTTTTATTTTATCCTTATGGGGCTGGGTGGGCTGATCTGAGGTCAGATGGGGGTCCCGGCACCTGGTACATACAAATGAGCGCGTCCATAATGGATGCGCTCACTTGTATTTGCTTTATAAGACACACAGCAATTTTCCCCCTACTTTGGGGGTAAAAAAAAGCGCGTCTTATAAAGCGAAAAATACGGTAAGTACAGTTGTTGACATTGAGAGACAGTAAACCTGTACTACTGTACCTCTGAGCTGAGAAGTGGATACAGATTTAGTGGCAGCAGCAGAAATCAGCAGAAAGTTTGCTACAATGTATCAGTCTGTTTCAGAGCATTGTCCATACTGTATACCGTTGTATCTACTTCTCATTCTCAGCTGAGAACAGGGCTATTTATTTATTCATTTACTTATTTATTGATACTTTGGATACTTATTTTTTCAATACACTTTATTTAAAGGGGGTTGAGAAAAACATGGCTGCTTTGTTCCAGGAATCCCAAAAAATCCACGGGCTGTGACTGGTTTTGCAGACCAGCTCCCCTGAAGTGAATGGAGGTAAACCACAATACCACACAGCCCCTGATATGGTGCTAATTTGGGGGGGAAAAAATCAATTTTTTTAAAAATTTTGTACAACCCCATTGTCTTTTTTTAGGGCTCTATCCAGCTGCTTCCGTCTATCTGTGACACTGCACACAGCTCCTAGGTTGCCTTCACATGTTGTGGAATATTCCGCAACAAAATCTGCAGGTGCTGCGGATTTTATGTGTGAATAATGGTGTGGATTAAATCTCCGTTGAAATCAACTAAGAAATTGCGGTAGTTTCCGCTGTGGAAGGTTAATTCCGTAGCAGAACAGAATGCCAGCACTGAGACTTTTCATCCCCATAGGCTCATATAGGGGATGTCTTAATGGTGTGGATTTTGTTGTGAAAAATTCTGCAACGTGTGAAGGCACCCTCAGAGCTGTATACATAGTGAATTCATGAATCACCTACCAGGCAGCTGATGGTATACTTTAATTGTGCCATGTTCATACATAGCACACAGGTGTACAGGCTCAGATTAATCCGCTTTAGTTAAAAAAACATTTTACATAGGAGTTATGAACTATGTGCTCTACCACTGGTCACATGAGAGCTCTGTTCTTACAGTCACTTTACCGCAGCCAAAATATGTTCTGCACAGTCACTGGGGCACTGCTGTGGAGTAATACAGCGGGATACAAATCAACGAAATGGAAACACATGTGGGAGTGGATGCCAACATGCCAACACTAAAATAGTTTCCAAGGACTCTTTGCTGCTGAGCTGGTGCATCGGAGCACATCACACATCCTACTGTTCCTGCTGACCTCCATCATAGCAGTCACAGCCAACTGAAGTCAAAGGCTATGGACGCCTTTGCACTGATTTTTTTTAATTATTGTTCATTTGCTTAAATGCAAAATTAACAGTCTGAACAGTCTTCATTAAAAATGTCCTACCATTTTGCTTCAGCATAGTGTGTGTACGTCCTTCACGTAGCTGGTGGTGCTGCTGAATATGATATAAATCCATCAGAGCTCTGCTCCTGTTTCTGATGTCTTTCTTTGCTCTCCCACTCCCTTCTCTCGGTGTTGGAGTTAGCAGCAGGATGTTGCACACGGCAAATGTGTGGATAGGTAGGAGGGGACCCAAGGTGGGCAGCTCTCATAGACTGTTGATAGGGAATAAAACACACACACACAGGACAGTTTACAGGGGAAGACAGCAGAATCCTGGACACACAGATCCAGCATCTATAACTAGGAGGAAAACATCCTGAGAAAAGCCTAAAATTAGGAGCAGATTGTAAACTGTTCAGGGAGTCTGAACATAAATGAAGGAAGGAGGATTGCAGCCTAAATTTTAGGGCTCATTCAGATGGCTGTATGAATGGGTCCGCATACGTTCCGCAATTTCAATGGGGCCGCTAAAGATGTGGACAGCAGACAGTAGTGTGGCACACGGCTGAGAACTGCACAACAAAACGGCAACAATCTACCTGAAATTGCATTTGTTTCTCAGGAAGTACATTTGAAGTACATGAGTTTAGTGTGTTTGAATTGTACTTACAGAGAAACCTAGTTATATTCATGCATGTGCTGTAGGCAAATACTTTCTGCTAGTCATCTGCGTGTGACTGTTCAGATGACTTGTATGAGATCATTTGCAGGTACCCTTTAAAACATACATTCTGACTACCTGAAGCCACCACTAGGGGGAGCTCAGGAGCTTACTGCATACAGTTTACACATTGAATTCAATTTAGAACAGTATATTGTAAGCTCCTAAAGTCCCCCAAGTGGTAGCTGTAGGCAGACAAAATATTATGGGGGACATTTTTCAAATTTGGTATGCCAGTTTTTTTGGCTTAAAAATGTCACAAGTCCTGTTGCATGCATGATTTTGCGCACAATTTTGTGATTTCTTGTGAGCGGTGCCTTCACACACCACTTTTAGTAATGGAGTGAGAAGTCGGTCAGGTTTTCAGAGTAGATCACTTTTAAGTCAGATTTACGAAGTGCAACTTTTTAGAAAAATCACAAAAAAAGTCTCAACCGGTCACAACTCCACACCAGGCATCCTCAAGACATACTTTCACAGAAACAGGTGCAAAAGAATTGCACTGGATCGAAATTTATAAAACTGTGCCCCATGTTCAACAATTTGGAGAAGCTGAGCAAAGCAAAACTAATATCCCTTAATAAAATCCAGTGTGACCAATTGCCTTCAGAAGTCACCTAATTAGTAAATAGAGTCCACCTGAGTGTAATGTATTCTCAGTATAACTACAGCTGTTCTGTGAAGGCCTCAGAGGTTTGTTAGAGAACATTAGTGATGAAACAGCTTCATGTAAACCAAGGAACACACCAGACAGGTCAGGGATAAAGTTGTGGAGAAGTGTAAAGCAGGGTTAGGTTATAAAAAATATCCCAAGCTCTGAACATCTCACGGAGCACTGTTCAATCCATTACCTGAACATGCACAAAGCGTATGACACAACTGCAAACCTACCAAGACATGGTCGTCCACCTAAACTGACAGCCCAGGCAAGGAGAGCACTAATTAGAGAAGCAGCTAAGAGGCCCATGGTCACTCTTGAAGAGATGCAGAGATCCACAGATCAGGTGGGAGAATCTGTCCACAGGACAACTATTAGTCACGTACTCCTCAAATGTGGTATTTATGGAAGACTGGCAAGAAAAAAGCCTTTTTTGAAAGCAAGCCATAAAAAGTCCTGTGTGCAGTTTGCAACAAGCCATGTAGGGGACACAGCAAACATGTGGAAGCAGGTGCTCTGGACAGATGAGACCAAAGTTGAACTTTTTGGCCTAAATGCAAAATGCTATGTGTGGTAGAAAACTAACCCCGCACATCACCATGAACACACTATCCCCACCGTGAAACATGGTGGTGGCAGCATCATGCTGTGGGGATGCTTTACTTCAGCAGGAACAGCGAAGCTGGTCAGAGTTGATGTGAAGATGGATGGAGTTATATACAGGGCAATCCTGGAGGAAAACCTCGTAGAGGCTGCAAAAGACTTGAGACTGGGGCGGAGGTTCACCTTCTAGCAGGACAACAACCCTAAACATACAGCCAGAGCTACAATGGAATGGTTTAGATAAAAGCATATTCATGTGTTAGGATGGCCCAGTCAATGTACAGACCTCAATCCCATTGAGAATCTGGGGAAAGACTTGAAAATTGCCGTTCACAGACGCTCTCCATCCAATCTGACTGAGCTTGAGCTATTTTGCAAAGGAGAATGGGAAAACATTTGAACCTCTAGATGTGCAAAGCTGGTAGAGACATACCCCAATAGACTTGCAGCTGTAATTGCAGCAAAAGGTGGTTCTACAAAGTACTGACTCAAGGGGGCTGAGTACAAATGCACCACACACTTTCCAGATATTTATTAAAATTTTTGAAAACCACGTATCATTTTCTTTTCATCTCACACATACTTGCTACTTTGTGTTGGTCTGTCACATAAAATCCCAATAAAATATATTTATGTTTATGGAAGTAATGTTAAAAAATGTGGAAAGGTTCAAGGGGTATGAATACATTTTCAATACACTGTGTATATTAGGAAATTAAGCAGAACAGACTGTTCAACCTAAAAGTGACATGACGATAAAGCCTGGGCATACACTGTGTGTATTTTTCCTGCAATTCCTTTACTGCAGTAAACAAGAATCCCCTGGGAAAGTCCTGGGAAATAAAAACCTGGAGTAAAAATGAGGATTATGTTGTGATAGAGACTGGCCTTTATGTATCTTCCCCATTCAGAGGTGATGGAGAGGGGCCAGGTCAGTGGAGAACATAAGAGGCAGCTGTGTTTCCCCTGTATCACATGAGGGACCTTTTTTTTTGTCTCCTGTATGAAGATCCATTCACTTCTATGGGTTTGCCTAAAAACGGAATATCCGTGTGCATTCCGTTTCCATATGTCCGCATGGCCTTTTGCAAAAAACGGACAAGGATAGGACTGTTCTATTATGGGCCAGACATTCCGTTAAGTGTGGCATTCACATGGCCGGTATCCGTGTTTTGCGGATCTGCAAAACACGGATACCGGCCATGAGTCCTAACTGGCACCAAGGTTTGTTTGATCTCTCCCATTATAGTCGAGTGGCAGATGTGGCGGAGCCCATATGATCAGCGTGCTAAAATAGTGTGGCTAAGGTTATGTTAGCGATCCTGCTCATGCTGTATGATGTGGGTCCTTAAGGGGAGCAAGGGATTGTCTTCAATATAACAGAGGGGTTCACTTTTTAGGCCATCGTCATGCCTTGGTTATTCAAACCTGGATCAGGGAACAGGATGCCATCTGATTATTCAGGTTTGTCACCAGCATACCTATAACTGATTGCTAATCTATCACATCGGTTCTACTCTGCTACATCAGACAACTCTGTTTCACTGGTAATCCCTGCTATAACCTTGCTACAAAAGCCTCCAGTTAACTTTGCTACAACTCTGCTACACCAGACCCCAGTTTACTCTGCTACATCTCTGATAAACTGGTCTCTAGTAAACTCTAATACATCAACTCTGTTCCACAAGTCGTCTGTTCAACTCTGCAGCATCAGATTTCCAGCTCTGCTGCATTGCATCTACAAGTCCACGACAGTTGGTCCCACTCGGGCGTAACTACCATAGCAGCAGACCATGCGACTGCTATGGGGCCCAGGACAAGAGGGGGCCCAGTCTTAGGCCTCTTTCACAGTAGCGGCAGCAAGGATCCGTCAGGTGAAGGGTGCCGCCGGATCCGTGCTGCCACAGGGACATGTGTGGGGCCGGGACCACGCTCCGGCCCCACACATGTCACACAGTACATACACACACAGACATATACACATCCAAATACACATACATACTTACATGCTCCCGGCAGGTCTCCACAGCGCAGGAGGAGCAGGACGGCGCGCACATAGGACGATTCCCCACAGCGCCCTCTGCTGGGCGCCGGGTGGAATTGTCCTATGTGCGCGCCGTCCTGCTCCTGCTCCTCCTGCGTGGTGGAGACCTGCCGGGAGCATGTAAGTATGTATGTGTATTTGTATGTGTATATGTCTGTGTATGTTTATGTGTATGTCTGTATGTGTGTATTGTGTGTATGTATGTGTGCAGGTGACGGATCCGTCATGAACTCCATTGAAAGTCAATGGAGGATGGATCCGTTCACCATTGTATCACACCAAACGGATCCGTCCCCGCTGACTTTCATTGGGGGTCATGACGGATCCGTCTTGGCGCGGATGCCTGGACTGGACAGCATGCTGCGGTTGGCTCTCCAGTCCGAAGACGGAATGGAATGCTTTTAGGAGCATTCCGTTGTATTCAGTTCAGTTTTGTCCCCATTGACAATGAATGGGGACAAAACTGAAGCGTTTTATTCCAGTATTGAGCCCCTATGACGGAACTCAATACCGGAATTATAAAACGCTAGTGTGAAAGTAGCCTTGGTTGGAATTATCTCCTCTTCTACTAGAGGTGAAAACTTGGTCAGGACTCTACCCTCTAAAGAAACAACTTTTAGTAAAGAGGCAGTGGAAAAATGGCCCAAGGGTCATTGAAAAGGGTTTAAGCAGAAACCCTTCTGTCCTGTGTGGAGGGCCTGGTCTGATCCTTGCTATGGGGCCCTTACTTCCCTATGTACACCACTGGTCACACTGGTTCTCCAGCTCTGCTACAGCTATCCTCCAGCTCTGTTGTACCAGTACCACCTACCCGTGTTGCTCAAGATCTGATCTACCAGACAAGTGGCTTAGTGGATCAACCTCACCAGGTGAAAACATAACAGCAAGAACAGGAGCGGACTGGAAAAACTGTGGCACCTGGAATTGGGAGTTGAAATTTGTAAGGCACCAAGTATCTTGTCCCACCTCTGAGGAGAGTATTGCTCCAGACCTTGGTCCATAAACCAACTAGGTGAGGAGATATTTGAATTTGTCACTTTGTTGAACTGTATAATGGTCTTTATTTGGGGTATAGGTAGTCCTCCAGTGTCTCATGAGCGTCAAATGCCAATCTTATATAATAGCACTTAACATCATGTTCTCTCCTGGAAGGAAGTATAGATTGGCATTGCTTCACACCTCCTTCATCGCATCACCTTTGACTCCAGGCATTCCAAACACCAGTTAATGCATGCTAATATTTTCATCACATTTCTTCAGCCTCATCAGGGATTCATTTCTGGAACAAGATGTCTATATATAACTCTTCTCGTTACTGCAGTGCTTCAGTAGGAGGTTTGAGTGGTCCTTCAGGGTAGGGATCATGTGTTCCTCAGAGGGAATTGTTTTGGATAATCAATGATATCATCAATTAAGAGTGATTGGAAATTCTTAGCAAGTGATTTTCTTCAAAGTCAGTTGGCATTATCTGCTGTCAGAATCCCATCCTAGAGGAGGGTAAGAAGAAAAATCTGTCCATGTGGCCCTCAACCTGTTCTCTATATGAGTTAATTATCCTTAAAGGGGTTGTCTCACTTCAGTAAGTGGCATTTATCATGTAGAGAAAGTTAATACAAGGCACTTACTAATGTATTGTGATTGTCCATATTGCTTCCTTTGCTGGCTGGATTCATTTTCCATCACATTATACACTGCTTGTTTCCATGGTTACAGACCACCCTGCAATCCATCAGTGGGGCTCATGCTTGCACAAAATAGGAAAAAGCACTAGCCTATGTGCACTCACTTGGTCTTGGCCACGAGAGAAGCTGACGCTTTTTCCTATATCGTGCAAGCACAACCACCACTCATGGATTACACAGTGGTCTGTAACCATGGAAACAAGCAGTATATAATGTGATGGAAAAATGAATCCAGCCAGCAAAGGAAGCAATATGGACAATCACAATACATTAGTAAGTGCCTTGTATTAACTTTCTCTACATGATAAATGCAACTTACTGAAGTCAGACAACCCCTTTAAGGTGCACTTATCATTACATTTTAATTCCATAAATTAATAATACATTCTAAGATACCGCCCCTTTAATGTTTATAACTGCTCAGAATCTGTGCACTCACTGAGAAAACACAATGGCCCTGATTTATCACACCTTCACTCCAGAATTCTGTCTTCAAAAAGTCGCACGATAGGGCTTTTGCGACTTTTTTGCGCATTTTTTTGCGACTTTTTGCATATGTACACCACTCACTCCAGTTTGTAATATGGGTGGAAAAGTGGGTGTGGTTAGCCATGTTAATGAGTTTCACTCCAGATTTATCATTGCGACTTTTTAAAAAAAGTCGCAAAATAGTCGCAATCTCACTCCAGGAGGAGGGTGGAGTAGGAAAAGTGGAGTAGCTTCTCTAGACAGAAGTGTTAGGTTTAAGGACAAGCCACATTTATCAAACAACCTGTGATGTTTGATAAATGTGGCAGAAAGTACTCCAACACAGACTGAAGCAAAACTGACTTCAAATATTTTCCTAATGATAAATTCCCCCCAATGACTATCAAATCAAATGACTATCAGTTTTGAGGTTGATAGAACAGGTGGAGGTCACTCAGGACAGAATTATGGTCTGGGGGATAGGCTGCAGTGCTACTGAGTGTGGAAGAAAGTCATAGTAGTTCCCCTGTTATAGAGCTGAACTAGGGAAAAATGCACAATTACAGATAGGGCACTTAGATGACCTTATGAGAAAATAGTAGAAATATTAGTATTACTTAACTCATGATTCTTATTCTGAAAATTCACCTGGTAAGCTTTACCAGCTATTTTTTGTGGTCTTCTCACAGAATATAAATGGGTGGTACCCGTTACTCCAATAGTATTTCTGGCTGACAGAAACATTAGGTACTGTAGTTGTGAAAACCCTCTCCTCTTTGTGACGATCTGTGTTTAATCATAAGCCAAGAAAGAAACTTCTATCTGGATCATAGTCCAAGATTGAGACCTCTACCTTGGTCATAAACCAAGACAGAGACCTTCACCTGGATCATAAGCCAACAAAAGAACCTTCACCTTGATCTTACGCCAAGATAGAGGTCTCCCTCATGATCATAAGCAAAGATGGAGCCCTCCACCTTGATCATATACCAAGACAGAGACCTCCACCTTAATCATAAGCCAAAATAGAGACCGCCACCTTGCTCATAAGCCAAGATGGAGACATCTACCTTGATCATAAGCCAAGATAGAGACCTCCACCAGAATTATAAGCCAAGACAGAGGCCTCATTGTTGATTATAAGCCAGGATGGAGCCCTCTACCTTAATCATAAACCAAGACAGAGACATGGACCTTGATCAGAAGCCAAGATAGAAAACTCACCTGGATCATAAGCCAATGTAGAGCCCTCCACCCTGATCATAAACCAAGATAAAGACTACACCTTGATTATAACCCAAGACAGAGACCTCCACCTTGATCATAAGCCAAGATAGAGATCTACACTTGGATCATAAGCCAAGATAGAGACCCTCCACCTTGATCATAAGCAAATCTAGAGGTCTCCACTTGGATCATAAACCAAGATAGAGACTTCCATTTTGATCATAAGCCAAGACAGAGACCTCCACCTAGATCATAAGACATGATAGAGCCCTCTACCTTGATTACAAGCCAAGACAGAGACCTCCTCCTGGATCATAAGCCAAGATATACACCTCAAACATGATCATAAACCAATATGGAGACCTCTCCCTTGGGTCATAGTCTACATGGAGATATGTCATACAGTCTAGTATGTATAGTCTTCTAAAGAACATATTTGAGGTTGCAGGACCATAAATATATCCGGCCACAGTGTTTTCCTTAATGTTTTGTCTGCTCACTGTATGAATCATCTTTGGAGAGGAGGGAGTGGGGGTTTCATTTCTCTGGCCTCACATTACAGATATTATTCTGGTCTTAAAGCTCTACTTGGCTGTCTTCCTCAATCCCACAAAGATTGATGGACCACCTCTCCATTCAAAAACGGAACATGTACCTTCTTGTGATTAGCGGGGGTCTCAGCAGTCAGACCCCCAGCAATCATACATTATCACCTATCCTGTGAAAAGCTAATACATGTTTCTTGTGGGCCGAACCCTTTAACAGAAAATCTGTAACACAGCCCCCACCTAACGTGTCCTGTATGGTACTGGTGGCAGAGAGACCATTGGGACCATTTGACTTGCAATATAGCCCCTATAGTCACGACTCTGTACTCCGATAGTTAGAGTACATAGTGTAAGCAGGCTGTGCCTGGCAGCCATTTGTCTTCCTGTGCGGGGGACCACTTTATATCTGCTCTACGCACTGAAATGACCCCAAAAAGTTCTTTCTGATCATACAGCAGACTACCTCTCCATGCTGCAGACTTGTTTTAAGGGAAAAATGGAAAATTTAGGAAATTACGCAACAAATCAAGGGGAACCGTGGGCAGAACCATGAAATATTATAAATGATATGATACTGAAGGGGAAGCTTGAGAGATACAGAAGGTACACTACTGTGGTAGAGTCTCATATAGTAAATATCTTCACATATCATGGTAGAGTGCCGTTTGTAAGGGAGGTGCTTTCTACACCAGTGCATTGTACAGCAGAAGTCAATGCAGCAGCATACCTACCATGGAGGGAAGGTAGGCAATTACTAGGGGGCCCATGGGCCAGTGGGTCCAGCGCCTAGTTGTGGAATGATAATAAAAGGGAGAGACAGAGGTTGGACACCTCATGCAGTTCCTTGGAGGCTGGACTTGCAAAACAGAGCACTGATTGGAAGAAAGCTTGTCACCTGACAGGTGCTCCACCAATCAGCAGAAGAAAAGCTCTATACCTGTACCTTTAAGGGTGTGTTTACATCATGTTTTTGCCATCCGTTTAACATATACATTGAGCAAAAAGGTATACAAAAGAGTAGCACACCACACTTTTCCATCCTGCAGAGTCCTGTAAAAATAATTATACGTTTTGATTTTTTTTTTTTACAATGGAACTCTGTGGTGATGGATGCCGTATAAATTTTTTTGTATCTGTTAAATGGATGGCAAAAACGTGATGTGAACCCAGCCTAAACTCTATATTGTTCTGCTCCTCTGTTATTCCTACTAGAACTTTTTAATGAATCTGTAACTGTTACCAGTTGGGGCGGGGTATCACTAAACAGTCTGACACTATCTGATCAGTGCTGACAGTTGCAGATTGTGCAGAGACCCCCCCCCCAACTGGTAACAGTTTTAGTGGTAAACTTCTAGTAGCAATAACTGAGGAACAGAAAAACATACAGTTATATAAAAAGAGAATGTTATTGCTTGGGGAATAGAATAATGTACTAGACAGACATGTCAGGAGCGGTGACGGGTCCTCTTTAATAAGCTGCGTAATAATATTACTACAGAGATCAGAAATGGTCCAGTCACAAGGGTCTAAATACACATTACTCCTGGCATGTTTTACAGTGTATTGTTCTGATTCTCCACACAGACAGACCGCTATAGGGTTAACAGTCGGAACGTTGCGTTTATTTCTGGTCGGTTTCTCCTTAATGGCGCCTTCTCCTCGCTGATACATGAAGTTACCTCCGCGTTTCCTGAAGTAACCTCTGCCATTTGCGGATTATTATTTTGCTTGGCCTCAATCCCTCGAGTGACTCAGTAAGAGACATGTTGATGGTATCTGACAGCGGCTCATGTATCATCGGCACTCGGGTCCTGACTCCGGAGTTCAAAACTGGACCAGGACTTGATCCATGTAGCTGTTCTGGAGGTTTTCTATGTCGTCTCATGACCAGGGCCACCAATCCCAATATCTTAGGTCCATACAATGTAATGGGATGCTGTGTCTCACAGTCTCTCTTGTATCCCATCATATACATTTGGTGGACATCTTGGGGGGGGTTTGTGGGGGTTAACATGATCATAAGGCAACATATAGATCCCATTATCCTCCTTCCCATCTTCAATGACTGATGTTGCGATGTATGGAACTTTCTAGGAAGACTTCTATTAAATTTGGTGCGGTCATGAGAAAAGGAGCAAATATTACCTGCATTACCTACATTCATTCAGTACCAGTGTAATGATGCAGGTGCTACACAGTGACCCGTATGAGGTGGGTGACAACCTACTGCCATAGGAACTGTCATGGTTGCTATATATGTGATTGGCCAGGTCAGGTCTGGCTCTTCAAGTAGCAGATGGATCCTGGCATCCCTAAAATCCAAATTTGCCCTTTGTACTCCTAACTGGTAAAGGCCTTCTTCTTCAGAGTCAACACTTGGCACAGCACATGGCAATGTCATCCTTGTGTTGGCTTCCTGGCCATGGTGGAAATCATTCTAGATATCTCCTGATGTTGGTTTCAGGGTGACATGGTTCCTAGTCTTTGGAAACCTTCTAATGGACACTTACTGTTTAGGTGACATCTTCTTTCCAAGATGCCTCAATTCTCAATACAGGTGGGGTTCTGGAATATTGGGCTTGAAAAGTGACAACCGGTTTTCTAACTGACCAGAAATGTGCTTAGAGCAGTTGTCGCTTCCCTTCCCCCACTCCTTTAATCGTACTGAATGACTCAATGGGCGGTGACGTTGAGCACAGGAGATGCAGGGTAAAGAAAGTATGATATCTATGCTCAGTCCTGAGGAATGATGGGAGTAATAGTCAGGATACAAAGTATCTAGTGAAGTGTATTAGGACTTCCTATATACAGAGCTGGATTCAGGTTGGGGGGAAATTCCTGAGCAACATTTGGTGGGTTCCCCATCCCAGTAATTTGGCTGAAAGTCCCTCTGATGTCGAGAGGTTCCACTGCTGACAATCTAATGTGTATGGGGGCAGCCTCTGTATCCCTGATGAAGGGGCAAAGACGCAACTGCTGCTGCGTTCAACAGTTTTTGCCAGGTAGCGACCGGATTCAGTGGTGCATCTAGTCTTTCTGCTGCCTGAGGCGAAAACTGAACAACGCCCCATGGCCCTTCCACTGTCCCCCTCTTGCCCTACCTGGTGCTGCCTGAGGCGATTGCCTCACCTGGTCTCATTGGTGGTGCACCCCTGACCGAATCTCTGCCGGACCCTATTATAGTTAATGGGGCCGGCAGCATTCTGGTACCGCCTGGCAATGCCGGATCCAGAGAGCTTCGGCAGTCTATTCTCTGCTGGAACAGGCTTCCAGATCTCTTGCCACATATGTGAAGCTAGCCAAACCCCCTCATTCATCCGGACCTGTAAAGAAAAGATGACTTACCTGCTCCCACTCCTTCTCCTCCAGGCCTATAATTCTCCGCTGGGCTCCATCGATGTCAACAGTTTGACATCACCGCAGCCAACAGATGTACTATTCTGAAGGAGATTGTGACTATACAGATATAGTTCAGGACCCCGGGGGATTATAATGTGAATAAGCGCAATAAACTGATAGCTGCAGTCAAGACTGGACCTAAAACTTTATTCATAAAAACAGATCAGGCAATGGAGATCACTCTGAATCCCAGGACATCAGGAACCGCGTACTATGACCTCTCCATCCAACTCTTCCACCGCCCTGCAGGACCGTAGCTTGGGCCTCCGCTGCGATTCCATTATTATAATACCCAATGATACAATGTAACAGTGACACCCGGCAACAATATTGTCACCAGGTTTATGTATTTCCAATGATTATAATCAAAGGATCCAAAGGACATTTACCCCTAAATTGCAAAAAAACCTATCAGCAGTAACAACACATCCTTGAATCATCTTCCAGGGAGATAAATAGAGCAGAGGGGCCCCATAGCAGAAATCAGAATTGAGCTCCCATGTAGCTGCTGTCACTTGTTCCTGCCATCTTGGTGCCCCTGAGCTGCTGTAGGGGCTTCATCTATGGTATGTGAGCCCTGGTAGTATTTTGTTAGTAGGTCCTCAAGTAAGTGGTAAAGGCTGTCACTTTTATGGGAGTGGACTGTCACAGTTATGGGGGCTCTGTGGTTGTCACTGTTATGGGGGTATGGTGTGGTTGTAATTGTTATGGAGGCACTGTAATTGTAAATTGATATGGGGATAATGTAGCCAGTGTTTCAGCTATTTTTGCTATGGGGATCCTGTGTCTGTTATTGTAATGGGGGCGTTGTGGCTGTTATTATTATGGAGGCACTGCAGCTATCATTATTATGGGACACTGTGGCTATCATTGTTATGGGGCACTTTGGCTGTCATTATGGGGGCACTATGGCTATTATTGTTATGGGGGAACTATGACTGTCATTATTATGGGGGCACTATGACTATCATTATGGGGGCACTATGGATATCATTATTATGGGGCACTATGGCTATCATTGTTATGGGGCACTATGGTTATCATTGTTATGGGGCACTATGACTATTATTGTTATGGGGCACTATGGCTATCATTATGGGGGCACTATGACTGTCATTGTTATGGGGCACTATGGCTATCATTGTTATGGGGCACTATGACTATTATTGTTATGGGGCACTATGACTGTCATTGTTATGGGGCACTATGGCTATCATTGTTATGGGGAACTATGGCTATCATTGTTATGGGGCACTATGGCTATCATTGTTATGGGGGCACTATGACTGTCATTGTTATGGGGCACTATAGCTATCATTGTTATGGGGCACTATGGCTATTATTGTTATGGGGGCACTATGGCTATCATTATGGGGGCACTATGACTATCATTGTTATGGGGCACTATGGCTATTATTGTTATGGGGCACTATGGCTATTATTGTTATAGGGGCACTATGGCTATCATTATGGGGGCACTATGACTATCATTGTTATGGGGGCACTATGGCTATCATTATGGGGGCACTATGGCTATCATTATGGGGGCACTATGACTGTCATTGTTAAGGGGGCACTATGGCTATTATTGTTATGGGGGCACTATGGCTATCATTATGGGGGCACTATGACTGTCATTGTTATGGGGCACTATGGCTATCATTATGGGGGCACTATGGATATCATTGTTATGGGGGAACTATGACTGTCATTGTTATGGGGGCACTGTGGCCAGTCCTTTGGCTGTCTTTAATAATAGAGGGGCAGTGAAGATACTTGCAGTAAAATTGATGGGATGAAAACATGGCTTTATTTTGTGTATCTGGAGGGGTGGCCCGTCCATGAGCCCGGGTTAACCCAGTCCAGTCCTATAACTAGTTGTATGATTGCATAACTAGGCAGCTCTGCCAGAGGAACCTGAGAAGACTGGTTGGCAGCCTGCGTGAGAGCCGTGATGGCGGCCATATTGGAGGTCACCCCGTTTTATAAGAAACAGATAGAGCTGAGGACTCAAGGTCTCGAGGCTAATTCTGAAATCTGCTCCTTTATCTATATAACCTTTCAGACTGACACAATGACTGACACAATGTAACAGAACTATGCTGTTCCCGGCATGCGTCCAGAGGACATGTGACCCTCTATTGGCCAATAGTCCTGACTAGAAGTATTTGTGGAAAGCTGGTGACAGCACAGACTGTAACTTCTGAGGAGCGCGGCCCCACGAATAGATCCTGCAGCTGACCCAACAGCTGAATTACTAAACCACAATCCTCCGTAACTCGATACCGCAGCCAAACCTTGGATATGGAAAGTCCAAGATACTCAAAGAAAACGTGATTTCTTCTGAGTTTTTTTTTTATTTGTCCTTCTGCTGACAACAATCTTACACCACGAGCCATAGAAAACCATAGAAAATGTACCTCCTTAACCATCTAACTGTTTTGCCCGAGTCCAGCTCGGGCACTGTGAAAAGTATCTACCTCGAGGAGGGAGGGCTGACTTAGATGCTGCTACCTCCTGAATGGTGGCAGTTAGAAACATGCAATTGGTCTTGTTTGAAAGCTGACAGTCCAGGCTTTCATACAAGACCAAAATGACAGCTAAAGTCGCAAGTAAAATCTGTGTGCATTCACAGAATCCCGATTTCTATCAGTGATATTTTCCTCTGTCCTGAACATATTGCTGGTATTGTCTGAAAGCCTGGACTGTCAGCTTTCAAATAAGACAAATTGCATGTTTCTAGCTGCTACCATTCAGGAGGTAGCAGCATCTAAAGTAGCCTTCCCCCCTCCAGTTAGCCAAAACAGCTAGGGGGTTAAAGGGGTTGTTCAAGTATAGCTAATAAAGGTTATACTTTGTGTAATGAAATGTTTTACAATTTTCCATTATACTTTCTGTATCCATTCCTTACGATTTTTGATGATCCCTGCTTGCTATCATGTAATACAGGGATGCTCAACCTGTGGTTCTCCAGCTGTTGCAAAACTACCACCCCCATCATGCTCCAATAGCTGTAGGCTGTCCAGGCTTTGCAACTGCTGGAGGGCCTCAGATTGAGCATCACTGCTCTAAGCCGTGGGATCACCATCTCTGACACTCCAGCTGTTCGAAAACTACAACTACAACTCCCAGAATCCTCCTTTCACTTCTATGGGAGTTACAAGAACAGTCAAGCAAATGTACATGTAGGGAGTTGTAGTTTTACATCAGCTGGACCGCTGCTCTAAGGGCATGTTCAGATGGCAGATTCTTCATACTGAAAAACCTTCAGCCCCATATTTCTGACACGGATCTGCAGGTGGTTAATGGGGCTCATGGTTACCCGTGTCAGTTTCTGTTTCAATATGTCTTTATTAACATTTTTAAGACAATAAAGAAATAACAAAGTCTGCACATATTGCAGGATGTAGAACATACACAGAACAGTTCACATTCAAAGTATAATCTATACTTAAATGTCCATTGGTTTCCTAACATTAGTTATGTATGTCAGTACATTATGTGAAAATCTTGAAAACCATGACTCACAGTTTGTAGTCTTCTAGTAGTAATATATCTACAATTTCCAATGTAGCCTTGGAGCATCAATTAGTGAACCAAAAGAAAAAAGAAAATAATAATAGGTAATATTGAGGAGGAGGGAAACTTAATAAGGGGTGAACAAAGTGAGACAATAAGGGGATGAGAAAAGTAAAGTAAATCCAGGTATTTTTGAACTATGTAGAAGAAACATATACATCTTTCTATATAGCGGTTTGTAGTGTTTAGGTATCTAGCTGTATGGCGTAAGGAGAGGACCACCAAGATTGCCATGTTTTATGATATTTATCTGTTCTATTTGTGCTGCCTGCAATCATCTTTTCATATCTAGAATTGAGGTTGACTTTCCTAATTATCTGGGAAATCGTAGGGATCGAGGTAGATTTCCAATTATAGGCTATAGACTGTAGAGAAGCTGTAAGTATGTGACATAGAATAATTCTATGGGGGATGGTTAAAGGTTCCAAGTTTAATCTCAGTAAGAATATTTCTGGACTAAGGCAAAGTTTGACTCCTGTTATTGTTTGTATAAGATCGTTTATATCTTCCCAAAATTTAGTAATATTTGGGCATTCCCAAAATATATGTACAAGAGTACCTACTTGGCCGCAACCTCTCCAACATAAATTAGAGGCATCGTCATATATTTTTGAAAGTCTGTATGGCGTATAATACCATCTGTATAGTAATTTGAAATAGGCTTCATGGTGTCCTGCACAAGATGTACTACGCGTTGTTATGTCTTGTGCTTTCTTCCATTGACTCATAGTTATTTTTTTATTCAGATCTTTTTCCCATTTCTTTTTATGAGATATATGTGAGTCAAGGTATGGCTCGGATAGTTGGGAGTAAAATAATCTGGTACCTTTACATATATTCCCTATCTGTGTAGTTAGGAATGTATAAATCTGTGGAGATGTTGTAGGTGAAGTAAAGGAGTTGTTGTTGAGAAAAGTACGAATTTGTAAGTACTTATACAAGTCCGACTTATCCAAACTGTATTTATTTTGTAAATACAAGAAGTTATGGAGTGTTGTACCATTATATAGGTCTTGTACGTGTCGGATACCAGCTTTTGTCCAGGAATCTAGTGTTAGATTCTGAATAAGAAATTCTAATGTTCGTAATGGGATGTCAATGGGCTTTTGCACAGGTAGGGAGGAACATGTAGATATATAGGATTTCCAGGTACGTATTGTTGAGCTAATGGTTGGAGAATTTAATTGTATAGTGATGGATTTACTTAGAAGTGAGGCATATAATATGTTTCTTGGATTTTTATTTTCCATCAAGTTAGTCTCAATATCCAACCATAATTTATCTTTAGCAGGGTACCACCAGGCTCTAGATTGGTCTAGTAAAGTGGCACTTTGGTATAGTTTTAAGTCTGGCATGCCTAAACCTCCGTACTTTTTATTTCTGGTTAGTATACCTGAAGCTATTCTGGGGCATTTTCCAGACCAAATGAAGACAGTAATCTGAGATTGCAATTTTTGTAACAGGAGTTTTGGAATAGAGAGAGGAATTGTACGAAAGAGATAAAGAATCTTTGGGAGGATTAACATTTTGTAAAGTATTAGTTTCCCCCACCAAGACATTTCAAAAGAGTTTAGTTGGGTAAGATCTTTGCTGATTTTAGTCATTAATGGTATGAAATTTTTCTTAATTATGTTATCTACTGGATAAGAGAGCTCTATCCCAAGGTAGGGAACAGAATCCTCCCGCCAATTATACGGGAAAGTGGATTGAATAATAATTTTTGTGTTGTCAGAAATGTTCATGCCTAAAATCAAAGATTTAGTGTCATTAACCTTATAATATGATATTGAACTGAACTGTTTTATTAAGATTTGTATTTTTTCCAGGGATTTGATAGGATTTGACGTGCATATAATTATATCGTCTGCAAATAACCCAATTTTATGAGTTAATTGGCCTATTTTAACGCCAAATATTTCCGGTGATGATCGAATAAGTTCAGCAAAGGGTTCCAGGGCTAGGATAAATAAAATAGGGGATAAAGGGCATCCCTGACGCGTGCCATTTGACATATGGAAAGTTGTGGATAGCATTCCATTAGTCAGGACTCTGGCTGAGGGGTTTTTATACAAGGCTTTAATACCTGTTAGAATATTGCCTTGGAAACCGAATCTTTTTAATGCTGCAAACATGTATTCCCAATGGATTCGGTCGAAAGCCTTCTCCGCGTCAAGTGATAGAAGCAGAGAAGGCACTCTATTATTCTTGACGAACTGCAAAATATTTATAAGTCTTCGGGTTCCATCATAAGCTTGTCTATTTGTGACAAATCCGACTTGGTCTGGTTTAACTAATGAGGGGATAATTTTTGACAGTCTTATAGCAATAATTTTAGCATATATTTTTACGTCCGAATTGATCAATGAAATTGGTCTGTAGTTGGTGATAATTGATGGGTCTTTGTCTGGTTTGGGAATTGTAATTATGGTGGCTTGTGACATCTCTTCCGGGAGATGGCCCTCTGACAGTGCAGTATTGAATATGTTTTTTAGGTATGGTGAAAGTAGGTGTGCAAAATTTCTATAATATTCATTTGAGAAACCGTCTGGGCCAGGGGATTTCCTAAGTTTCAATGAGTTGATAACCGTTATTATTTCTTGTTCCGTAATTGGAGAGTTCAATGTTTCTAATGAGGGGGCTGGGATTGTGGGGAGGTTAATAGACTTAAGGAAGTGGTCGATACTACTATTGTTTGGTTGAACTATCGTCTGATCATTTTTAAGGTTGTATAGAGATTCATAGAAGTCTCTAAATTTGTTGGCAATTAATTGTGGGTTGTAAGTTTTAGAATTATCTTGGTTGTCCTTTAAGTAGGTGATTTTAGTTTTGGCTCTGAGCTGTTTGACTCGATTTGCCATGAATGAGGAGGCTTTATTATTTTGACTATAGTATTGGAGATTAAGTCTGGTGATGCATTTCTCATAGTCATCCAGTAGTAGAATACGTATTTCATATCTCAGTTTAGTGATGTGACTTAGGGTTTGTGGGTTGTTATGCATTTTATGTTCCTTTTCTTTTTCCTCTAGTGTCTTGAGTTTCTCGTCTAATTTTTTCTGTTTAGTTTTTTTGTAGTGAGAACTATATTTAATTAAAAGTCCTCTTATATAGGCCTTGTGGGCGTTCCATAGTGTGAATTGACTTATTTCTGGTGTGTCATTGGTTGTAAAATAATCTGTGATGTCTTTTTTTAGCAAATTGTGTATGTCCCTGTTTGAGAGCAGATAATTATTAATTCTCCAGATAAAGGCTTGGTTTGAGTTTTGTTTTTCCAAAATGGTGATAATAAGTGGGGCATGATCAGACCATGTTATTTGTCCAATTTGTGCTTTTTGTACTAATTGTAAGGGATGTCTGTGGGTGAGACAGTAGTCTATTCTCGAGTAAACCTTATAATAGGGGGAGTAGTAAGTATAGTCTCTTTCATTAGCGTTAATGCATCGCCATACATCATAGAAGTCGTTACATGTCAGCCAGGAATGCAGTGTTGGAGAAGGTCTCCTACTCTGGTTAGTAGTATCCAATTTAGGGTCGGAGATGATATTAAGATCTCCAAATATAAATAGTAGTCCTTTTTGTAATTTGGCTAACTTTTTGCTAAATTTATTTAGAAACGAGATTTGTGAGGTATTTGGGCAGTATACATTACAAATGGTGTATACAGTGTTATTTAATTTGCAAACCAGAATAAGAAACCTCCCCCTTACATCTTTATAAATATCTATCTCCTCAAAGGTTATATTATCTTTTATAGCAACTGAGACTCCAGCTTTCTTTTTGTTGGAGCATGAGTGGTATATATGTGGGAATTTTTTGTGTTTAAATCTGGAAGTATCCTCAGGGAGCAAGTGTGTCTCTTGGACACATACTATGTCCACATTTTTTTGTCTTGCTTCTTTCCATAAAGAAAAGCGTTTACTGGGGTGGTTGAGTCCCTTAACATTTAATGAGAGAGCTTTAATAGTCATGTTTTATGTATAGGTTAAGCTTACGGTTGACTTTTTCTTCTATCCTGTGGTCCATGTAGGAAGATAGATTTGTTCCTGGATGTTTGTAACTGATGAGGATATTGGAGTATCGATGAAGCCGATGAGAATGAAGATATGTTGGTTTCTTCTGTTTGAGAGTTTCGGTGAAGGTTGTATACCTGGATAAGAATAGAGTGGCAAAAACAAATAGAAAAGAAAGAATAAAAACAGTAACACAGTAATACACATTCAACAGGATCCTACTAACGGTAGGATAACATAGAGCGATCTGTACGATCGGCAGGTATGTGGGGTCAGTCATTGTGGATCGACTTGTCACCTCATAGGCTAAGGTGTGTTCAGGTCTCCTTGTTGGCTAGGTTCCATTCTTCTTGAATTGTGGGTGTTCCTTTCTTTTTCTTAAAGTGATCCGGATCAGGAATTTCTAGTTTCCAGCTTTTGAGTAATTTTAGGCCTTGGGTTATGTTAAGAAGAATATGTGTTTCTCCTTCTTTGTGGATTATTAGTTTGGTAGGGAATCCCCATCTGTAGGATATATTGTTTTCTCTTAAACAAGTGGTGATCGGTTGGAACTTTTTCCTTTCTTGTATAGTAGCTTGTGATAAATCAGTGAATAAGACAATTTGCGCATATGGATCAGGGAGAGAACGAACTTTCCTTGCCGCTAACATGACTTCTTCCTTAATGTGAAAAAAGTGTAGACGTGCAAGAACATCTCTGGGTTTATTTTCTGGTATGTTTTTTGGCTTAGGGAGCCTATGTGCCCTGTCCACAGTTAGGTCGAGCTTGGAGGCTTCTGGTAGCAGTGATTGCATAAGGTTTTGCAAGTATTTTGTTAATTCCCCTGAGGAGACGGTTTCAGGGATGCCTCTGAATTTTATATTGTTCCTTCTGGAACGATCCTCTAAGTCTGCTATTTTGGCTTTAATGGTTGAAATATCATCTTCGTGCGAATTGTGCGCATCCACTAGACTGTTGTGGGCGCCCGCATATTCAGACATTTTATTTTCAATATGATTAACTCTGTCACCTAGTTCTTCCAGATTTGAAGAGATGGTGCTACATATTTGAGAAATATCTTCTTTAATTGACCCTTTAAGGGCAGTTAGCATTTCTTTCATTAAATCCACTGTAATTACTTCACTGGATGTAGGAATATGTGCAAAAACCCCCATAGTTTGGGGGGAGAGAGTGGGATCTTTCCCTACCTCCTGAGAGCAGGCTTTTTCTTTATCCAGCTTGGGCCTTTGCTTTGCAGGACTTCTTGTGTCTGAGGAGTCTGAGAAGATGGCGTCATCATCCACTTCTTGAACCTCGTGTGCTTCCTGGTAGGCTTGACTGGCCCTGGTGTTTCTTGTAGTTTTTGCAGCTGTGCACTTATTTTGACTTAGTTGCAGGCTTTTTTTTTGAGCCTGCCTGCTTTGTCCCAGCGTGTCTCCCTCTTCATGCTGTGTGGGAGAGCTGCTGTTGCTGGAGGAGCGCGATGTGCGCAGCGCTTCCCCCCTCTTCCCGCCACCATCTGCGGCGAGGAAGAAATCAGATAAGTGCTTGGGTGGCTCTCTAAATCTTCTGCTTTTCCCCATGGTGAGCGGGGTGTTCGTGTGTTGATTGATGGGGTTAGAGGTGGAAATCGCTGACCTGAACAGCTTGTAATAGCGTCGCTTTGTAGCTGAGGTGAGGAGCTCTCTCAAAGCGCGTCCATCTTGCAGAGAGCTCGGCCACGCCCCCTACCCGTGTCAGTTTCTGTGCGGTCAAGAATTTACGTCAACATGATGGAGGCTGAAGCTGGATCTCCAGAACGACCCCGACCACGGCTACCAGGGAAGTATCCGGGGATGACAGGAGAGATTTTCTATAAAATACTGCTAAAATTTATTAAAGGGATTTTTTAAATTCTGTATTCTGTGTAGAATTTAACTTTCTGCAATATTCTAATATACTTTCGGAACCAATTTCTCTCCATTTTCAAGACCTCTGCTTGCTGTTAAATCCATATCGTCCCAGAAGAGAGATTTTGAAAATGGGGAGGGAATAAGATGAACTCCAATAAAAAAATTTTCAGTGACATAGCAGGGATAGGGCAAGGTGTGGATGAGTAGGCAGTCGCCTAGGGCTCCGTCGAGACAGGGGCACAACCACTTTTGCTGCGATCTGATTAGCCGCTTGTTTCACTATGTAACCATATTAAAATGTTCTTATATTTGCATGATGACACAATGGTTTTACATAATCCGGCGCAGGCATGTAAGGAATGTCCTACATCTGGCAGCCATATAACGGGTGGATCCTGCGTTGATTACATAACACGGCTGCGGTACGCTGAGAATTATGGCGGCACTCAGGTGCCATCAGAATAGCAGGAGGACATGAGCACCAAGCCTTGATCAAAACTGGACTCCAAAGACCATTCCATTTCCCCGCCAGAGGGCTCATGCATACAACCGTATGTATTTTGTACAGATCCGCAAAAAAAGACGAATGACGTCCGTGTGAATTCCGTATTTTGCGGAACAGTTGGCCCCTAATAGAACAGTCCTATCCTTATCCGTAATGCGGACAATAATAAGACTTGTTCTATTCTTTTGTGGAACGGACATACAGAAACTGAATGCACACAGAGTAACTTCCGTTTTTTTTTAGGGACCCATTGAAATGAATGAATGGTTCTGTAAAAAAAAAAAAAAAAAAAAATGAAACAGACATGGAAAGAAAATACGTTCCTGTGCATGAGCCCTTAAAGACATCATGCTGGAGGACGCAGCATGTCCATGAATTCCATACACAGGATACTGAATTCAACGTGAATTGCGTAATGCTTCATTTTCCCTGTGGGGGCGCTGTGAGGAAGCTGAATACATGATGGTAGGATGCCATATTAAAGGGTTATTCCCATCTTAGACAATGGGGGCATATCGCTAGGACCCGCACCTATATCGAGAATGGAGCGGGGAAATGAACGGAGGGTGCACTGCGCATGCGCAGCCGCACTCCATTCATTTCTATGGGACCGCCAAAAATAGGCGAGTGCTAGCTTCTTCTCTGTTCACATTTAAAGCCAACTTCTGATGCAGTGCATTGTGGGGGCTCAGAGGACTTCTATGCGGTAGGTAATCATCAGGTAGGTCACACGCCGCTTTCACCTGTTCTCTTGTTTCCAATGGCAACCAGCAGAATTTTAAAAACATCTATTGTTGCCAATGCAGAAAAAAAAACCTAAAAACCAACATTGGTAGAAAAAAAAGACAGGAAAGCGAAGCATATTTAATTCACCAAAACCCATATATAGCCTGACCTGCTCTCAGCTGAGGGTTTGTTACAATTGTGCAGTGAGCAGCAGCTGTACAATTCTCTCTGCTATATTTGATACAATGTATCAGTCCAGGCTGAGAATTGTCTGGACTGGATACAGTCGTATCCACTTCTCACTCTGGAACAATGCATTATGTCATTACTCTGTTATTCCTCCTGGAAATGCACAAATACATTGATACCTGGGTATGGACATTTCTTTTGTTGATGGGACTTGATTCTGCAGACTTTGACCTTGTCCAATCCGTGCTGATCGTGTCAGACTGTAGGGACACACTATAGACAAAGGGAGTGGTAACATCAATTTATTAACACATTAAGGCCTCATGCACACGACCGTATGTATTTTGCGGTCCGCAAAAAATACGGATGGCGTCCATGTGCATTCTGTATTTTGCAGAACGGAACAGCTGGCCCCTAATAGAACAGTCCTATCCTTGTCCGTAATGCGGACAGACATGTTCTATTTTTTTGCGGAACGGAAATACGGACATACGGAAATAGAATGCACACGGAGTAACTTCCCTTTTCTTTGCGGGCCCATTGAAATGAATGGGTCCGCATATGGTCCGCAAAAAAAAAAAAACGGAACGGATACGGAAAGAAAATACGTTCTTGTGCATGAGCCCTTACAGGAGGAATAACAGTGGAACAAAGAATTAAAGAAATGATGCTCCAGGATTGTTATTTCATAGGAATACAACTGTTTGCTCAGACAGACATGTCAGGAGGGCTGGTGGATGGATTTCGCTTTAGCATGGGTAATTACAGTGGCAGGAGTTCGGTCAGGACGCGGTTCCTGGAAATGTCCCTTGTTATTCTCCCACATCAGTTCCCCATCTGTACATATAAAGGAATACACTCACTTCATAAATACAGAGCGCCGTCAAACCCAGGCTCTATACCAATGAGGTCAATTAAGGATTCAGCTCTCAGCCCTGTGCAGTGGTGTGTACAGTCCATGTACACAGCCATTGGTGGGTAATGATGCATGGCCCTGCAGAGGGGCTGTATACATTACACGGTAGGATATTTATCATCAGTCTGCAAAGCTGCTTCATTTATGTAGACACACTGGAGCTATTACAACGAGCATAGTCTCTTAGGCTACATTCACATGAATGCATTTTGTTTCCGTGTCCGTTCCATTTTATTTTTAACGGATTGGATGAGGACCCATTCATTTCAATGGGTCCGCAAAAATGTGGACAGTACACCATGAGCTATTTGCCTCTGTATGTCTGTTCCATAGCCCTGCAACAAATATAGAGCATGTCCTATTCTTGTCTGTTTTGCGGGCAAGGATAGCCATTGTTACAGTGGATCCGCAAAAAAAAACTTGCGAAAGTATTCGGCCCCCTGGAACTTTTCAACCTTTTGCCACATTTCAGGCTTCAAACAAAAAGATATAACATTTTACATTTTTGGTGAAGAATCAACAACAAGTGGGTCACAATTGTGAAGTGGAACGAAATTTATTGGATCATTTAAACTTTTTTTGTAATAATAAAACTGAAAAGTGGGGCGTGCAAAATTATTCGGCCCATTTACTTTCACTCCAGAAGTTGATCTCTGATCTCTGAATGATCCAATGTTGTCCTAAATGACTGATGAAGAGAAATAGAATCCACCTGTGTGTAATCAAGTCTCCTTATAAATGCACCTGCTCTGTGATAGTCTCAGGGTTCTGCATCATGAAGACCAAGGAACACACCAGGCAGGTCCGTGATACTGTTGTGGAGAAGGTTAAAGCCGCATTTGGAGACCAAAAGATTTCCCAAGCTATAAACATGGGAAGATGGTTAAAATTGATGGGAAGATGGATGGAGCCAAATACAGGACCATTCTGGATGAAAACCTGTTGGAGTCTGCAAAAGACCTGAGACTAGGACGGAGATTTATCTTCCAACAAGACAATGATCCCAAACATAAAGCAAAATCTACAATGGAATGGTTCAAAAATAAAGGTCTCCAGGTCTTAGAATGGCCAAGTCACAGTCCAGACCTGAATCCAATTGAGAATATGTGGAAAGAGCTGAAAACTGCTGTTCACAAACGTCTCCATCCAACCTCAAAAAGCTCCAGCTGTTTTGGAAGAAAGAATGGGCAAGAATTTCAGTCTCTAGATGTGCAAAACTGATAGAGACATCCCCCAAGAGACCGCAGCTGTAATCGCAGCAAAAGGTGGAGCAACAAAATATTAATGCAAGGGGGACGAATAATTTTGCACGCCCCACTTTTCAGTTTTATTATTGGAAAAAAGTTTAAATGATCCAATAAATTTCGTTCCACTTCACAATTGTGACCCACTTGTTGTTGATTCTTCACCAAAAATGTAAAATGTTATATCTTTTTGTTTGAAGCCTGAAATGTGGCAAAAGGTTGAAAAGTTCCAGGGGGCTGAATACTTTCACAAGGCACTGTATCTAAATATCCAGATAAAGTGGCTTGTTGGCGCCCCCTCCTGGCAAATTCCTCGGTTGCCCCCCGGTTATGCTCCTGCACCACTGCTATCTGATGCTTTATCTCTTATGCGTTCCAATTTTGTCCTGACATGTAAAAATAAAAGAAGGAATTTGTTTTAAAAAGAAGGTTTTTGGGCCATATGTAAATTACCTTTCTAGAAGTCAAGGAGGTGAGCCCACTTGGGAGAAGAGTCAACAATGTATAAGCCAAAAACCTTCCCTGTACAGAGGACTGGTCATCAACATTTTAAGGCTATGGACACCTTTGGGTGCAGTATTTTTAATCATAGCATTGTAATCATTTCAACAGTTTTTCCTCTGCAGCTTTCACATTCAGTGCACCAGCATTGACGGCTCGATCTGTAGCCCTTATCTCTGAACTCCTGACAGCTCATGAACACTTATTATAGCTAAATTCTTATCAAGTGTTTATGAGCTGTTAGGAAAGAACAGATAAGGGTTACAGATCCAGCTGTCAGAGCAGCTCCCCGACGAATTCAATGAGAAGGTCCAAGCAGCAGTCTGGAAATGCACTGAAAGTGAAACCTGCAGAGGAAAAACTGTTGACAAATTTTATGACTTTTAGGCCAAAATTAGAATGCAGTGATTGATTAAAAAAAATTCCCTTTAAGGCGTCCATAGCGTTTAAGTCTTGAACAACACTTTTAATTACAGTCCATGGACCTTAGGCCTCGTTCACATTTCCATGTCAGTGACACGTCTGTGAAAAAAAAGTACGTGTTTCATCTGTGAAGCAGTCCGTGAAGGATCCGTGGTTGGTCCGTGTATCCATTTTTACTGTCCGTGTGTCATTCGTAATTCACAGAAGTTGCTCAGCTGAAAACTAATTTCCAAAGAATCTCCTATCAGTCTTCAGTGAAAAACGGACGCAACACGGATGCCATCACGCATCACAGGTCAGAGTACTGCATGTACCCGTGATTTTTTACTGACCCACGTCACGTGATGTGTGAACAGACACAAATTAAAATGAATGGGGACGTGCACTGTCCGTGGAGAACACGTACAACACACGTCAGTGAAAAATGTGAATGAGACCTTAAGCCTCATTCACACATTAGTGTTTCACGTACGTGTGCTGTACATGTTTTCCACGGACAGAACACGTTCCCATTCATTTGAATATGTGTGTTCAGACATCAGTGTTTAGCACGGTCCGTGGGTCCGTGTTTTTAGCATGGATGCACGCTCTATCTTGTCTGTGTTCACGAATCCATCATGCCCATTATAGTCTATGGGTCCGTGAAAACCACGGATGCAACATGGATGGCATCCATGTTGTCTCCGTGTTTTACGGATCATTAGGAAGAGATGCTTTGGAAATTATTTATCAGCTGTTCAGTGTCAGTGAAACACGGATGGCACACTGACAGCAAAAAACGGACACATGGACCCAACACGGATCCTTCATGTACAGCTTCACGGATGCATCACTGACCACCCGCTCACGGATTTGAGCACGGACACGGACGTCTGAATGAGGATTTATTGGTCCTGATTATTGTTATACATTGTTTTCAGGTCACTTTGATCTTCATCCATTGGATTTATCTCCTGACATTGGTGGTCGTGCCTCCATCTGCACTGCTGTGCCCGTCTCTCTGCCCTTGGCATCATGCTGCAGCGTGACGGCAGTCTGCTCACCTGCTGCTGCTAATCTGCCCGAGTTACACCATCGCCTGCTCTCTGCAAAACATCTCCTGTCTCCAGAACTGTGTAAACTTGCCCCGTCAGACAGAAAGCACGAGGCTTCTTTCTTCAGAACTGCAGGGGAACACATACAATTCAAGGTTAAAAGCTACAAATCTATCTGGATCTCTGGATCTCTTCTTCTTTGATGAGATCTACTAACATTTTGAGATCGTTCTGCTAAGAAACATTGGAAATCAGTCAACATTCCTAATATCTGTATCTGCAACTTTTGCAAAACTACAACTCCCAACATGCAGGAAGTTGTATGTTTGGATCAGTTGGAGAGCTGGTCTAGGGCACCCTTTAAAGCGGTTATCCAATACTATATAAATGCCCCCAATACCGAATAACACCGAACCTACTTACTTACCCTGCTCCCCGCTTCCTGCACCGCTCCTGGTCCCCACAACGCTGCTGCTGCTTCTCCCTATGAGCGGATAAAAACATCCAATGTTGGGGGGGGGGGGCAAGCAGGGACCGTAACAAGCTCATCCCCATCCCCACCTGCCATTGGCTGCCTCCTCCGACACTGGATGTCTTCATCCGGGGAGAAGCAGCAGTGACGGTGCGGGAACGAGCGCCGCAGGGAGCAGGCAGCGGGGTAAATTCAATGTGGCGGGCCTGGCATATGGAGGGCATTTTTATAGTATTGGATAATCCCTTTAAGCTAGGGCAATCCAGCCCTTCGGTCACACGATGGGTGTCATGGGCAAGATCAACATGTAGCCCTAGCCTTATAGTTAAAGAGGTTGTCCAGAGCTAGAAAAACATGGCTGCTTTATTCCAAAAATAGCCCATGGATTGTGTCTGGTATTGCAGCTAGGCTCTGTTAGCAATAAGGCAGAACTGCAATACCGCACACAACCTGTGGACAAGGGTGGCGCTGTTTCTAGAAGAAAGCAGGCATCTTTTTGTAATCCAGGACAACCCCTTTAAAAAAAACAGAACTTAAGGTGGCTTCTGTCAGATGTGGTTGAAATGTGGCTGCTTGCCGATATTTCTACAGATTTCAGTGGACAGAACTGCACACATCGGGGTGGATTTACTATTGGAAATACACCAGAATTCTGGTGCTGAGGGCATGCCGAGCTTTGCAGGACAATCAGATGGTATATGCCGGGATCATCTCCGTTGGCCTGTGTAGAACATTGCACTTGTGAATTGGACCATTGACTTCTATGGGTCAATGTTCAGACCGAGACTCTCAGTTCTGCGCTCGGATTTGAACATCACCAGTCTGAACGAGCTCTTAGATCTGGAGTAAAGGTTCCAGAGAATCTCACATCATCAGTCCTTTACCAGATGCATTAAGTACTGCACGTCTTGTGGTTTCAGCATCTAAAAATAGATAAAAGGAACCTTAATGAATTCAGCGCTGAAGAGCGAGCTGATGTAATAGCAGACACCTGGAGATCACCGGAGTCTCCTAGCAATAAGAAGAATAATAATAGGACATGTAGGCCATCAGACCTGTAGACCATAACTACTATTATTAGTCAATTATGTCATCCAGGTGAGAACTTGCAGGTGTCATTAAGGCCGTGAATCACTGTAATTAGCTGCTGATGGCAGAGTTATTACATCCAAGACTGAATGGAGAGGTAAGTTGCCCTTTATGCAGAATAGGTCATTGGATATGGATGTAATTGTATAGGCCTGGTCCTTGTCTGTAATTGAGCTCATAATATTCCAAGCCGCAACTGTCCAGGACCTTCTCCTCTCCTCTATTCTGCTTCTCTCCGTTGTTCTCCACTTCTCAGTTCTCTCATTTCTTCTTCTCTCCTCAGTTCTTCTCTCATTTCTTCTCCTCTCCTCAGTTCTTCTTCTCTTATTTCTTCTCCTCTCCTCAGTTCTTCTTCTCTCATTTCTTCTCCTCTCCTCAGTTCTTCTCTCATTTCTTCTCCTCTCCTCAGTTCTTCTCTCATTTCTTCTCCTCTCCTCAGTTCTTCTTCTCTCATTTCTTCTCCTCTGTTCTCCTTTTTGCTCTCCTCTGTATACTCATTTTCTCCTTTCTTCTTATCTCCTCTATTCTCCTTCTCTTATTTCTCTTCCTCTATGGTCCTTCTCTCCTTTCTTCTCCTCTCCTATATTCTCCTCCCCGTTCTTCTCCTATCCTCTCTTCTCCTTCATTCCTTTCTTGTCCTGTCATCTGTTCTCCTTCTTTTCTGTCTTCTCCTATTCTCCTCTATTGTCCTTCTCTCCTTTCTTCTCCTCACAATATTTTACGGGTTTGGCCAAGATTGAAAGTTTGATCAGTGAGGATCCAACTGCTGGGACCCTCACCAACAGGGATCCCATGTTCCCATCTTGATGAAAGGCAGGGCAAAAATACTAGACTTTACTGGATAGGAGGTACGTTTTAAGACCCAAAAAAGACTGGTCTTAAGCGATCATCCTCCCGAATTAACTAAGAATTGTGAATCAGCTTTCATAACTGCTTGTGGGTTCATGTATCCCTACCCTATTCTCTTTATAGGTGGAGCCTCACTGCTCTGTTCTCTGCATGGATGAAGCTTCCTTGCTCTTTTCTCTTCATAGGTGGAGCCTCACTGCTCTATTGTCTGCATGGGAGGAGCTTCCCTGCTTTTTCCTCCTCATAGGTGGAGCCTCACTGCTCTGTTCTGTGCATGGGTGAAGCTTCCCTTTCTTTTTCTGTCCATAGGAAGATTCTCACTGCTCTTTTCTCTGCATGGGTCGAGCTTCCCTGCTGTTTTCTCTTCATAGGAGGAACCTCACTGCTCTGTTCTCTGCATTGGCAGAGCTTCCCTGCTCTTTCCTCCTCATAGGTGGAGCCTCACTGCTCTGTTCTGTGCATGGGTGAAGCTTCCCTTCCTTTTTCTGTCCATAGGAGGAACCTCACTGCTCTGTTCTCTGCATGGGCAGAGCTTCCCTGCTCTTTTCTCTGCATGGGTGTAGCTTCCCTGCTCTGTTCTCTGCATGGGTGTAGCTTCCCTGCTCTTTTCTCTTCATAGGAGGAACCTCACTGCTCTTTTCTCTGCATGGGTGTAGCTTCCTTGCTCTTTTCTCTTCATAGGTGGAGACTCACTGCTCTGTTTTCTGCATGGGAGGAGCTTCCCTGCTCTTTCCTCCTCATAGGTGGAGCCTCACTGCTCTGTTCTCTGCATGGGTGAAGCTTCCCATTCTTTTTCTGTCCATAGGAGGAACCTCACTGCTCTGTTCTCTGCATGGGTCGAGCTTCCCTGCTCTTTTGTCTTCATAGGTGGAGACTCACTGCTCTGCTTTCTGCATGGGAGGAGTTTCCCTGCTCTTTTCTATTAATAGGTGAAGCCTCACTGCTCTGTTCTCTGCATGGGTGGAGCTTTGCTGCCCTTTTCTTTTCATAGGTAAAGTCTCACTGTTCTGTTCTCTGCATGGGTGAAGCTTCCCTTCCTTTTTCTGTCCATAGGAGGAACCTCACTGCTCTGTTCTCTGCATGGGTGGGGCTTCCCTACTCTTTTCTCTTCATAGGTGTAGACTCACTGTTCTGTTCTCTGCATGGGTGAAGCTTCCCTTCCTTTTTCTGTCCATAAGAGGAACCTCACTGCTTTGTTCTCTGCATGGGTGAAGCTTCCCTTCCTTTTTCTGTCCATAGGAGGAACCTCACTGCTCTGCTCTGCATGGGTGGAGCTTCCCTACTCTTTTCTCTTCATAGGTGAAGCCTCACTGCTCTTTTCTGTGCATGGGTGGGGCTTCCCTGCCCTTTTTTCTTCATAGGTAAAGCCTCACTGTTCTGTTCTCTGCATGGGTGAAGCTTCCCTTCCTTTTTCTGTCCATAGGAGGAACCTCACTGCTCTGTTCTTTGCATGGGTGGAGCTTCCCTACTCTTTTCTCTTCATAGGTGTAGACTCACTGCTCTGTTTTCTGCATGGGAGGAGCTTCTTTGCCCTTTTCTATTCATCTGTGGAGCCTCATTGTTCTGTTTTCTTCACGTGTGCCTCCCTGCCATTTCTCTTCAGGGGTGGACCTTGCCTGTCTACTACTTTTCATGGGTGGAGCTTCCCTGCCCTATTCTTTCCCAGACCTCCATATGAGTTACTGTCTGTGACTACCGCATATACCATAGATCTGGTGACTAAGACAGGGATTGATGTGATAGATGACCCCAATCATGTTATATGTCATGGCATACCGTTCACATAATGTTATGTCATTGAATCTCGGATTTAAATAAAGTGACAATAAACATGTTAAGGCTGGATGGTGGTAGTAGTCGTCTTGTTGTTATGATCTTTCCTGCATCTTATCAAACCTCTAATTCTTGACTTTGTTGACAGCTTCTTCCAATGCTTTCAGACATCTTTACGCTCCACATAAAAATGTGCCAGTGACATTCAAGGTTTACTTCAGATCGCAGTTATAAATACGGTGCCAGCTTCTTGCATAACCTCTGAGAGAACACAACAATCATCGGGTCTTATAAACAGAGCGAGTTACTCCCGGCGTCTCAACTAAACATCTTCTGGTGCACGCTGTGATGTATTATTATACAGAGGAGATGCGGTGACCACTGCTGACCCCAGCCTGTGCGAGGAACTGTTATAACCTTCATTATCATCATCATTATTAGATACAGAAGAAATCCAAGGCTTTGAAGTTCCCAAAAAAAAAAACATCACACTAAGTCTACTGGCATAAAATGCAACAAATTTGCTGACTTTTTTCCAATAGCCAGCAGAATAGTGAGTGCAGCTCTGCAGAATCCTGTAACTCAGGATCAGTACAGAATAAGTAATGTAATGTATGTACACAGTGACTCCACCAGCAGAATAGTGAGTGCAGCTCTGGAGTATAATAAAGGATGTAACTCAGGATAAGTAATGTATGTGGACAGTGACTGCACCAGAAGAACAGTGAGTGCAGCTCTGGAGTATAATACAGGATGTAACTCGGGATCAGTACAGGATAAGTAATGTAAGTACACAGTGACTCCACTAGCAGAACAGTGAATGCAGCTCTGGAGTATAATACAGGATAAGTAATGTAAGTACACAGTGACTCCACTAGCAGAATAGTGAGTGCAGCTCTGGAGTATAATACCGGATGTAACTCTGGATCATTACCGGATAAGTAATGTAATATATGTACACAGTAACTGCACCAGCAGAATAGTGAATGCAGCTCTGGAGTATAATACAGGATGTAACTCAGGATACGTACAGGATAAGTAATGTAATATATGTACACAGTGACTCCACCAGCAGAATAGTGAGTGCAGCTCTGGAGTATAATACAGGATGTAAGTCAGGATCAGTACAGGATAAGTAATGTATGCACACAGTAACTGCACCAGCAGAATAGTGAGTGCAGCTCTGGAGTCTAAATGTGAAGCCCGTGAAACATAGAAGTTTTTGAACAAATCAATCTTTGGATCTATGTTGATTCGCTCAAGCCTACTCAAAAATATAAGATCCTATTGGATGTAACTCAGTATTAGTACAGGATAAGTAATGTAATGTATGTATACAGTGACTCCACCAGCAGAATAGTGAGTACAGCTCTGGAGTGTAATACAGGATGTAACTCAGGATCAGTACAGGATCAGTAATGTACTGTATGTACACAGTGACTGCACCAGCAGAATAGTGAGTGCAGCTCTGGAGTATAATACAGGATGTAATCAGGATCAGTACAGGATAAGTAATGTATGTACTCAGTGACTCCACCAGCAGAATAGTGAGTGCAGCTCTGGAGTATAATACAGGATGTAACTCAGGATCAGTATGGCATAAGTAATGTATGTACACAGTGACTGTACCAGCAGAATAGTGAGTGCAGCTCTGGAGTATAATACAGGATGTAACTCAGGATCAGTACAGGATAAGTAATGTAATGTATGTACACAGTGACAGCACCAGCAGAATAGTGAGTGCAGCTCTGGAGTATAATACAGGATGTAACTCAGGATCGGTACAGGATAAGTAATGTACTGTACTGATTCAACTATTTCTACAGATTGTATATAAGCTATAAAGCTGTGGTTTAGTGACACATGACACATTTCAGTAATTTATAAATATATTTTGGGAACTGAAATAACTAACACAGTTTTGGAGCTTTTTTTGCCAGCTCTATGGGGGACTCTGTAAGCACTGTTTATGGGGGGCACTCTGAGAAACTGCTTATAGGTGCAGAATATGAAAGTTTCATATGGTAAAGTCTGATAACACCCAGCTGCCAACAGATCTCCCTATTACGGAAGTGCACAACGTGACCCTGCGTGCTTCCTTCGCAGCTAGCTCAGGAGACTGGAGCAATGGATAGGAGGAGTGGTAGCAGCTATGATGGTGGTAGTTGTACTCACAGTTCACAATGACAGTCTCCACCCTGGTGCTCCCTTAGCCCGTGCAGTGATAAGAGAGTGCAACCTTTCTTCCCTTGGGTCACATCCTCGACACTTCAGAGTTCCTGCTGATACTAGTTGGGGTGCCCTTGATGTTAGATGTTTAGCAGACTGCATGGCTGGAGAGCGATAAACCAATGGACATATGTTGGAGTCAATAACCAGGCCCGCCAGTGGCAGTAAGACTTTCCTTAATTTGATGATAGGATCAGTATTACATAGAGCAGCAAACGGCACAATTCAAATGTATATTACAGTGCGGTAGGTTCCCAATGGCTGTGTATGGGCAGCAACAATAATGATAGTAGTAGTAGACCCTTACTCTCCTTTTAAGAACACTTTTCAGTCTTTCCAAATAACCACAAGCCTTCTGCCATAAAAAGTACAATACCTTGCCATCTGAATCCCATGGACAGCCTTGTTGGATCTAGATCTTGTAAGATGTCTGATCTCAGGGGTACTCTGCTGATGAAGTAGCTTCTCTGTAGTCTCAGAGATTAAGGTTCTCTGAGCTTTGGCCTAGTACGGAAGGAACTCTTCAACTAACTAACCAGGGGGGAGGAACCAGTCCATCATCCTGGAAACCTAATTAGACTGCCGATTAACCATACATTGCCCATACATTGCCACACACACACGTCCTTCCTGTAGCTCGGCTCAGACTAGACTCTTGAACTAACTAACTAACTAACTAACTAACTAACTAACTAACCAGGGGGTAGGACCCAGTCCATCCCCCTGGAAACCTAATTAGACTGCCAATTAACCATATGTTGCTCATAAATAACCATTTGGTATGCAGCGTGCATAGAAACATGAGTGATTTAAAATTAAATCTCAACATTTCACTTAGCAGCACTAAATTAACCATTTGCAGTGGCCCTCTGGGGCACTGCACCACCATGGTGGGGACTCAGGACTGTGCAGGCATGCACCAATTTGCAGGCTGGTGGATGTTATCAACTCTTACTATATACACCCGAACCTTTTATATTTTATTTGCCTTCTGTTAACTCAAAATTAATTTTCCCCGTAGTTGTGCTACCATCTACACCCACTCGTTGCTTTTTTTAGGCCATGTTTACACTTCAATTGACCCTCATGCTCCTTGGGCGGCTGAGGAGTTAGAATGACTGAAAATATACATTTCGTGTAGGCCTTCGCAGATTTCTCTGAAGACATTTAGGTAAAGTACAGATGATTCCCTTTTGAAAGTGGAAATCGGAACAGCAGCCAAGCTCCTCGGAGAATGGATATGTTTAGAAAGTCCAGGACTGATCTGTTCTAGGAAATCTTCCAACTCTTTAATCAGTCTGTTTTCCTAATAAATCTAACTTCTTAAACAATATAAGAAAGGAGCGCGGCACAAGAAACCGGAGAAAACAGCCCTGAAGATGGGGGAAACATGGGAATACATAGAAGATATAGAGTAATGCATGTTACTGTGGTATGTGCATTATACACACAGTAGTGTGTGCTTTTATATATACACAGCCGTGTCCCATTATTCTGACCACTTCCTAGTTTCGATGTTGGCAGCAAGTAGCTCATGAAGGAAATCCCATGTGCTGAGCTGGCTCGGTGGGTATATAAGGTGTGCTGAGCTGGCTCGTGGGTGTATAAGGTGTTCTGAGCAGGCTCCGTGGGTATGTAAGTTGTGCTTAGTAGGCTCCGTGGGTATATAAGGTGTGCTGAGCAGGCTCTGTAGGTATGTAAGGTGTTCTGAGCTGGCTTGGTGGGTATATAAGGTGTGCGGAGCTGGCTCGGTGGGTATATAAGGTGTGCTGAGCAGGCTCCGTGGGTATATAAGGTGTGCTGAGCAGGCTTGGTGGGTATATAAGGTGTGCTGAGCTGGCTTGGTGAGTATGTAAGGTGTGCTGAGCAGGCTCAGTGGATATATAAGGTGTGCTGAGCAGGCTCGGTGGGTATATAAGGTGTGCTAAGCAGGCTCGGTAGGTATATAAGGTGTGCTGAGCTGGCTTGGTGAGTATGTAAGGTGTGCTGAGCAGGCTCAGTGGGTATATAAGGTGTGCTGAGCAGGCTCGTGGGTATATAAGGTGTGCTAAGCAGGCTCGGTGGGTATATAAGGTGTGCTGAGCTGGCTTGGTGAGTAATTAAGGTGTGGTGTGCAGGCTCAGTGGGTATATAAGGTGTGCTGAGCAGGCTCGGTGGGTATATAAGGTGTGCTGAGCTGGCTCGGTGGGTATATAAGGTGTGCTGCGCAGACTCAGTGGGTATATAAGGTGTGCTAAGCAGGCTCAGTGGGTATGTAAGGTGTGCTGAGCTGGCTTGGTGGGTATATAAGGTGTGCATGGTCCTTCTATGCAGCCAGCTGTGACATCTAAACAGAACACAGAGGAAAGTATAAGAATATAAAACTAATATTATAATGTTGTATGATTCTAATCCACACCCGGTAGCCCACAAGGAAGGGTGGGCAGGGGCTGTTGTCTTTGGCTAGAGGATGATCTAAAACGGCATGGGAGCCATAAAATTATATGCAGGTGCAGAATGTCCTCAAGAAGCCAGTGCAGAAGATAGGGGTGGTTGTAAAAATATAACTTGTAGTGCATCCAGCGATTTCTGTACCCAGATGATGAGGAACGTTGGTCGGTAAATTGGCAGTTTCTGGCACCTCTGATGTGCTGTCTTGCTGATAACTCTCCCTTGAACTCCTGGCTAACAGCTGAAAGCTGGTACTTGCTGTAGGTGTCCACTGCGTAATGCAGGCTTTAAGTACAAGAATATAACTACTATAATACTATCTCTATGTACAAGAATATTAAAACTATAATATTGCTACTATGTACAAGAATATAATACTGCTACTATGTACAAGAATATAACTTCTATTATGCTGCCCCCTATGTACAGGAATATAACTACTATAATACTGCCTCCTATGTACAAGAATATAACTACTATAATACTGCCTCCTATGTACAAGAATATAACTACTATAATACTGCCTCCTATGTACAAGAATATAAGTACTATAATACTGCTCCTATGTACAAGAATATAACTACTATAATACTGCTCCTATGTACAAGAATATAACTACTATAATACTGCTCCTATGTACAAGAATATAACTACTATAATACTGCCTCCTATGTACAAGAATATAACTACTATAATACTGCCTCCTATGTACAAGAATATAACTACTATAATACTGCCTCCTATGTACAAGAATATAACTACTATAATACTGCCTCCTATGTACAAGAATATAACTACTATAATACTGCCTCCTATGTACAAGAATATAACTACTATAATACTGCCTCCTATGTACAAGGAATATAACTACTATAATACTGCCTCCTATGTACAAGAAACTACTATAATACTGCTCCTATGTACAAGAATATAACTACTATAATACTGCCTCCTATGTACAAGAATATAACTACTATAATACTGCTCCTATGTACAAGAATATAACTACTATAATACTGCTCCTATGTACAAAGAATATAAACTACTATAATACTGCCTCCTATGTACAAGAATATAACTACTATAATACTGCTCCTATGTACAAGAATATAACTACTATAATACTGCTCCTATGTACAAGAATATAACTACTATAATACTGCTCCTATGTACAAGAATATAACTACTATAAATACTGCCTCCTATGTACAAGAATATAACTACTATAATACTGCCTCCTATGTACAAGAATATAACTACTATAATACTGCTCCTATGTACAAGAATATAACTACTATAATACTGCTCCTATGTACAAGAATATAACTACTATAATACTGCTCCTATGTACAAGAATATAACTACTATAATACTGCTCCTATGTACAAGAATATAACTACTATAATACTACTCCTATGTACAAGAATATAACTACTATAATACTACTCCTATGTACAAGAATATAACTACTATAATACTGCTCCTATGTACAAGAATATAACTACTATAATACTGCCTCCTATATACAAGAATATAACTACTATAATACTGCTCCTATGTACAAGAATATAACTACTATAATACTGCTCCTATGTACAAGAATATAACTACTATAATACTGCCTCCTATATACAAGAATATAACTACTATAATACTGCTCCTATGTACAAGAATATAACTACTATAATACTGCCTCCTATATACAAGAATATGACTACTGTAAAACTGTCATAAAGGCAGAGAGAAATATCAAACATAAAGCAGAAATCCTTCTCTCTCCACAGATGGCTACATGGTGATTTTTCATTATTACGTGTTGTGCTGTTGATACTGATGCAGATTACTCTCGGGGACAGAACTTTCTGGCTGTGTTGCATTACACACTATGTACAGGACACAGATGTCACCACCGTACAGTAGTAAAATTAATGGCGCCTGTGATTCAGCTGTGTCATCTCTCACTGATCTCTGTGTGCAATTATTTTAATGACCTTGTAAAACAAAGAGAATGACGGCGGATCTGTGAATAGAAACGTCACATGGCTCAAAGCTTACGTAACTGAGATCAGGGCTGCAGTAGAGACAGGGCAATCTAGGGTGCTGCCCTGGCCCTGTTTCTTCAGCTTCCATGATGCTGTAGGGCCCTCTGAAAAGAAGCTCACACTGCATCTTGAATGTATTTTTGTAACTAGACACTGGCATTTTTGCTGTGTTTTGTGCAAATCATAGCAAAACTGCAACTATAATAAGTTCCAGGACCTTTGGTGACTTTAAAGTGACATGAAAAAGGTCCTACACAGCAGGGGAGGCGAGTATAAAGGGTCCTCTCTAGAATGGAGGTCACAAGGCTGGCTGAAAAAGGGAGAGACATATTCCCAATGCAGGTCTATGGAAGGAAAAAATGGAGAGAAAGAATTCAGCTGCAAGATTCTGCTGGAGGAAAGTAATGAAAGGATAGACAACTAGAAGAGAGAAGTCTATAAGGAAACAAGGGCATGGAAGGAGGTCTGTGAGAAAGGAGATGGCCATAGGAAGCATAGCAAGGGGGCATAGGGAGCAGCCTGTGAAGAGAACAGTTTAAGTGGGAGATGAAGCAGTCTATTTGAGAGCGGTGGTCTTGCAGGCAGTTATTGCACACATCCTTCGTAGGAAAGGAGCAGTCTGTGTGAGAAACAGAGGAGCATGGGGAGCAGTCTGCATGAGAAAGAGGGGAGCATGGTGAGTAGTCTGTGTGTGAAAGAGGGGGCGTGAGGAGAAATCAGTGTGAGAAAAAGGAGGGATGTGAGGTGCAAACTGCATGGAAAAAAGGAAGCAGGAGAACCAGTGTGTGCGAGGAAGAGGGGGCATAAAATCAGTCTGTGTTAGAGGAACAGTCTGTTCATGAAAGTGGTCGCATGAGGTAGCAGGCTGGAGGATTACCCAGTAGCTTCTTGGCATTAGAACACGTCTTATTTGGCAAATAGAAAAAAAATTCTTCAGTAGTAAATTTTGCAGTCAGGAGATGTCATCATGGTGGTGTGGGACAGACGGAGAACAAAAAGATGAAGACTATTGACTACAATCAGAAGACCAAATGTCCATACATTTTCATTTTAACCACTTTAGAAAGAAGAAATACCCTGGAAGTCTTTGGCCCCATTCACACGTCCGTATTTTGCATCTGCATCCTCTCCGCATCCGTTTCCGCATTTGTGGACAATTATGCGGAGAGGATGCGGATCCATTCATTTCAATGGGGCCGCAAAAGATGCGGACGGCACAAAGTGTGCCGTCCGCATCCGCACTTCCGTTCTGCGGCTCCCGAAAAAAATAAAACATGTCCTATTCTTGTCCGAATACACGGACGAGAAAAGGCATGTCTATTATGTGCGTTCCGCAAATTGCGGAATGCACATTGCTGGTGTCCGTGTTTTGCGGTCGTGTGAATGGGGCCTTCTGCTAGTATTATCACAGTGGCTAAAAACAAAACCTCTAATTTTAACTTTTTATGCCAAATTTTAACACTTTTTTTTTTGCCAAAGTCAAGAGTTAATCACAGTAATAAATGTGGCCCAGGATACCAATTCTGTGGGAAGTGTTATTTTAATGTAATCACTTACACTGTATTAAATGTAATGTTTTATTGTATTTGTGCTGCGAGCCCCTGAGGAGACGGAGCAGAGGTTGGAAGGAGTAGTGGCCCTGATGATGATGTGTCAAGGTATACTCCATCAGGCCGTGGCACCCTGCGGTGGGTGCAGCAAAGGAGGAGCAGTCCCTGTAGTTATGGCTCCTGCCTAATGGTAGTTTGGCGGTGCCCTTGATGTAAAAATGCCCATGTGGGTGCACGGCAGGGCTTGGAATAATGTAATGGCCGGCATGTGGTGCTAGGTGAGTCAGTAACCAGGCCAGATTGAACTTAACAAAAGTCTCTCTTTACTGTATACAAAATAGGAGTTGTATATGTACTCTGTATATGCCTGTCTCATGCTTAAGCATACTGGGTGAGTCACATTATATAGCAGTTTATAAGATAACATTACAGTACAGTTACAGTACATGACCAGACAATTGCAGATACCGCTTTCCACTAAGTTACCATTGCTGAGTTATTTTTTGTCAGGTGCTTGGAAACCGTCAGCAGTTTGCATGTTAGACATCCACTGATATACCAGACTCGTCAACTTTTTCTCAGTGGAGCACAGAAGACAAAGGAATTTTTAAGCCTGGCTAGTGGCTAGTCACTCTCCTTTTTCTTTTTACTACACCCTCTTTTAATTTAGGCTATGGCCTTTTACATGCCATGTGTATTTGACCCCAGAGCCAAACATAATCAGAGCTAGTGGCTTGGAGGTGCTGACACCCAGGAGATTTGCCAACTCTACAGCAGAGGCGCCCATAAGAATTTTATTAAAGGGGTATTCCCATCTAAGACAATGGGGGCATATCGCTAGGATATGCCCCCATTGTCTGATAGGTGTGGGTCCCACCTCTGGGACCAGCACCTATCTCATAAACGCAGCTGGCAAAGTCTGCATGTGCAGCTGCCCTCCGTTCGTTCCTATGGGGCTACCGAAAATAGCCAAGCGCTGGCTTGGCTATTTCCGTTGGGCCCATAGAAGTGAATGGAAGCGTGGGGCGCACAAGTGCGGTGCGCTCCCATTCTTTTCTATGGGGAGCACGCTTGGTGGTGGCTGGACCCGAGGAAACCCGGAGTCCTCCAACCACCATTTTTTCCGCTTCGTTCTTGATAAAGGTTAGGGTCCCAGCGGTGGGACCCTCACCTATCAGACAATAGGGACATATCCTAGCAATATGCCCCCATTGTCTCAGATGGTAATACCCCTTTAATGTAGGTGGTACAGTCTTAAATCTGTATGATCCTGATATATTTGATTATTCTTATCCAAGGACTACACTCCCATTGGCTGAATGTACCTACTGTGTGGGCACCAGATGCTCTTGAAAGGTGCACATACTTTACATTCAGGCCTAATAGCGGCAAGGACACAAGCACTGAGAGTATAAAGATCCAATAAACCATGACGTATACTAATAAAATGAGGTGATCTATTATAAGTTCATTATGTAACTGATATTTCAGACATGACTAGGTGGAACCAGGTTGTTATCAAACCCTGCGGTCTACTATGAGAATGATGCGTCCTCGGAGACAGGTGTCGTATGGACATCTATTTCTACTATGTTCTGCCAAGGCCTCATTTTAAAAATGCCCATAATATTACATAATGGCTGCCTCCTACATGTATAATATATTACCGTAGTGTTCCTGTACCTCAATTATATGACCAATTCTGTGCAGTGTTAAAGGGGTTGTCCAGGCTTTTTAATATTGATGACCTATCCTCAGGATAGGTCATCAATATCAGATTGGTGGGGGTCCGACACCTGGCACCTCCGCCGATCAGCTGTACGGGAAGCACACAGTGTGCACGTGCCGTCTTCCTTCTCACTTTCTGCCCGCTGTTGAAGTCCCATAAATAAACAGCAGCAGGCAGGAAGAGAGAAGGGAGATGGCACGTGCACACTGTGTACACCATCTTCCCGTACAGCTGATCGGCGGGGGTGCCGGGTGTCGGACCCCCACCAATCTGATATTGATGACCTATCCTGAGGATAGGTCATCAATATTAAAAAGCCCGGACAACCTCTTTAAACCAGTGTGCTGACCTAATGCTGACTAAAGAGGCTATTTAGAGGGCTCAGAGCAACTTAAAGGCTATGTGCACCATTGGGGATAATTTTTGAAAATGATTTCATTGTACTCATTTTGAGCTAAAAATAATTTTTTCAATTGGTCTTTTTAAGAATATGGAGCACTTTTTCTGTACAGAGCCGAGATGCTCTTGTAGCACCCTTTGGATTTTCTCTCTTTTCTGGCAGACCAGGAGCTGACGGACTCCTTATCTCTGATCTCTGACATTATAAACACTCATTATAGCCCAGGTCCTATCTTACTGATAAGAATGTAGCTTAGGCTACTTTCACACTAAAGGCAGCACGGATCCGGCGGGTGAAGGGGCCCGCGCTCCGGCCCCTGTAGTGAAGATTTGGTGTCCCCCCCCCAGAGAGCTGCCGACACATACCTGGAATCCGCGGGAGAATAGTGCAGGACCTCCAGAGGAAAAGTGCAGGGTGACGATCCGTCATGAACTCCATTGAAAGTCAATGGAGGACGGATCCGTTTACTAGTGTGTCACACTGAACGGATCTGTCCCCATTGACTTGCATTGGGGGTCATGACGGATCTGTCTTGGTACAGATGCCCAGGCCGGAGAGCAAACCGCAGCATGTTGCGGCTTGCTCTCCGGTCTGAAGACGGAACAGAATGCTTTCAGGAGCATTCCGTTGTCTTCAGTTCAGTTTTGTCCCCATTGACAATGAATGGGGACAAAACTGAAGCGTTTTATTCCGGTATTGAGCCCCTTATGATGGAGCTCAATACCAGAATATATAAATGCTAGTGTGAAACTAGCCTTAAATAAGTGTTTATGACCTCTCAGTAGTTTAGAGATCAGATTTATTAGATGACTTGTGAAAGTGAAAGTGCTAGTCACACAGTTAGAAAAACAGTTAACCCTTTGTGACAGAATGGCTTTGTCACGGTGTGGTTCACTGTGACAGTTGTGGCCATGTAGGCAGGCTGCATGATCTCTTGCGTACTGGCTGCAGGCCGATACCTATGTATGCTGGTTGCTTGGGGCTGTGGTGTCTCGTGTGAACTGTGGCCTGTGTTTGTGGCTTCCCATGTCTACATCTCTGTGGCTGCTGTCTCCACTGCCATGCAGGCTGGCTGCATGCGATTTGTGTATTGACTGTGAGTGTTCCCATGAATGCCGATTCTGCGATGCGTGCTGGCTGCAGCCTTGTGTGTGTACAGGGTCGGAGTATGCATTCATTTCTGTTTGTGTCACGGGTTGTTTATGATCTGGCGTACTGGCTGCGGGTTATCCCGTGTATGCTGGTTGCCAGGGGCAACGTCCAGTACTGCAGCCTGTGTGTTCTGTGTTTCTTGTTACTCCTGCTTCTGATGGGGTTAACTTGCCCTGGTCTGTTCCTGGGTGTGGCTTATCAGGTGCCCTCATTATTCAGCTATTATCTGTGAGCTGTGGGGCTTTTGGTCGGTCTGTGTCTTACTGTGTGTAGCTCCTGGCTGCTGACCCAGGGGGCTTTTGCCATCTGCCCTTGTTTTTGGTGTAGCCTGGTAATGTGTTGTTGTTGTTGTTGTTGTTGTTATTATATCCTTGTCTCATCTTTTATACCTGTTCTGTGATGTTCTGTTCTGTTGTTATCCTTGTCTTTGCCTTGCCTGCTCTTCTGCACCTGTTCTGTGTCCTGATCCTGTCTGTTTCATGTTTAGCCTAGCAGTGCTCTAACTTCATCTGATAGCCTGGTAGTGCTAAACTGCTTCTGATCCTTATCTAGCCTGGCAGTGCTAAACTGCTTCTGATCCTTGTGTAGCCTGGCAGTGCTAAACAGCTTCTGATCCTTGTCTAGCCTGGAAGTGCTAAACTGCTTCTGATCCTTGTCTAGCCTGGCAGTGCTATACTGCTTCTGAGCCTGTCCTGCCTTCGTGAGAGGGCTCCTGAGTTCTCTGGAGGGAGGATCTCTAGTCTTTGTGCAGCTCTGCTTGAGGCTGCCATATTTCCATTCCACTTGGGGTGCGGGCATCTACTTCTGTGCTGGGTCTTGTTGTCCGATCCATGTCCTGTGTTTGCTTGGGTTCCAGTTCTGTTGCCTGTTTCCGCTGGTGCTTGCACCAGCGTGGTTCTCCGCAGGTAACGGCCAAGTGTACCGGGACCTTCCTGGAGGTGAGCCCTCGGCCCAGTTCATCCCCACTACCAGGGGCCCTGTGAAGAACAGGGCTCACTGGCTCTCCGACCACCTGGGTTTTGCCTCTGGTCTGCCGGTGCACTTGGTTCTGTGGTAGTGCTACCACTAGTACTTTGTTGGTCCCTGGTCTGAATATTGCCTGTGTCCTGTTTGCACGACGTCCCGGAGGTCTGCCTTGGGTCTTCAGCATGACAGACTCAATATTTTTAATAAAGGCCAACTGAAAATATGATTTTTAGCCAAAAATGAGTAAAAACGCAATCATGAACAAAAGTTGCCTCTGAAGGTGTACATAGCCTTTTAAAAAAAAACAAAAAAAAAACAACTATACTAATACTCACTGATCCCTCGATACTTACTGTGTCTCCACTGCTCTCTGCTTCCTGGTCCCTTCCTGACAACACAGGAAATGCTAAGAAATGCCTAATCAGCCAATCACTGACCAGCACTAGAAGCAGCCATTGTCCTTGTCTGTATCTGGTATTACACCTCACTTAAATGGGCCTGAGCTGCCATACCAGGTACATTCTATAGACAAGTTTGACATTGAGGGGGAATTGATTTACGGGATTGTCACGTGAAAAATAGTCTACATTTTTCAAACCAGCTCCTGGATTCGAATACTTTTGTAATTTCATGTAATTAAAAATTGAGCTATTCAATAAAATGTATCTTATAGCGCCACCTGCTGGTCCAACTTAGTTGGACCACTGAGGTGGTCACACATGCTCAGTTCCATCCTTCAACTGTTACCTGACCGTAACCAGACAGAAAGGACACACACAACTATTAACTGATATACAATAGTTGCACCACTAGCCCCATTATTTACAAAATTTTGCAACTTTTTGCTGATTTACACTACCTTCCTTATTTTCCTAAAAAGTTGGTGGCCTGTGGGGATGGGTTTATGCAAATCAAATATTACTTTTGTGGAAAAGTGACAAGTTCCATATGAAATGTACACCAGCTCCTAAAGTACATCTCTTAATAAAGCTGACGCATCTTAGGGCTTGTTCACATCAGAGTTATGAATTCCGTTATTGCTTTCCGTTATAACATGGTAATAACGGAAAATAACTGAATTCATAGTAACATAGTTTATAAGGCCGAAAAAAGACATCTGTCCATCCAGTTTGGTCTGTTATCCTGCAAGTTTTAGAAGCATTCCATTTTGATTAATCATAATAGAGGTCTATGGGGGAAGCATAACGGATCCGTCTGGTTTCCGTTATGCAGGACAGAAAAGAAAGTCCTGACGACAGGAAACCAGATCCATTATGCTTGCCCATAGACCTCTATCAAGACGGATCAAAACGGAATGCCTCTAAAGGCTTCCGCTTTGAATTCCCTCTTACGAAGTCCATTATTTTCTGTTATAACCATTGTAAGGAATCGCTGTCTCACAGGGGGTCGGCAATGACAGATCTTCCAACACATAGGGGGTTTTACAGCCCAACAGTGCTTTATTTTTGGGTCCTGAGCACCAGCAGAAAATATAGACAAAACAAAATAAGCTCCTGCCCATCTGGGCCCTAACTAACACAGAGTTATTTCTAGCTCACCTAACTGAGCGCAGGTCACACATCAGGCTTCACTAGCCAGCAAGATGACCAGCTTCCTAGGCTTTCCAAGCATCACTCTCAGACTGACAGCCTGGCATGTGCTTTATTTTCCCCTAACGATCCCAGCTGATCTACACCTGGGGTTCCCTCAGGTTAGGGGAAAACATGCCCTGGAATGGGGATGGACTGGGCAGGTCCCACTACCAAACCTACCTTCCCAGTCAAAATAAAATCCAGCTCTTGAATTTTAACAACAATAGCTCCAGCAACTACATTTGCTGAAGCCAGCACCATCTTTTCTGGATTTGACTTACCTTGACTTGAGGAACCTGGGTGGGATATACACCCCTTCCAGGACTTCCGTACACTTTACCACACCATGATATAACGGAAAGCAACAACAGAATTCATAACGCTGATGTGAACCTGTCCTAACACAAACATTTTTAAAAAATTAAGACTGACGTAAGAAACGCCCGTCTTCACAAATAGGGGCACAAATCATATGGTCATTATAGTATATCATTGACTTATTTTGGAGGGTTCTGCTGAGAAACTATTTAGGTGGTGGCTGATAACATGAGAAAATACATTCTACCAGAAAAAAATGGAAAATTTCCGATCTGTTTCTGATTTCTAAATGTGATCCAGAATAAGGAAAGTCGAACAATATAAATTTGCATAAGTGCAAATCCTGGCTACTCAAAGGAATTATGCCAAAATTGATGTAAAAAATGAAAATCAGACATCATATAGGACATGACAATCTCTTTCTAACAAAGCTAGAACCGGCCATGTACCTTACATGGATCTAGAGATCTCCACATTAATTGCTCCAATTGCACTGCTAGATTGCTAAGGGGACAAGTCCTTTCTGCTGGAGCTCTCTTCGTGTAACTGCTACAGCTGCAAACAGATCATATGGCTGGTGGCAGTTGAAGATTTAAACTGAGCACGCTCGACCAGCTCTGTGAGATGGACAAAAAAATAAGAAAAAGGACAAACAGCAGGTGGCTCTATACAGATACATTTTATTGAATAGCTCAGTCACTATATTACATTTTTAATCACATACAATTACAAGTGTTCAGATCTTGTTGCTGGTTTGAAAAATGCAAAATACATTTTGTGACATAACCCCTTTAATTTCTCTTCTTAATAACAAGGTCAACATCGTATTAATGGTAGCAGGTAAAATAATTCTTATATTAACAACAACTGTATAACTCGCTAGATAAAAAAATAATCCAGAACACACAGAATACATGTTTATTTCTGTTTCCCTCTTCTGTAGCAGTCAGAGTTGCCTAGCAACTACCTAACTTGCTGTCTGGGTGACCAATAGAGATGAGTGAATCTTCAAAGATTCGCTTTGGCGAATATTTGCCGAATTTTTAAAAAGATTTGCTTCGGATAAGAATTTACTCGGTCCAAGTTGCTTTGCTTCTATATGCTTGAAGCTTCGAACATTAAAAAATATTAGTTATTCTGGTCGTTTTCCACGAGCATTCCCGCACAAATAACAAACATACAGTCTAGCGTTGATAAAGGTAAGCTACTTAACTGAATACGTATGTATTAGCGTACAAATTATCAGATGCGTAGCACTAGCGTACAAATTATCAGATGCGTACTTAGCGTTAGCGTACAAAGATTTAAGAAGATTTGTACGAAGCGAATCTGAAAATATTCTGATTCGTTTTGGTGTAGAAATAACGAAGCAGCGAATAGATTCGCTCATCTCTAGTGACCACCTGTTCAGTTCATAAACCTATGTTTTTCAAAATGGCCACAAGAAGTTTTGACGCTCCATACTTTTGATCCCTCCCTCTCAGACAAAAGAAAGCACAAAAAATTATATACACTGTAGCATCAAAATAGAAAACAATCAAGGAACAGAAAAAAAGGTCCACAAATAAAAAAAAAAACACGGGGGGAAACTTACCAAATTTAAATTTTTTTGCCTTTTTTTGGAGTGTTTGCTTGGTTTGAAGCCAATTTTTGGCAACAAATTTACAAAATGTGGCACGCTGTTTGTTGCACCAAACACCTATGGATATTTATTACAGTTTGTACGCCACCAGTGGACTGGAGTACATGTGGAACTTTTTCTGTAACATTTTTTTTCTCCCTCAGAATAGGTCATCAATATCAGAGCAGCGGGGGTCTGATACCCAGCACCCCTGCCGATCAGCTCGATGCTGCTGTGTCTATGGTGAGCAGGAAGAGAGAAGGACACACTGCTCGCGCCTTCCCTTCATACAGCTGATTGGCAGGGGTGTCAGGAGTCCGATATTCATGATTTGTCCTGAGGATAGGTCATCAATATAGGAGAGTCCGGAGAACTCCTTTAATAATTTGTGGTTCAAAAGATATAAACCAGTCTTTTGGTGCAAATTCAGCCAGTATTCTGTCTCATTTTCCTTAGTAAATTTCCCCCGTTGTTTTTCAACTTTATACAGTGCCTTGCAAAAGTATTCGACTTATTGGAAACAATGCAAAACGATATGTTTGGCGTAAAAGCAACACAGCTCATCACCCTGAACACACCATCCCCACTGTCAGACATGGTGGTGGCAGCATCATGGTTTGGGCCTGCTTTTCATCAGCAGGGACAGGGAAGATGGTTAAAATTGATGGGAAGATGGATGGAGCCAAATACAGGACCATTCTGGATGAAAAGACCTGAGACTAGGACGGAGATTTATCTTCCAACAAGACAATGATCCCAAACATAAAGCAAAATCTACAATGGAATGGTTCAAAAATAAAGGTATCCAGGTCTTAGAATGGCCAAGTCATAGTCCAGACCTGAATCCAATAGAGAATATGTGGAAAGAGCTGAAAACTGCTGTTCACAAACGTCTCCATCCAACCTCAAAGAGCTCCAGCTGTTTTGGAAGGAAGAATGGGCAAGAATTTCAGTCTCTAGATGTGCAAAACTGATAGAGACATCCCCCAAGAGACCGCAGCTGTAATCGCAGCAAAAGGTGGCGCAACAAAGTATTAATGCAAGGGGGTCGAATAATTTTGCACGCCCCAGTTTTCAGTTTTATTATTACAAAAAAAGTTTAAATGATCCAATAAATTTCGTTCCACTTCACAATTGTGACCCACTTGTTGATTCTTCACCAAAAATTTAAAATGTTATATCTTTTTGTTTGAAGCCTGAAATGTGGCAAAAGGTGGAAAGGTTCCAGGGGGCCGAATACTTTTGCAAGGCACTGTACATATTCTTAAAAATATTCTGTTTTGTGTACACAGCTCCTATGCAGAACGTGCCTCCTTGATTATAGACAAATCCACCCCATAGTCATGTGTTAGTCCCTTATATTTGCCCCCATTTCTACAGTCTATAGGTTACCAAGAAGGGGAGGTAGAGAATTAATACATGACGCCAGGATCAGACTACATGTTTTGTAGTCTGTAACCATGGAAACAATAGTTTCATCATCTTCCTTTCCAGGGTTGTCAACCATCCAGAAATTTCTGGACAGTCTATAAAAATAGGGGACTTTTTTTCACTGTCTGTGAAAAAAAATTAGATATGTCTGTGATTTTTTTTTTTGCTGGTGGTGGTACTTGAGCAGGTCACTTCAATTTTAATTCTCAGCGTTTTAGAGCTTTGCAGTAAATGCTGGTAATGTGCTCACTATTAGTATCTGATCTTTAGACATGTATTCATTATAATCTTTATGGTTCATTATAGTGTTCCAATTTCTGTAAACAAAAAAATGTTGGCTGTCTGTGATTTTTGGATAAATTGTCCAGAAAAAATAAAAATTTATGTTGTCAACCCCGTCCCTTTCAGGTGGTGAAAACCTTTGTAGGCCTTACTCTGCAGAAGAACTGCAAAAAGTGGGAGTTGCATACATGCGTCCACAGTTTCTGAAGGATTCTTGGACCACTTGACAGTACGTCACCTTGGCCACCATGTCAGTGTAATTGTGTAGGGATGCACTGCAGCGTGAGACAGCCATGGTCATATAATGTATGAGGCAGTTTCCCCTTGGAAGTCCATGTATCGGTGTCGGGGTCATAGCAGTCGAACGAATCTGAGTCCTCAATAGTGTTGTCCACCGTCAGGCAGCGGCCGCCCGTTACGTAAATTTTATTCTGTATGACGGTGGCCCCGTGGTGCATTCTTCTGTCCTTCATGTCGGCACATTTGATAAATGTATTTTGCGTCATGTCATAGGCGATTATTCTTCTGGTGTAACCTGGGACAAAAAAAGTTACGAGATGATTGCGTTATGATCCATTTCTATGGGAAAGTTCACTGCATTGAGTTACATAGAGCAGAGTATCCAAATGATTAACCCTTTAGGCAGTGCAGCTTTTCCATCCACAGCTCTGGTATACTCCACTCACATCTAGAGCTGCCTCTATTATGTCCCATACTTGGAGTTGCAATCCAAGTGCCGTTTTGGATGTCAGTGGTGACCCATAAGGCGGAACTCAAAATAAGTGCAACATAAGCTTGTAGATTCTATAGAGGCAGTCCTTGTGGCTTATCTGGGGCCCATGAGAAGAAGGGGCCCTAATTCAAATGCTTTATCAGATTATCTGAGTGTCAAAATTGAGGAGTATCCTGGCAAAAGGCCCCCACAGCTGCCATTAGAGGAAGCTACCTTTATGTGTATTTGTATTGCTGCCACTGACTTCTATGGAAGCTGTATAAATATATGAATACATACTGTATGCAGTAAGCTCCCCCTAGTGGCAGTGACAGACACCAGAAGGTGACTACAATGGCTGTGTGAAGGGAAGCACTGTGCTGACACCGTTTGTAAGGTGGTGCCCCTTTGGCTGTATTGTTTATTGAGAGCACTCCACTGAACTCTACTGCACTGTATATGAGAAGCACTCTACTGCACTGTATATGAGAAGCACTCTACTGTGCTGTATATGGGAAGCACTCTAAACTGCTGTCTATGGGAAGAACTCTACTGTGCTGTATATGGGAAGCACTCTAAAGTGCTGTCTATGGGAAGAACTCTACTGCACTGTATATGAGAAGCACTCTAAACTGCTGTCTATGGGAAGAACTCTACTGTGCTGTATATGGGAAGCACTCTAAAGTGCTGTCTATGGGAAGAACTCTACTGTGCTGTCTATGGGAAGAACTCTACTGTGCTGTATATGGGAAGCACTCTACTGTACTGTATATGGGAAGCACTCTACCATGCTGCATATGGGAAGCACTCTACTGTGCTGTATATGGGAAGCACTCTACTGTGCTGTATATGGGAAGCGCTCTGCTGCACTGTATATGGGAAGCACTCTACTGTGCTGTATATGGGAAGCACTCTACTGCACTGTGTATGGGAAGCACTCTACCATGCTGTATATGGGAAGCGCTCTGCTGCACTGTATATGGGAAACACTCTACTGCACTGTATATGGGAAGCACACTTCCATGCTGTATATGGGAAGCACTCTACTGCACTGTGTATGGGAAGCACTCTGCTGCACTGTATATGTGAAGCACTCTACTGCACTGTATATGGGAAGCACACTTCCATGCTGTATATGGAAAGCACTCTGCTGCAGTGTATATGGGAAGCACTCTACTGCACTGTATATGTGAAGCACTCTACTGCACTGTATATGGGAAGCACTCTACCGCACTGTATATGGGAAGCACTCTACTGCACTGTATATGGGAAGCACACTTCCATGCTGTATATGGGAAGCACTCTACTGCACTGTGTATGGGAAGCACTCTACTGTGCTGTATATGGAAAGCACTCTGCTGCAGTGTATATGGGAAGCACTCTGCTGCACTGTGTATGTGAAGCACTCTACTGCACTGTATATGGGAATCACACTTCCATGCTGTATATCGGAAGCACTCTACTGCACTGTACATGTGAAGCACTCTGCCATGCTGTATATGGGAAGCACTCTACTATGCAGTATATGGAAAGAACTCTACTGCATTGTATATGGAAAACAATCTACTGTGCTCTATATGAGAAGCACTCTACCATGTTGTATATGGGAGGCACTCTACCAGGCTGTATATGGAAAGCACTCTACTGCATTGTATATGGAAAGCAATCTACTGTGCTGTATATAGGAAGCACTCTACCATGCTGTATATGGGAAGCACACTACTGTGCTGTATATGGGAAGCACTCTACTGCACTGTATATGGGAAGCACTCTACTGCGCTGAATATGGGAAGCACTCTACTTCACTGTATATGGGAAGCACTCTACTGTGCTGTATATAGGAACCACTCTACTGCACTGTATATGGGAAGCACTCTACTGCACTGTACATGGGAAGCACACTACTGTGCTGTATATGGGAAGCACTCTACTGTGCTGTATATGGGAAGCACACTACTGTGCTGTATATGGGAAGCACTCTACTGCACTGTATATGGGAAGCACTCTACTGCACTGTATATGGGAAGCACTCTGCTGCACTGTATATGGGAAGCACTCTACTGCACTGTATATGGGAAGCACTCTGCCATGCAGTATATGGGAAGTACTCTACTCCACCGTGTATGGGAAGCACTCTACTGTGCTGTATATGGGAGGCACTCTGCTGTAGTGTATATGGGAAGCACTCTACTGCACTGTATATGTGAAGCACTCTGCTATGCTGTATATGTGAAGCACTCTACTGTGGTGTATATGGGAAGCACTCTACTATGCTGTATATGCAAAACACTCTACTGCGCTGTATATGGGAAGCACTCTACTGTACTGTGTATGGGAAGCACTTTACTGTGCTGTATATGGGAAGCACTATGCTGCAGTGTATATGGGAAGCACTCTACTGCACTGTATATGGGAAGCACTCTACTGCACTGTATATGTGAAGCACTCTGCCATGCTGTATATGGGAATCACTCTACTGCGCTGTATATGGGAAGCACTCTACTGAACTGTATAGGGAAGCACTTAACTGCACTGTATATGGGAAGCACTCTACTGCACTGTATATGGAAAGCACTCTACTGTGCTGTATATATGAAGCACTCTGCTTCACTGTATAAGGTAAGCACTTTATTGCACTGTATATTGGAAGCACTCTACCATGCTGTATATGGGAAGCACTCTACTGCACTGTATATGGGAAGCACTGTGCTGAACTGTATATGGGAAGCACTCTACTGCACTGTGTATGGGAAGCACTCTACTGCACTGTGTATGGGAGGCACTCTACCATGCTGTATATGGGAAGCACTTTACTGCACTGTATATGGGAAGCATTCTGTTGCACTGTATATGGGAAACACTCTACCATGTTGTATATTACTCTACCATGCAGTATATGGGAAGCACACTAGTTTGCTGTATATGGGAAGCACTCTGCTGCACTGTATGGGAAGTTTTCTACCGTGGTGTATATGGGAAGCACTCTACCATGTTGTATATGGGAAGCACACTATTGTGCTGTATATGGGAGGCACTGTGCTGGCACTGCATATGGGAAACACTTTACTGGCACTGTACATGGAAGTTCTCTACTGTGCTGCTTCTGCTGTGCTGTATATAGGAAGCACTCTAATGCATTCTACAGTATATGGGAAACACTCTGCTGTGCTGTATATCGCAGGCATTCGGCTGGCAGTGTATATGGTAGTACTCTATTGTGCTGCATGTGGGAAGCACTCTGCTGCAATATATCTAAGTAGCACTCTACTGCACTCTATATGGGAGACACTCTGATGTGCTGTATATAGGAGGCACTCTACCACACTCTATATGGGAGACACTCTTCTGGCACTGTATATGAGAAGTACTGTTCTGGGGATGCAACCTGGTGATCTCCAGCAGTGACATCAGATCCCTATACAGGGGTTATGGGGTGAAATCTTGGGGATCTCTTAGCCGCCTCACCCAAGTCTGTCCAGCACTTTTCAAGCCTGTGCTGAATAATCAGTGCGCCGACATTCTGCTTTAAGAACTCACCTCCAATTATTATAATCTTCTCCCCAACAACAACCGCCGGGGCACAGACATTTTTTACCATTCTGGTCTCCATCCTGAACCACATGTTTCTGAAAACATGATAAACCTAGAAGAGAAGAAGGACAAGAATTTATATTTTCCACTGACATTACTTCTGATCGTCTTCCAACTCATTTCAGGTTGTGCCCCTTTGTTCTTGCATTAAGCTTATTATTAAAACACTTCTCTCCGGAACCTTATTTAAAGAGGACCCCTCCTCTCTCCTGACTTGTCTGTTTTAGTGACTACATGCATTCCTCATATAATAACATTTCTGGACCCTGTATTACTCCTGCTAGAAATTTACAAATTGCAAGTTGTTAGTAGTCTGCAGTAAAGGCACTGCTGGGTGTTACCCGTAGTGGGTGTGTCTGACTCCAATCAATGTCCAATCAATGCTGCTGATCTCAGACTGTGCAGGGACACACCCAACTGGTAACACCCCTCTGTACCCTTACTGCAGAATGCTGGCAATTGATTCACAAACTTCTAGTAGAAATAACAAATAAATGGCACAACATAAAGTCATAAGAACAGATGCTCCAGAATTGTTATTAATTGTTATTAATTGTTGTTATGGGGAATGCAAGTAGTTTAGCAGGGTTTGCTATTCCCTGTGCCCAAAGCAAACCAAGAGGGGAAGACTACTTTATCTGCTCATATCTTGGGTCTGCTTCTACCTCATCAGAAGGGATGCTGCCCTCACCTTTTTTCGTTTGATGTGATTATTAGAGCCGTTTGGACTAGACTCCTGAAAGGGGACGCGCATTCTGAGTACTACTATTGGACACTCCAACAGGTGCTGTACCGTTTCTCTTTTTTTCTATATTGGGATTGTAACAGCTAGATATGTGCCTGGTCTTGTTTGAAAGCATTTCAAGCTTTCAGACAATACCAGAATCACAGCACTATATTAATTACATCGTACGATATCGCTGTTAGAAATCGGGATGGCAGAGAATGGAGTTGAAAGTTAAAAGTAAAAACAAGTTTCGCTGATTTCACTCCTAACAGCTATATCTTCTGATGTAATGGATATAATGCTGTGATTCTGGTATTGTCACATAGTACACACAGGTATGTTTGGAATGCATTTGTAATCTTCTGTGGGGCAATGCTATTAGTTATATGGGTGAAAATGACGTGCCAGATTACCTTTAACATATGTAAAGCTTTTCTATTGTGTCGCTCCCATCAATTCTTTCATCCAGAATATACAGATTTAAGTTCTTTAACCACCTAACTGTTTTGCCTGTGTTCAGCTCCGACGTTGGGAAAAGTACTGAACTGTTTTGCCCGGGTCCAGCTCGGGCAGAAGGGGAAGGGGGGGCCTTTTAGCTGCTAATATCTCCTGATTGTTAGCAGCTAGACACATGGGTCTGGTCGTGTTTGAAAGTTGGCATTCCAAACATGACTGCATTAGCAGAACCGAAGCAGGAGATATCACTGTTAGAAATAGAGTTGGGAATAAACAAGGTAGAACCTACTTTTTCTTTCCCTTTCAGCTACATTCACTTTATCTCGATTTCTAACAGTGATATCTTCCCATGTAGTAATGATAGTGCTGCAATTTTGGTATTGTTTGAAAGCTTGGAATGCAATACAAAGCCAATATCTGTAGCTGCTATCAATCCAGAGATATGAGCAGCTAAAGCAGCCCCACCCTTCAGTTTGGAGAAGGAAGGAGCAGTTGCAGAGCTGACAGCCGGCAGGAAGAAAGGAAAAATAGTAAAAAAAATATATAGAAATGTGGCATTATCATCATTGTACTGACCCACATAATGAAATTATGTTATTTACACACAGTGAACGCCGTAAATAAATAATGTAAAAATTGCAGTTTTTTCATCTCTCCCCCTAAAATTAAATAATAAAAGTTATTTACTACACTATATATACCCCCAAAATGGCTCCTAAAAAAACTATAACTCATCCCAAAAAATAAAAGGAAAAATTAAGAGAACTCCTGATGTGGTCTAACTAGACCTCACAGAACGGCTGATACAATGCTCAGACAGAGGATTCCTTCACCCCAAGTGCATCATTTTACATTCGGAGAATCACTGAACTGCAGTTTCCACTATCATGACCATTTACAACTTATCTACCAAACCTAGTCAGTGACTAAGAACCTCATCATACAGTCTTAAGGCAGGGGTAGGCAGCCTCCGGCACACCAGCTGTTGTGAAACTACAACTCCCAGCATGCATACTCACTCTGTTCTTCTCAGAACTCCCACAGAAATGAATGGAGCATGCTGGGAACTGTAGTTTCAGAATAGCTGGAGTACGAAAGGTTGCTGACCCTGGTCTAAGGCCTCATGCACATGATCGTAATACAGCTCCTTTGTCTAATACCTGGGTTAGATAAGGCTGTAACATGAAATAAGTTTCTGGGGCCATACTATACCCCCACATCCCTCTACAGCAGAATACCTCCATAGTACAGAAGCGCTGTGCAGCAGCACACAGAGTGCATAAGGAACCCATATGGACAGGCTATGTGCCATGTGCAGGAGTCTTAAAAGGGATTCTGCCACAAAAAATATTATACATTTTTCAAACCAGCCTCTGGATCTGAATACTTTTGTAATTGCGTGTTATTAAAAATTTAGTATAGTCGCTGAGTTACTCAATAAAGCTTATCTGTATAGCGCCAACTGCTGTTTATTCTTTACTTTATTTCTTGTCCACCTCACTGAGGTGGTCACACATGCTCAGTTTAAATCTCCAACTGCCACAGCTGCCAGAGACTTTAAATGGAGGGTAAACGCCCTTGCTTGCTTGTCTGCTGATCTATTCATATGGGTTACATGGAACCTCCATGAGGTTAAAATTAAAAAGTAAGCATTATTCAACTCACTGATCCCTTGACTCTGCTCAGCCCCCGTTGCTCTTGACTTCCTGGTCCAAGCACGATCCACAGGAAATGGTTTGGAATGCCCGCTCGGCCAATTAGTGGGTCACTACTGCAGCCAGTGATTGGCTGAGTCAAACCATTTCCTGTGTGTTGAACTGGGACAAGGAAGTGGAGAGCAGTGGGGATCAGAGCAGCGGCAGGGGATTGGTTATGTCTTAGTTCTTTTCTTTTTTTTTAACCACTCCTGGCCTTTAAAAAAAGTTCTCCCCAGAAAAACTTTTTAATGAATTGTGGTGAATTGGAAGCTAGTGTGGGCAATTGTTTTGTTGTTAGTCTGGACTACACTGTATGTATTCCATAGATTACCTGTATCAGTCGGACTGGATTCTGCATCACATCCTCTCCACCAAAAAGGTATATCCTTTCATCTTTGGTGGCTACCGCCGGATGAAGAACAGCCACTGGCATACTGGCCATTGCCTCCCATGAGTTATAAATACTATCAAACCTCTCCACCGAGCTCAGAATTTGTTGCTTTGCTCCAATTCCTCCCAACGAGAAGATATAGTTTCGGTACCCGATGCTCCTGTGGGAATACCGTGGGACAAGCATTGGTTCTCCTTTGCGCCATTGATTTAATTTGAGAGACAGAATGTAAACACTTGAGCTGACAATGTTTTCATTGTCGCCAATGGATAACCCACCTAGAACATACACATTTCCATGCAACCCAACTGCCGAAGCCTTGTGTAGACGTGTTGGCAGCTTGGCAAGCCTCAACCACTGGTTGGTCTTCTCATTATACAACAAGACGTCTCTGGTGGTCTGCTGGTTGTCTTTGCGACCTCCCACATTGATGAGGAACTCTTGATGAGAAAATCGGCGTGGGACATGACACATCGACTTTATATTGGGGGAGATGGTTGTGTTATGAGCAAACAATACTATGCATGCTGATTCTAACATTCTCCTGCAAGACACCGAAGACTGAACAAGAGGGTCATTGGCAATGAAATGGAAAAGGAAAGTTGGATGGACATACTGTAATCTGACTTTTTGAAATAAGTCTTGTATGTAGCACCTTCGACCTTGTTCATCGTGTCTGATCCAGGTCATCAGAGCCTCAAACACTTGTTCTTCTTCACCACAAAGGTCATCATCACCTATATAATCCAACAGTTCCGAGACACCAAGATCCTTCAGGTCTTCAGAAATGGACACGTCTTTAAAATATTGCAAAGCCATTTGTCTAGCTTTCTTTTTAAGGTTCTTACAGCTAAAGAATTCAGAAAGTCGGATCATACTTAAACAATTTTGAGGATTCATTTGGGCCTGCAGGAATTTCGAACAAGCTCCCAACAGTTTTTCATACTGTAGTAGTGAAGCACCTTGAATGAGACTAAAGACGTTCTCCAAAGTTATGAGGATCTCCCCGGTGTAGACGTAGACGATAATCCGGTGAAGTGTGTCTGAGTCAATGCCTATCAAAGACACCTTGTCCTGGCTGCTTTCCTTAAAATTGTTGCAGAACATAGCCTTGAAGTATGGGCTACTGGAGGCCAGGACGTTCCTATGACATGCAAATTCACAGTCATCGCTACAAATGGTGACATCAGTAAGTAATTTGGATTCTCTCAACTTATTCAGATGCCTCATCAAGTCACTGGAGAAGTCTTCATCATAGAAGAGTAAGGCTTCAGTGGATGTGCCATCCATGATGACCGGATTTTTTTCTGTTAGATAAGTCCCCAATCAATAAAACCCATTAACTTGTGTGGGAGACAGACCAAGTCAAAAGCCATACAAGAGCAGAAATCCTCTCATCTTTTTCCAGCCTATAAAAAAAAATTAAGATTTATGAGTCCTCTTTAAAAAGTTCAAGACAGGGCCATTTTGTGCCTTTCATGAAAGTCATATTTTTGTTTTTTTAGTACATGCAATAGCATTTTTTGTTCAGTTATTCAAATAATTTTTACATTTATTTTTTTTCAGTGATACATGGGGCTTAATTTTATGGCATTTTTATTTTACTAGTTTTGGTGTTTAATTTTAATAACTGTGAAATTGTTTTTTAAAAAAAGGCAAAAAGTTAATTTTTCAGATTTTTTTTCAACTTTTTTTTAATAGGACAAAAGTTTATTTTTCAGATTTTTTTCAACTTTTTTTTAATACTACAAATTGCAATTTTCATATAGGGAATATATCGTTTGCAGTCACCAAGTATGGGGCTAGAAGCTGGGGGCAAGTGGTGGGATACGTATTTTTTTTTTTATTTTGTTTTTATCTATATTTACTTTTTTTAGTTTGTACTCCAAAAGGTCATAAGGTCATACATATTTTTTATTGTTGAATTCCGTTTTAACTGGGACTGAAGCTTTAGTTTTTTCCTTTTTGCCTTCCAAGAACCATTTTCCATTCACTTAGCCATATGAGGGACAAATTGTATTTTGTATTGGCACCATTTAATTAACCATAGCTTGTGTTGGAAAATGAGAAAAAAATCTTTATGGTGTGAAACTGAAAACAAAATTCTGCCTTTTTTTGTTGGTTTAGTGTTTACAGTGTTTACTATTCACTAAAAATGACATTACAGTCTTATTCTGCAGGTCGCACAATTACAGAAATACTAAATTTATATAATTTCTGTTGTTTTACTGATGTAAAAAACCTAAAAACCTTTAGCATTTTTTTCTTCCCTTCACCATAACTTTAATTTTTTTGTCTACCCAGCTGTGTGAAGGCTCCTTTTTTTTGCGAAGCAAGCATTTTATTTAGTATCATTTTGGGGTACATATGAATTTTTGATCACTTTTTATAGCATTTTTTGTTACAAAACACCAAATTTTTGCTATTTTTTTTGTTACGGAATTCACTCTGCACAATAAATATTGGTATATTTTAAAAGGAGTTTGTCACCTACTTGATACATTTTAAACTGCCTATATTGCTCTGTGGGACAGAAATACATGACACTGATGTTACCTATTTTCCGATTGCGAGAGTCTCAAAAGCAAAGTTTGAAAGATATGCAAATGAGCGATCGCAAGTCCTCAGGGGAGGTGACATTACTTTTGGCTAACTGCACAGGTGCAGAATTTCGTCTGCAGGAGAGAATGATGTCATAAGAATCGGGCTAGCTTGAGGATACACAGGGGAGGAGATAGCCTAAAGTAACGCCAGGGTGTCCTGGGCACTTGCAGCAAAGTCAGCACCCCTGGGCTCTTGCAATCACTCATTTGATTATCTTTCAAACTTTGTTTTTGGTGATTTGGACGCTCTCACAAACTAAATAAACGTAACATCAATGTCATGTATTTGTGTCCCACAGAGGTATATACAGTACAGACCAAAAGTTTGGACACACCTTCTCATTCAAAGAGTTTTCTGTATTTTTATGACTATGAAAATTGTAGATTCACACTGAAGGTATCAAAACTATGAATTAACACATGTGGAATTATATACTTAACAAAAAAGTGTGAAACAACTGAAAATATGTCTTATATTATAGGTTCTTCAAAGTAGCCACCTTTTGCTTTGATTACTGCTTTGCACACTCTTGGCATTCTCTTGATGAGCTTCAAGAGGTAGTCACCTGAAATGGTATTCCAACAGTCTTGAAGGAGTTCCCAGAGATGCTTAGCACTTGTTGGCCCTTTTGCCTTCACTCTGCGGTCCAGCTCACCCCAAACCATCTCGATTGGGTTCAGGTCTGGTGACTGTGGAGGCCAGGTCATCTGGCGTAGCACCCCATCACTCTCCTTCTTGGTCAAATAGCCCTTACACAGCCTGGAGGTGTGTTTGGGTTCATTGTCCTGTTTATAAATAAATGATGGTCCAACTAAACGCAAACCGGATGGAATAGCATGTCGCTGCAAGATGCTGTGGTAGCCATGCTGGTTCAGTATGCCTTCAATTTTGAATAAATCCCCAACAGTTTTACCAGCAAAGCACCCCCACACCATCACACCTCCTCCTCCATGCTTCACGGTGGGAACCAGGCATGTAGAGTCCATCCGTTCACCTTTTCTACGTCGCACAAAGACACGGTGGTTGGAACCAAAGATCTCAAATTTGGACTCATCAGACCAAAGCACAGATGTCCACTGAATAATATAGAACTTGTCGGTTGTTGCTTGATAAGCACACTCACAATTAGTACTGTATGGTAAGGAAAATCTTTTATTGTGACAAAATGATCATTTAAAAAAATATATATATATATATATATATTAATATATATATAAATGAATGAAAGATAAAAAATATGCATATAATAGGACTGTTGGTTCAGTAAACTCAGGTACCTAGGGCTCTTTGGTGTATCAGATCAATTCTTGTTCATCAATAAAATCAATACTGTTAATCAATAAATATAACCAAAACTGTGCATATCAATACTGAGATTGTAATAAATTATAAAATATCACAAAGTAGATGATATATCACCTTCCACCACTGGAGGGTAGGTGAGGAAGGGATACCTTAAATACTTTAGATATCCATGTGCAACGTATTTCAGTACAGAGTATCAATTAGTTGAAATGCGCGCTGTGTAGCTGGTGATCCTCCAGTTACAAATATATGTAAAGTCCTCCGCAGAAATGCAATAATAGTTCGTGTCCTTACTGGTGATAATAGTTGATCACTAACTCCAGATTACATTAATGCTGGCATATATACAATAGTCCAGAATAGGTATACAGATATTCCTTGTAAGTAAAAGAATGCAGTACGTTACCCTCCAGTGTTATCGACGGCCAGCCGTTCCGGTCTTGTGGATAGTGAGCTGCTTGTGCAATCCTCTGTTTGCTGCACGCGCGCGGACAGCGCGCCTTTTCTCAGCGTTCCTCGTGGCGTCCCACGTGGACGCTGTGCGGTTTAACAATTGAAATGCACCTTTGAATCAGTGCTACTTCTTTCTTACTGTTCGCTTCCTTAGGCAATGTCCATAGGGAACGGTTATGTTGATAAGCTTTTTTAGAAGAGATAATCTTTCTATGCAGAAATAATAGTTTTTAGAAGAAGTAATCTTTCTATGCAGATCTCTGGATTTTTTAGGATAATGTATGATTAGTAAGCTTCATACGGAGAGTAATAAGTTCTTCTCTGAGCTGCCACTTTTTGAATGACCATACGCGTTTCCGGGTTCTTCCCCTTCCTCAGTGGTGTCCGTAGTACCGTGTACCGTAGATTTAGCACCTCTTAATCCGTAGTTGTACCCAGTGGAGAGCCGCTATATCCCCCTTTTATATTACAGATGTCCACTGGTCTAATGTCCATTCCTTGTGTTCTTTAGCCCAAACAAGTCTCTTCTGCTTGTTGCCTGTCCTTAGCAGTGGTTTCCACCATGAAGGCCTGCTGCACACAGTCTCCTCTTAACAGTTGTTGTAGAGATGTGTCTGCTGCTAGAACTCTGTGTGGCATTGACCTGGTCTCTAATCTGAGCTGCTGTTAACCTGCCATTTCTGAGGCTGGTGACTCGGATGAACTTATCCTCCGCAGCAGAGGTGACTCTTGGTCTTCCTTTCCTGGGGCGGTCCTCATGTGAGCCAGTTTCTTTGTAGCGCTTGATGGTTTTTGCGACTGCACTTGGGGACACTTTCAAAGTTTTCCCAATTTTTCAGACTGACTGACCTTCATTCCTTAAAGTAATTATGGCCACTCGTTTTTCTTTACTTAGCTGCTTTTTTCTTGCCATAATACAAATTCTAACAGTCTATTCAGTAGGACTATCAGCTGTGTATCCACCTGACTTCTGCTCAACACAACTCATGGTCCCAACCCCATTTATAAGGCAAGAAATCCCACTTATTAAACCTGACAGGGCACACCTGTGAAGTGAAAACCATTTCAGGTGACTACCTCTTGAAGCTCATCAAGAGAATGCCAAGAGTGTGCAAAGCAGTAATCAAAGCAAAAGGTGGCTACTTTGAAGAACCTAGAATATAAGACATATTTTCAGTTGTTTCACACTTTTTTGTTAATTATATAATTCCACATGTGTTAATTCATAGTTTTGATGCCTTCAGTGTGAATCTACAATTTTCATAGTCATGAAAATACAGAAAACTCTTTGAATGAGAAGGTGTGTCCAAACTTTTGGTCTGTACTGTACCTGGTTTAAAATGTTTCAAGTTGGTGACAAACTCCCTTTAATAGTTCAGGCAATTTTGTTGTTTATTTACTTTTATGTTTCAAATTTGGGAAAAGAGGTTAGTTTTTTACTTTTCTGTTTTTTAAATACTGTATTTAAAAACTTTTTTTTCACTTTAACTGTACTTTTTAGTCACTTTGACTGACTTTTATATTATATCTTCTGATCACTTTTAGCATAGACTGCAATAGAATACCATCGCAGTCTATGGGATTTTTATTGGCTACCTGTCAGGCCATGCCCTGGTTCGGCTTTGCAGGGAGCTCAGTATGACAGCACCTTTAGAAGGCCCTAGGCTGTCATAGCAATGGATCGAATCCCTGCAATTTCACAGTGGGGGCTACAAATGGAGGAGAGAGGGAGCCTGCTCCCTCTATCTAACCTCACAGATGCTACAGTCACTATTGACTGCAACATCCGAGTAGTTTAATGACGGTGATCGGCGTTATCTTTGTTCCCGGTTACTGCTGGCAAGTGGAAGCTGTATTATACAGCAAGCACCTGCCGTGCATGGAGCGAGCCTAGCGCATGAACCTACTTCATTCAACCAATCACTTATATGTGCATGACTATGTATTAAGGGGTTAATATATATTTATAACAGTCAAAACTTTTTTGAGATACAGAACTCCAAGTCACCGTCACCGAAGGTAAATTATCAAATTCTGTCTGCCTCTACCCACCAATAGGTGGAGCATAGGAGCTAACTGTATAATATTTATCTGCTGAGTTATGAAATGTCTCTGAATCACACTGCCTGTCTGTAATAACTGTGAGTACTGTGTGCAGAATCTCCAGTGTTTCCTATGATATGCAGCTTCACACTGCTCTTCCTAGCCTTCAGCTTGTAAGAGGTAAACAAGAAACCTATGACAAGCAGGAGGCAGGGAAGACAGGATGAAGCTGTATCACATATCACTGACCTATCGCTTGCTGCCCTTAGATAGGACTCAGACTAGAGCAAGTGCAGTGTGATGACACCCCACCTCCGCTGTTTCTACAAAGGCAGAGGCTTGATGGTAAATGTAGGCTGCATAATACTATTCTAAAAAATCCACATAATATTTCCATAGTTTCAAAATAATATTGCCATATTCAGCTTACATAATACAAGCATATACCGCCCAAGTAATATGCAGTATTCTAATAAAGAGGCCAAATAATACTGTCAAAATAATACTGCCATATACAGCCTACCTTTAACATGATATAAAGCCCACACAATATACTATATCCAATAATAGTGCTCTAAAACGCCCTCATAATAGTGCCATATACAACCCACATAATACCAGCATATAGTGCCCAAATAATATGCGCCCTATCCAGTAATACTACCCTAAAGAGCCCTTATAATACCGCCATATATACCCCATATAATACCAGCATATAATGCCCAAATAATGTACCCTCTCCAATAATACTACCCTAAAGAGCCCTCATAATGTTGCCATATACACCCCATATAATACCAGCATATAAGTGCCCAAATAATGTACCCCTATCCAATAATACTACCCTAAAGAGCCCTCGTAATGTTGTTATATGCACCCCATATAATACCAGAATATACTGCCCAAATAATGTACCCTATCCAATAATACTATCATAAAGAGCCCAAATACTGTAATAATGCCAGATAGTGCCAAAATAATGCTGTCATATACAGCCCACATAAGACCAACTGCTAAATTAAGATGCAGTTTCCTAATAATACACCCTTAAAGAGCCCAACTAGTGCTGCCATATAGTTCACATATAGCATTACAACTAAATTCCCAAAACAATACCATCCTTACACAATACTTGGGGGTTTAATTATGCCTGAAGTTGACGTCTTTGGGGCTGTCTTGTAAACAGGGCTCCTGGGCAATTGCCCAATTCTAGATAGATAGATAGATAGATAGATAGATAGATTTACCTGCAGTCCAATGCTTGTCTTTTAGGTCCTGCTTTCTAACCTAGTTTACAGTGGAGGCGACTTCTGAACCTTTCTGGGCAGGCATGACAGCAGAGGAGATGCTAATATTAGCTGTATGCTGGCCTCCCGGTGTTGGGACATGTGACCTGACGTTGGGACTGCGGAGTTACACATCATGTCCCGGCCTTGTTTTTCCAGCAAATGTTTATATATAAAGCTTATCCAGATACGAGGATTTAGCGGCTGCTCTAGAAGCTTCTCCAGTTCCTTGTCTTACAATAACCGCAGTAGGAGACGTCTGTAAACAGAGAGGAAGATTTCTGGCGACGGTTGAAACTCTGTTTTCTACTGAGATTTCTGCAAATTCTGACAACTGACGGGAAGAACTTTAACTTTATCTGTACTCTGTATAGTTATGGCTGATGCAACCAGAGGAAATCTGGATAGGGCCACACAGCAACATTCCAAGGGGCCCCTATTGTAGTGCCCTGGAGTAAGAATACTTTGGACTATGGACGTCTGTGGACATTTGCCATTATTAACACTATGCAAAGCCATTAACTCCCTACTTTATTGCACTTTGAAGGGTTAAATTTCACTATGATTTATGCTGTTGAACTGCATTTTATATATTTATTGTAATATAATCTGTTCATTTGCGCAATATATTCTGTTATTACACTATAGCTGCACTGCACTGTGGAAAGGGTTAATGCACACCAGGCTAAGGCCTGTTTCACATCTGCGTTTTACTTTTCCGGTATTGAGATCTGTCATAGGGGCTCAATACCGGAGAAAAATGCTTCTGTTTTGTGCCCATTCATTGTCAATGGGGGCAAAACTGAACTGAACAGAACGGAGTGCACCAGAATGCATTCCGTTCTCATACCGGAGAGCAGACCGCGGCAAGCAGCGTTTTTTGTCCTGCATGAGATGCAGAGCAATGGCAGATCCAACATAAGAAACAATGCAAGTCAATGGTGCTGGATCAGTTTTCTTGGACAAAATAGAAAACGGATCCGGCACCTATTGACTTACAATGGTTTTAATGCCGGATTCGTCAATGCTATTTTAAAGATAATACAAACAGATAGGTTCATAATTAGAGATGAGCGAGCATACTCGTCCGAGCTTGGTGCTCGTTCGAGTATTAGGGTACTCGTAAGTGCTCGCTGCTCGGACAAGTATCTCGCCATACTCGAGGAAATGGCAACTTCCGCATCATGCTTTTTAGGCTCCTAAAAACACAGCCAATCACAAGCCAGGAGACTCTACGGTACACTCAGCATCACGTGGGGCCCTTACATGTCGATAGCAGGGGTTGGCTGGCCTGATCAGGTGACCCTGGAATATACTACCGACTGGCCGCGGCGCTCGGCTCAGATGCCGTCTGGATATCGTTAGGGATAGAGCTGCTGCGTTTCAGGGAGAGTGTTAGGGCCTGCATTTAGTTGTCTGTTAGGCAGGGATCACCCACAAAGAACCCAACAGCCCTTCTAAGGGCTAGAAGACATTTTTTTTTTGTCACTTGGCTGGCTGGCACTAGTAGTGCAGCTATCGCCATGTATAACCCCCTTTTATTTTTTATGTTATATCTCAGTGATACAAATCCATTGCACACAGCAGTGTGGAACCATTCTGTGTGTCACAGTTCAGTACACTCACTATTTTCTGTCCAGGTGACACTTTCTGTATGTCACCGAATACAACCAAGTCATTTGCTGCCTGTCACGTGTATGGCTTGATCCCAAAAATCTCTGTGCGACATTTGTCTGGGTCGCAGTCTAAATAGCCACCGTCAGTAGGGTGTCAGTTAGCTCTACGATAGTTTCTGCACGTCACGTTCCCAAAAAAAACAAAAATCCAAAACAAAATATAGAAAAAAAATTAGTTTTTTTGTTGTTTTAGCTGAGTGATACAAATCCATTTCACACAGCTGCGTGTAACCTTTCTGTGTGTCACAGTTCAGCACACTCACTCCAAACCGTATATTCTGTCCAGGTGACACTTTCTGTACGTCACCGAATACAACCAAGTCATTTGCTACCTGTCACGTGTAAAGCTTGATCTTAAAAATCTCTGTGCGACATTTGTCTGGGTCGCAGTCTAAATAGCCACCGTCAGCAGGGTGTCAGTCAGCTGTACGATAGTTTCTGCACGTCACGTTCCCAAAAAAACAAAACTAAAAAAAAAATATTAAAACAAAATATACCAAAAAAATTATTTTTTTTGTTGTTTTAGCTGAGTGATACAAATCCATTTCTCACAGCTGCGTGTAACCTTTCTGTGTGTCACAGTTCAGCACACTCACTCCAAACCGTATATTCTGTCCAGGTGACACTTTCTGTACGTCACAAAATTAAACCAGACTGAACAAGTTTGTGGGTTTCAGTACACCAGGCCCATTTATTTTATTTTTTTTATAGGATGCAATTATATACAGAAAATGTTGAACCCCAGGGCTAAGGGTCGAGGACGAGGGCGTGGGCGTGGGCATTCAATTACTGTAGGGGGCAGAGGCCGTGGTCCTGGGCAGGGTGAGACAGTACCTGCTGATGAGGGAGCTGTGGAACGCTGCAGAGTTACACTCCCTAGCTTCATGTCTCAACTTACAGGGACACGTGGTAGAGGACTGTTGAAACCACAACAGTGCGAACAGCTGATCTCGTGGATTGCGGATAATGCTTCAAGTAATTTGTCCGCCAGTCAGTCTTCCACGCAGTCCACCCACGTTACCCAAGGGAGCACTCCTCTGGCTCCTCCACCTCAACCTCCTTCCCCCCAGTCTGCCCCCTCCCAGGAAAATTTGGAATGCGATTCGGCATACTCTCAGGAACTGTTTTCTGGACCCTTCCCAGAGTCACAAACCACTTCTCAGGTTGCTGCTGACCTCTTTCCCGATGCCCAAGTGTTCCAACTGTCGCAGTCTGTGGGTGATGATGATGATGATGATGATAATGTTGAGTTAGTGGAAGAAGTTTGTAAAGAGGTGTCGGACGATGAGGAGACACGGTTGTCAGACAGTGGTGAAGTTGTTGTAAGGGGAGGAATTCCGAGGGGGGAGCAGACTGAGGAATCGGAGGATGACGAGGTGACTGACCCAAGCTGGGTTGATATGTCGAGTGAAGACAGTGCTTCTGAGGCGGAGGCGAGTGCTGCACCAGAACAGGTTGGAAGAGGCAGTGGTGTGGCCAGAGGGAGAAGCAGGGCCAGAGCCGGTGCATCAGCAGCAACTGTTTCACGCAGTGAAGCTCCCGTGGCGAGGCCTAGATGTTCGCAAGTCTGGAGGTTCTTTAAAGAAAGTGAGGATGACCGACGGACTGTGGTGTGCAACCTGTGCCACACCAGGATCAGCAGGGGTGCCACCACTACTAGCCTAACCACCACCAGCATGCGCAGGCATATGAGTGCTAAACATCCCACTCAATGGAACCAAGGCCGTTCACCACCTCCTGCGGGTCACACCACTGCTCCTTCCCCTGTGTCACTCGCTGCCTCTGCTAGTCAACCCCCTGCCCAGGTCCCCGGCACGAGCGCCTCCCGCCGGAAAACCACACCTTCGCCTCCACGATCCTCCACAGTGTCCACCAATGTGTCCCAGCGCAGCGTTCAGCTGTCTTTACAGCAGACGCTGGAGCACAAGAGAAAATACAGTTCCACCCACCCACATGCCCAAGCCCTCAACGTCCACATCTCCAAATTGCTTAGCCTGGAGATGCTGCCCTATAGGCTGGTAGAGACCGAGGCCTTTCGCAATCTCATGGCGGTGGCTGCCCCTCGGTATTCGGTCCCCAGCTGCCACTATTTTTCCTGATGTGCCGTCCCAACCCTACACCAGCACGTGTCAGAGAAAATCATCCGTGCCCTGACCAACGCTGTTTCTGAGAAGGTCCACCTAACCACGGACACGTGGACAAGTGCTGCCGGGCAGGGACACTATATCTCACTGATGGCACATTGGGTTAACTTGGTGGAGGCTGGGACCGAGAATGACCCTGGGGCCGCTCATGTACTGCCCACACCGAGGATTGCGGGGCCTACCTCGGTCACGGTCTCTCAGACGTACTATGCCTCCTCCTCCTCCGACCCCTCCTCCTCCACCGAATTACCATCCGTGGGCACGGCGCCTTCAGTCGGTAGCTCTAGGCGCAGCAGCAGTGCCGTGGGTAAGCGCCAGCAGGCGGTGCTCAAACTGCTGAGCTTAGGTGACAAAAGGCACACCGCCCAAGAGCTGTTACAGGGCATCACGGCGCAGACCGATCTGTGGCTGGCACCGCTGAACCTCAAGCCAGGCATGGCTGTGTGTGACAACGGGTGTAACCTGGTGGCGGCTCTGCAACTCGGCAGACTGACACATGTGCCATGCCTGGCCCACGTGTTCAATCTCATAGTTCAGCGGTTCCTCAAGACATACCCCAATCTGTCTGATTTGCTCACCAAGGTGCGCCGCATCTGTGCGCATTTCCGCAAGTCGACCACAGATGCTGCCACTCTCAGGGCAGCGCAGCACCGACTACAACTGCCCGCTCACCGACTGTTGTGCGACGTGCCCACGAGATGGAATTCCACATTAAACATGTTATCCAGAGTTTACCAGCAGCGCAGAGCGATTGTAGACTGCCAGATGTCAACTTCCACCAGAACTGGTAGTCAGGTCAGTCAGATTCCTCAAGTCTACAATGAGGAGTGGACGTGGATGTCTGATATCTGTCAGGTGTTGAGCAACTTTGAGGAGTCAACACAGATGGTCAGCGGCGATGCCGCCATTATCAGCCTCACCATCCCGCTGCTTTGCCTGTTGAAAAACTCACTGCTCAGCATCAAGTCGGATGCTTTGCGCTTGTCACAAGAGACGGTGGAGGAAGATATGTCGCTTGATAGCCAGAGCACCCTCCGGTCTGTTTCTCAGCGCGTATCGGAGGAGGGGGATGAGGATGAGGAGGAAGAGGAGGAGAATGTCGGCGAGACAGTAGAGGGTACCAGTGCTCAGTCCTTAACTCTTGAGCGTGTATGGGCTGAAGAGGAGGACTTGGAGGAGGAGGAGGAGGAAATGGAGAGTCAGGCCAGTGAGGAGAGGGAATTCTTGCGTGTTGGGACTCTGGCGCACATGGCAGACTTCATGTTAGGCTGCCTATCCCGTGACCCTCGCGTTAGAAGAATTTTTTCAAACACAGATTACTGGGTGTTCACTCTCCTGGACCCACGGTACAAGCAGAACCTTTCCACTCTCATCCCTGCAGAGGAAAGGAGTATGAGAGTGAATAAATATCAACAGGCCCTGGTGCACAAGCTGAAACAATTCTTCCCATCTGACGCCGCTAGCGGCAGAGGGCATGGTTCTGTGGGCCAAGTAGCGGGGGAGAGGAGGCGAGCAGGCAGCTTGTCCAGCACTGGCAGGGGAACGCTCTCCAAGGCCTTTGCCAGTTTTATGTCACCCCAGCAAGACACTGTCACCTGTCCCCAGTCTAGGCAGAGTAGGGGGGAGCTGTACAGGAAGATGGTGAGGGAGTACCTAGCTGACCATACCAACGTCCGTAGCGATCACTCTGCTCCATACAACTACTGGGTTTCAAAGCTGGACACGTGGCCTGAACTGGCGCTGTACGCCTTGGAGGTGCTGGCCTGCCCTGCTGCTAGCGTGCTGTCAGAGCGGGTATTCAGTGCAGCTGGTGGCGTCATCACCGATAAGCGTACATGCCTGTCAACTGACAGCGCTGACAGGCTGACGCTTATTAAAATGAACAAAGCCTGGATTTCACCGGAATTCAAATCTCCTCCGGGGGAAAGCAGCTAAAGATTTAAATAACTTATGTATCCGATTCCTCTTCTCTACTCCTCCTACTCATCCTCCATATCGTCTTTGCCTAACGCTGACCCAAAAAACGCCATTTTTTAGAGGTCCAACTGGCACTCTTTTACCACAATTTTTCAGGAGGGCCCCCTACAGGCCCTCTCTCCAAACAATTTTTCCGGAGGTCCACCTACAGGCCCTCTGTCCAAACAATTTTTCCGAAGGTCCACCTACAGGCCCTCTGTCCAAACAATTTTTCCGGAGGTCCACCTACAGGCCCTCTGTCCAAACAATTTTTCCGGAGGTCCACCTACAGGCCCTCTCTCCAGTTCCAGTTTCCAGTTTTATTTGCGCAAACTGCGTAAATTTTATTTTTGGGATAGGTGTGAAAAATAATATTACCTGCGTATCTATATTGCCCAACATTGGATACGGTAGCAAGTAGAAGACCAAACACATGCTGCCAACAGGGTTCCGCAAATTCCTGGTCCACAATGTCAAGGAGGTCCAGGTTCTGTTGATGAGCAACAAGTCCTTCTGTGCTGAAATCGCCGACAACGTCTCCATCTAAGAACCTAAAGACCATTGTGGAGAGAGCGGCACAGCTCGCCATCAAAGTGACGAACCCCTAAGCCAGACTGCGCAGAGAAGATAACGAATAAATATCTCTGGTTATTTTTGATAAATAAAAGTTAAATAACTACAAAAAAAAAAATTGATCTGTTCCTGTGCCTGATCCACCCAAGTTGAATCTGTCCCATCATGAGAAAGTCCCCCCAAGGAGTCCCCACTGTAACTTGCTTCCCATACAACTACCTCACCCCCGACACCTGTGTCTCGCCATTGTCCACCACCTCCTCAGACAACACTGGTAAATCCCCACTGTCAGCACACGGAGACTGCAAAAGGTCTTGCGAATTGGGGCAGAGAATGTTCTGGGCTAGCACATCAGAGAAGGGGTGACTATGGGGTTCCAGGGAGTACGTGACCACATGCAATATCCATTTAAAAGTCATGCCACACTTGATCGAGCTCATAATTGACAATTGTACCGGTTGATGCTAAATTTTTAAGTTGGGGTCCTGCGTCGTCATTCTAACTACATCCGGCTGTTGTCACCCCCACACACGCTAGCCCAGGGGGCACTCCTCTGGCTCTTCCAGCGAAACTTCCTTCTCCCCAGCCTGCCCCCCACCTACAGGCCCTCTCGCCAAACAATTTACTTCTTTGTCCTATCTTTCTCTCTCTCTCCAAACTATTTTTCCGGATAGCTGCCATATACGGTATTAAACTGAGTAGTATACATAGAAGACATACCACACTTGATCAATCTCATAATTTACGACTGTACCGGTTGATGCTAAATTTTTAAAGGGGTTCTGCAGGTTTTAATATCTGATGATCTATCCTCTGGATAGATCATCAGTATCTGATCGGCGGCGGCCCGACACCCGGGGCCCCGCCGATCAGCTGTTTGAGAAGGCAGCGGCGCTACAGGAGCGCCGCGGCCTTCTCAGTGTTTACCCGCAGGCCAGTGACGTCACGACTAGTATCACTGGCCTGGGCGGGGCTAAGCTCCATTCATGTGAACAGAGCTTAGCCCCGCCCAGGCCAGTGATACTAGTCGTGACGTCACTGGCCTGCGGGTAAACACTGAGAAGGCCGCGGCGCTCCTGTAGCGCCGCTGCCTTCTCAAACAGCTGATCGGCGGGGGCCCGGGTGTCGGGCCGCCGCCGATCAGATACTGATGATCTATCCAGAGGATAGATCATCAGATATTAAAACCTGCAGAACCCCTTTAAGTTGGGGTCCTGCGTCGTCATTCTAACTACACCCGGCTGTTGTCACCACCACACACGCTAGCCCAGGGGGCACTCCTCTGGCTCTTCCAGCGAAACCTCCTTCCCCCCAGCCTGCCCCCCACCTACAGGCCCTCTCTACAAACAATTTACCCGAATAGGGGACGTCTTAGATATTGTACAGATTTTTGTTTGGTTCTTCTTTTATTTCCCTCCTGACCTGTGATAGGCAGAGCATGGACACGTCCCCTTAGCTGCAGTGGGAAAGACACTCCCCTGGCCAGAGCAAGCTCTTTTTCCGTTTTCCGTGGTCGAAAAATCCATGAAATATAAGGTCCCAAGATAGGGGACGTATACGGTATTAAACTGAGAAGAATCGATACCATACTGGTTGATGCGACAGTTTTTCACAATCCATTCCGGCTGTTGTCACCACCACACACGCTAGCCTAGGGGGCACTCCTCTGGCTCTTCCAGTGAAACCTCCTTCCCCCCAGCCTGCCCTCCACCTACAAGCCCTCTCTCCAAACAATTTACCCGGGTAGGGGGACACATTAGATATTGTACTGATTTTTTTTTAGATCTTCTTTTAATTCCCTCCTGCAATAGACAGGAATCAAACCCAGATCAACTGCTTGGGAAGTAGCTATGCTCACCACTATACCACCAGCAGCCACAGCAACTAATAAGAACAGATACTAAACTTGATGTCAGCTGCAGTGCCAGCATGAGCAGTGGTGTCACCTGCAGGCGGTGATGGACCGTCGTTGCACCTAGTTGGGTGCTTCCCTAACATGTGATGGGTATTTGCATCGCCTTTCTTGGTCTGGGTGAGCACAATTGCCATGAGGGTAACCACCAGGCTGTTGCCTGAGAATTTGGGGTAATGGTGGGATTAAGCAGCCTCAGAGGCATCCATGCATGCTGCCCCTGCTGTTTCCTGTCCATTTCCGTGGTGTTTCCATCATTTTCTGAGGTTTCCAGGTTTTCACCCAGCCTTCCCTAGGCAGAGCCTTGGTCCCCTGCAAAAAATGCTCAAGTCTCCCATTGACTTCAATGGGGTTCGTTACTCGAAACGTGCACCCGAGCATCGGGAAAAGTTCGACTCGAATAACGAGCACCCGAGCATTTTAGTGCTCGCTCATCTCTATTCATAATGCATACAGCCAGTTGTATTATCAATAACAGAAGCATTTTTGCTGATCCCTGATGGATCCAGCAAAAACGCAAGTGTGAAAGTAGTAGTAGTGTGAAAATACTGAATGATTTTGGAACTTTCTGGAGGGAAATAATTAGACACATTGACCTTCAGCCCGTTGACCAGGGAGCCAGCCGGACAACTGAGCCACAGACCCTAGGACGCCAACCTTTGGCCAGGGTTCCAGCCTTTTGAGAGGGACAGCTAGCTCATGCCTTTACTCAGCATGAAGCCTTCTTCTGCCCGGGGAGGAGACTTGAGAAGCCAGCTCAGTGCATTGCCTGCATTGTTTTGCACTTGAGTTCCAGTAAAGAAGCACACTGGTTTACTGCAGACTAGGGATGAGCAAACCAAACCGTAACTAACCAGATTCGTTAAGAACTTTCCCAAAAGTTCGGTTCGTCACCGAACCGAATTTTGAGAAAGTTCGTAATGAATCTGGTTAAAATAACGGCGACGCAAAATATACGCATATTTATTGAGAATGTACGCTAATGCGTACATATTCAGTTAAGTAGCATAGCTTTGACAACGCTACACTGTATGTTCGTTACTTGAGTAGGAATGTTCGCAGACGCAGTGTATGAGTACGCTAATGCGTACATATTCAGTTAAGTAGCGTACCTTTGACAACGCTACACTGTATGTTCGTTATTTGCGCGGGAATGTTCGCATTAGCGTACGCATTAGTGTAAATTCTCAAATATGCGTATATTTTGCGTTGCCGTTGTTGAAGTCACTTGGATTTTTTCCACTTTTTTCATTGTAATAGCAACTGCAAGTAAACGAAACTATACCCTACCAGACTCCCATTATTGTAGCAGCAATTATTCAGCCGTTATAGCAAGGTTCGTTTTAGGTTCGGTTCGTACGAATCCGAACTTCACGAAAGTTCGCCGAAGCGAAGCGAACCAAACTTTTCAAAAGTTCACTCATCCCTACTGCAGACCCTGACTCTCTGGACTTATTTCTCTATTGGGGTGCAGCACACCTTACCATCCCTTCCGGAGAGCAGCAACAAGTGGTGACACCTTGATGGTAAAGCGTATCATTGGGACCACCCCAAATTTGGCCACTGCACCATGCTAACCAGATCCCTATTCAAAAGATACAATATTTTTGACAAAATTTTTTAGCAATTATAAGCTCTGGAACCGGGGAGCAAAACCGATGGAGACCAAGCACAAGTACACTAAACTACATAGTGGCTGTTGCAAGCAACAGGGATTTGAAGCCTGTTCCTCATCTGTGTACTAACATTGTTTGGGGCAGCTTTGCTAATGAATCTGGGTCATGGTATCTACTAGCTTGACCTGGTGAATTTAGTGAAATGCTGTTGATTGGTTAAGCCTTTAAAAGTCCAGGCCTTTTGCTTCTCTGTTTGCTGGAGATAGTGTAAGTTCTGTGCTTTTATTTCCAGACTCTTAATATTATATTCTTATCTATTGTTTTTTGTCAACGTATCCTGGGACCTGTTGTACTCATGTGTTTCACTGCTGTCTGTATGTTTTTCATTGTGTCATGATGGTGTATGGTGCTACATCCAGATAAGTGAATGGATCTTTGTGAAAAAATACCAGAAACTAGAATGTCAGACTTCCAGTTTAAGACTGTGGTGGTCTAGGGTGGCAAAGGGGTTCATGAGGACATCCGTGGTGTCTGGACATTCGTGTTGGCCTGGGGTGTTGAATCACTCTATCCAATCAGTGGTGCCATTTTCAGACTGTGCAGGTACACACCCCCAACTGGTTACCTCCCCTCTGTACCCTTACTGCAGACTGCTAGTAATTCATTCATAACTTCTAATAGAAATAATAAAGGAATGGCACAACATAGAGACATAAGAATAGATGTTCCAGAATTGTTATTACATGGGGAATGCATGAAGCTATTAAAACAGGCATGTCAGGAGCGGTGAAAGGTCCTCTTTAAGTTATGTTCACATTGTGTATTTGTTCTCCACTTGCTGTATGCATTAAATGGAGGCTGTAATGGATGTCTAACAGTGGCGTAAATCACCTATAGACTATGGTGGCGGATAGTTTTTCATGACATGTCCATTCAGTGGATCCCATTATAGATTATAGGTGTTAAACATATACTGTACTACGCTATTCTATCCTCTTTATTTGTGGTATACTTATATATACTAGCCAGATAGAGGCCAAAAGGACAACATTATCTGACTAACAGACCCCTATGGAGAGGTTTAGTGTGGGCATACAGTTGGAGTAACGTCCTGGTGGTCTAGGGTAGTGGAGGGATTAACAGTCCCTGATGGTCAAAGGAAGTAGGAATGCAGTGAAGCGGTTTGATAAAACAGTACTATTAAGTTGGACCTATGGACAGTGTGTGATGAGTAACCAGGATTTGGTGTTGGGCGAGGTGAGGTCGCTCCATGAGGATCTGACAAAAATAAAATGTGTAACCTGATGACATGTGTAACCATGTTGACATTGCAGATGACTATAGAAACATTACCTAGATGACATATACAGTGCAGGGAAGTGGTACTTAACCGACTACAGTGCAGGCATAAACCTAGGTTCTATATAATAAGTGCAGTAACCTATATATAACATGCGCAGTGACCTATGTACCAGTGCAGTAACCTAAGGTACTATATACAGTGCAGTAACCTATGGTACTATATACAGTGCAGTAACTAAGGTACTATGGGTACCTAGCACAGTACCTATGGTATATACAGTGCAGTATACCTACTATGGTACTATATACAGTGAGTAACCTATGGTACTATATACATGCAGTAGTAACCTTCAGTGCTAGTATACCTACCTATATAACAGTCTACTATATACAGTGCAGTAACCTATGGTACTATATACAGTGCAGTAACTATGGTTCTATATACTATAGTACACAGTACTATATACAGTGCAGTAACCTATGGTTACTATATACAGTGCAGTGACCATGGTACTATATACAGTGCAGTAAACTATAACTATGCAGTAACATAAAGTGCTATATACAGTGCATGACAGTATATACAGTGTACTATATACAGTGCAGTAACCTAGGTACTATATAGTGCAGTAACCGTGCATGTAACCTATGGTACTATATAGTGCAGTAACCTAGTACTATATACAGTGCAGTAACCTGCAGTTACCATGGTACTATATACAGTGCAGTAACCTATGGATATACAGTGCAGAACCTATGGTACTATATAAGTGCAGTAACCTACAGTGGTTCTATATAGTGCAGTGCAGTAACCTATGGTTCTATACAGTGCAGTAACCTATACAGTACTATATTACAGTGCAGTACTATGCAGTTACTATATACAGTGGTAACCAGTATACAGTATGGACCTATATATACAGTGCAGTACAGTGCAGTAACCTATGGTTCTATATACAGCAGTAACCCTATATATGGTACTATAACCTATATATGCAGTGCAGTAACCTATGGTTCTATATACAGTGCAGTAACCTATGGTACTATATATATACAGTGCAGTAACCTATGGTACTATATACAGTGCAGTAACCTGGTATGGTTCTATATACAGTGCAGTAACCTATGGCTATATACAGTGCAGTAACCTATGGTTCTATATACAGTGCAGTAAACCTAGCAGTAGGTACTATATACAGTGTAACCTGCAGTAACCTAATGGTACTATATACAGTGCAGTAACCTATGGTACTATATACAGTGTAATACAGTGCAGTAACCTATGGTACTATATATACAGTGCAGTAACCTATATACAGTACAGTGCAGTACCTATATACAGTGACAGTAATACAGTGCAGAACGAAGGTACTATATACAGTGCAGTGACCTATGGTACTATATACAGTGCAGTAACCTATGGTACTATATACAGTGCAGTAACCTATGGTTCTATATACAGTGCAGTAACCTATGGTACTATATACAGTGCAGTAACCTATGGCACTATATTACAGTGCAGTGAAACCTAAGGTACTATATACAGTGCCAGTAACCTATGGCACTATATACAGTGCAGTAACCTAAGGTACTATATACAGTGCAGTAACCTATGGTACTATATACAGTGCAGTAACCTATGGTTCTATATACAGTGCAGTAACCTATGGTACTATATACAGTGCAGTAACCTATGGTTCTATATACAGTGCAGTAACCTATGGTACTATATACAGTGCAGTAACCTATGGTTCTATATAAAGTGCAGTAACCTATGGTTCTATATACAGTGTAGTGACCTAAGGTACTATATACAGTGCAGTAACCTATGGTACTATATACAGTGCAGTAACCTATGGCACTATATACAGTCATGGCCAAAAGTTTTGAGAATGACACAAATCTTCTATTTTCACATGATCTGCTGCCCTCTGGTTTTTATGTGTGTTTGTCAGATGTTTTTATCACATACAGAAATATAATTGCAATCATATTATGAGTAACAAAAGCTTATACTGACAGTTAGAATGAGTTAATGCAGCAAGTCAATATTTGCAGTGTTGACCCTTCTTCTTCAGGACCTCTGCAATTCTCCCTGGCATGCTCTCAATCAACTTCTGGACCAAATCCTGACTGATAGCAGTCCATTCTTGCACAATCAATGCTTGCATTTTGTCAGAATTTGTAGGTTTTTGTTTGTCCACCCGTCTCTTGATGATTGACCACAAGTTCTCAATGGGATTAAGATCTGGGGAGTTTCCAGGCCATGGACCCAAAATCTCTATGTTTTGTTCCCTGAGCCGTTTAGTTATCACCTTTGCTTTATGGCAAGGTGCTCCATCATGCTGGAAAAGGCATTGTTGATCGCCAAACTACTCTTGGACGGTTGGGAGAAGTTGCTCTCGGAGGACATTCTGGTACCATTCTTTATTCATGGCTGTGTTTTTAGGCAAGACTGTGAGAGAGCCGATTCCCTTGGCTGAGAAGCAACCCCACACATGAATGGTTTCAGGATGCTTTACAGTTGGCATGAGACAAGACTGGTGGTAGCGCTCACCTCGTCTTCTCCGAATAAGCTGTTTTCCAGATGTCCCAAACAATCGAAAAGGGGATTCATCAGAGAAAATGACTTTACCCCAGTCCTCAGCAGTCCACTCCCTGTACCTTTTGCAGAATACCAGTCTGTCCCCGATGTTTTTTCTGGAGAGAAGTGGCTTCTTTGCTGCCCTCCTTGAGACCAGGCCTTGCTCCAAGAGTCTCCGCCTCACAGTGCGTGCAGATGCACTCACACCTGCCTGCTGCCATTCCTGAGCAAGCTCTGCACTGCTGGTAGCCCGATCCCGCAGCTGAAACACTTTTAAGAGACGGTCCTGGCGCTTGCTGGTCTTTCTTGGGCGCCCTGGAGCCTTTTTGGCAACAATGGAACCTCTCTCCTTGAAGTTCTTGATGATACAATAGATTGTTGACTGAGGTGCAATCTTTCTAGCTGCGATACTCTTCCCTGTTAGGCCATTTTTGTGCAGTGCAATGATGACTGCACGTGTTTTTTTAGAGATAACCATGGTTAACAGAAGTGAAACAATGATGCCAAGCACCAGCCTCCTTTTAACGTGTCCAGTGGTGTCATTCTTACTTAATCATGACAGATTGATCTCCAGCCCTGTCCTCATCAACACCCACACCTGTGTTAATGAAGCAATCACTGAAACGATGTTAGCTGGTCCTTTTAAGGCAGGGCTGCAATGATGTTGAAATGTGTTTTGGGGGATAAAGTTCATTTTCTAGGCAAATATTGACTTTGCAAGTAATTGCTGTTAAGCTGATCACTTTTTATAACATTCTGGAGTATATGCAAATTGCCATTATAAAAACTGAAGCAGTAGACTTTGTAAAAATTAATATTTGTATCATTCTCAAAACTTTTGGCCATGACTGTACAGTGCAGTAACCTATGGTACTATATACAGTGCAGTGACCTATGGTTCTATATACAGTGCAGTAACCTATGGTTCTATATACAGTGTAGTGACCTAAGGTACTATATACAGTGCAGTAACCTATGGTACTATATACAGTGCAGTAACCTAAGGTACTATATACAGTGCAGTAACCTATGGTACTATATACAGTGCAGTGACCTATGGTTCTATATACAGTGCAGTAACCTATGGTTCTATATACAGTGTAGTGACCTAAGGTACTATATACAGTGCAGTAACCTATGGTACTATATACAGTGCAGTAACCTAAGGTACTATATACAGTGCAGTAACCTATGGTACTATATACAGTGCAGTAACCTATGGTACTATATACAGTGCAGTAACCTATGGTTCTATATACAGTGTAGTGACCTAAGGTACTATATACAGTGCAGTAACCTATGGTACTATATACAGTGCAGTAACCTAAGGTACTATATACAGTGCAGTAACCTATGGTATTATATACAGTGCAGTAACCTATGGTTCTATATACAGTGCAGTAACCTATGGTACTATATACAGTGCAGTAACCTAAGGTACTATATACAGTGCAGTAACCTATGGCTCTATATACAGTGCAGTAACCTATGGTTCTACATACAGTGCAGTAACCTATGGCACTATATACAGTGCAGTGACCTATGGTTCTATATACAGTGCAGTAACCTATGGCACTATATACAGTGCAGTAACCTATGGTTCTATATACAGTGCAGTAACCTATGGTACTATATACAGTGCAGTAACCTAAGGTACTATATACAGTGCAGTAACCTATGGCTCTATATACAGTGCAGTAACCTAAGGTACTATATACAGTGCAGTAACCTATGGCACTATATACAGTGCAGTAACCTATGGTTCTATATACAGTGCAGTAACCTATGGCACTATATACAGTGCAGTAACCTATGGTTCTATATACAGTGCAGTAACCTATGGTACTATATACAGTGCAGTAACCTATGGCACTATATACAGTGCAGTAACCTATGGCACTATATACAGCGCAGTAACCTATGGCTCTATATACAGTGCAGTAACCTAAGGTACTATATACAGTGCAGTAACCTAAGGTACTATATACAGTGCAGTAACCTAAGGTACTATATACAGTGCAGTAACCTATGGTTCTATATACAGTGCAGTAACCTATGGTTCTATATACAGTGCAGTAACTTATGCTACTATATACAGTGCAGTAACTTATGGTTCTATATACAGTGCAGTAACCTATGGTACTATATACAGTGCAGTAACCTATGATACTTCACAGCACTGCAGTAATATCATATATAATACTATACACAGCAGTGTGATCTATGGTACTATATATGGTAGTATGATATATAATACTATGCACAGTGAAATGATATATAATACTATATACCGTACTATGATATATAATACTATACTCAGTAGTATGATGTATAATACTATACACAGTAGTATGATGTATAATACTATACACAGTAGTATGATGTATAATACTATACACAGTAGTACGATGTATACTATATACTGCAGTATGATATATAATACTATACACAGTAGTATGATGTATAATATTATACACAGTAGTATGATTTATAATACTATGCACAGCAATGTGATCTATGGTAATATACACCGTAGTATGATACATAATACTATGCACAGTATTGTGCAGTACAGTCTGTACATTGTGTGGTGGTATCTACATAGATGAAGTCTATTGCATAGAATACAATGCATATCCCGGCGTTCCTTCTCCTGTATGTTCTCATCATGTCATGTCTTTTCCCAAGACTTTCCTCATTTCTGGCTGAAGTCTATAGCAAACAACACAAGGGGCCTAATCTCCACAGATGTACGGCGGGTATTGTATGCGGCAGACGTAATATCTCTGCCGCCCCCTAGTGTTTAAAAGAGGTACTGAGACTGAAAATAGATTTATCTGTTTACATTGGGTTTTTTCTTTTACTTTTAACATTTCTTTTATTTTTATTCATTTATTATTTTTTACTGTTTTTTTTTATTAACCTCCTTTTAACTCTACAATGGGATGTGTATTAATTATTAATATTTGCACATACTATAATACTACAGTACATACACTTTTCTAGTGTACTTATAAGTACACATGTTAAAATAACTTTTCAATGCCACAGGTGACCACAGTCTTTTAATTTATTTCTGTGCAGGGTTTTTGGAGCTCTGTGGCAGAATAACTGAGCTCCATCCCAATATAACAAGAAAAGAATCAGAATGACGAATATAAAAACGACATTGAGTTAGAACGCAGACATTCACAGGCGTATATGTCTACCATAGATTCCGGGATTCTCTTACCTCCGCCCTGGTGACAAGAATTCGGATTAATGCGTCTTCGTCTGTTCCAGCTCCCTTCATGGCTTTGTAAAGTTTCTTGGCAAAATATCCTTGACAATCCTTTGTGCATTGTACTAAAAAATAGGGAAAAAATGGAATATAATTTTTTCAAGGGTATTAATGCTGAAAGTGCACATGACTGGTCCCGTTGTATTAGTAATTAGGTACTGAAGGCTGAAAGATTATTTGCTCGTAATTTTATGAAATATCTTTAAGTGATTAAAGGTCCATTTTCCTGATACAGAGCTCCAAATCCCATGCATAGACACAGAAGTTATAATTCTGCCTGCAGTCGCCACTAGGGGGAGCTCAAGAGCTTATTGCATATAGCTTATAATTTGAATTTAAAGAGGACCTTTCATGCTTTAACATTAGAGTAGTTAAATACCTTTACTTGCAGGGCACCCCCCGCTGATGCTGCCACCCGGCCAGGTTTTTCAAAATAGTGCTCCTGCGGCCCGCTCTGACCCCCTGTATTTTTCGCGTTCAGTATGCTAATACTGAGCATCGGTACAGGGAGGAGGAGACGCCAGGGTTTCTCAATGGGCGTCTCCTTCTCCCTGGCTGTGCCGCGATCCAATCGCATCGGAGAACGTCACAGCCAGGGAGAAAAAAAACTCCTTGGCTGTGACGTTCTCCGATGCGATTGGATGGCCTGCCTTGCACCCTGCTTCATGGTCCTCTAACACCCAAGGGCACCCCAGCCACCACCAGGGAGGAGGCCCCCAAAAGTCCAAGGTGTGCCCCAAAAGAAAGAAAGGGTGCACCCCTCCCATCACTGGGAGTGCCAGGGTGAGGACTGCCACCATGGGTACTTATACTCCCATCCTCGCCACCGCAACCACTCCCATCCTCCCTGCTCTCGCCTCCGCTGCGGGCTCTCACTATCCCCAGGATAGGTCATCAGGATCTGACTGGTGGGAGTCGAATTCCCAGAACCGCCAGCAATCGCCTGTCAACTCCTGACAGGGGGACTCACTATGCAAGAAGGTGTCGCCCAATTTAGACAGTCCCTACAGTACAGAGGATAACATTCTAGTCAGGAGCAGCAGAGACACGAAGTCCCTTCACATTAATAATCTTGTTTATACGATAATAAGCTATTTCCTCACAGTACAAGCTGCGGGGGCGGCGGGCACAGACCACTTATACCCGCTGACACATGACTCATACATAGACAGCGGCCAGGAATTCCATTTTGGGAACATGTCATTGCAGTCTCACGCATGTCCTGCCCCGATCCTGACCCGGATCCTTCTCCCAGCGGAGCTCTGCTAGTGTCTGACCCTAGCGACATTTCATAATCACATTGGGGAAATGTACAAATCATTCTGCTTCATGCTTGGGGCCCAGTCATTAGCAGCGGCAGCTACGAGTCCAAGCATGCTGGGAATTGTAGTCAATATATAACTGGAGAGTAAAACTGGATTCACACATGGTATATTCTCATAACTGAAAAATCCACTGCAGAATTTCTACTGCGGAAATACTTTAGAAGCGTACTCTACATGTGTTGCAGAATGTTATCACGGACTTAAAGGGGTTCTCCAGGAATTAAGAAAATGTAAATACTTAAATATTATTTTATAATAAATATATTCACTAATACCTTTCATTATTTATCATGGCTCCTGTTGTCTGGGGAGCAATCATTAGGAGAAATAAAATGGCTGCTGTCCTATTAGTACACACAGAACCTGTCCTAATCACACAGCAGGACAAGTTACTTTACAACACTGAGGTAAAGAGCTGCCTCATCCTCCTCTCTGCTCTACTTGTTGGGGATTATGGTCCTGAATACAGGTGAATCTCTATGGGAATGGAGATGATGAGGAGACATGAAGTACAGAGAGGAGAGTGGGGATGTGGCTAATGAGCAGCAGCTCTTGTATCCAGTCTCCATTACCACAGTCTGTCCTGTCCGTCCTCTCTGTACTTCATGCCTCCTCATGAGCTAAATTCCCCAGAGATTCAGCTGAAGATCTACTCATCTGTATTCAGGATCATAATTCCTGACAAGCAGAGCAGAGAGGAGGATGAGGCAGCTCTTTACCTCAGTGTTGTGAAGTAACTTGTGATTAGGACAGATTTTGCGTGAACTAATGGGACAGCGGCCATTTTGTTTCTCCTAACAATTGCTCCCCAGACAAAACGAGCCATTATAACTAATGAAAGGTATTTGGGAATATACTTATAATAAAGTAATATTTAATTATTTTCATTTTCTTAATTCCTGGAGAACCCCTTTAAAGGGGTTATCCAAGATCTATAATGCCCAGGCCCTTCACAGAGGCTGTACTTCACGGCACCTGCGTTGCTCCTGCCGGCACTCAGGGGTGCACCACTAATGAGGCCAGGTGAGGCGATCGCCTCAGGCAGCACCAGGTAGGAGCAAGAAGGGGGCAGCTGAAGGGCCAGAGGCAATGAGCACTGTCATTGTGGCAAAGGGGTTTGGTTAAGAAATTGAGATTAGAGGGGGCGCCATTTTAGTTTTCGCCTTAGGCAGCAGAAAGGCTAGGTGTACCCCTGCCGTCGCTGCATCTCCCTGTTGTGTGGATGAAAACCTCTGGTGTCAGGGGGGCGGTCAGCCAATAGCAGGCAGTGACGGGAACAAGCCTCCTTAGCATCGCGGGTGTCACTAGGGAGGCTCGTTCCTGTCACAGCCTGATACTTGCTGACCCCTTCACTATGACGAATGTTTTCATCCACGCGATGGAGAAATGCAGCGGCAGCAGTGCGGGCATCAGGAATGACGCGGGTGCCTGCTGCCTGGTCTACTGTCTGAGCATGTTCTCCTCTAGTGCATTGCAGGAGATTTCGTGTTTACTCCAGCGTTCTATGGTGACATCGTCCTGTAAGACTTTCAGTATATGGGCCAGGACCTCTAGAAGTTTCCCAAATTCTCTGCATATCTCCGACAGACAGTAAATATTCATGGAATCACTGAGGTCTGTGTCTGAACATGTCAGTGCAGAGGGGTTACGCGTTTGGTTCCTGGCTCCCTGCATCCCGACCCAGCTGGGAGAACTGCACTAAGTACCTCTCACGCCAGAATAAAACAAAAGCCCTCACATAAGCTCCGCGACCACATCCTTCCAGACACATCTCCTTACAGTCCACCGCATTCCTGGATGCACACATCTCCTGGGACCTGGAACTGATTATTAACCCCTGACTATGTACAGGTGAAATCTCTCTGGGCGCCGCGTGTGGGTAAATTGTAGATTGTGACTCTCTTCCAAATAAAGGCACCTAATAGGGCATATTTAATAAGAGCGCCATACAGTGCCCATGTAGCATAGGTAGATGGTGTCCAAATACTACCACCATTCAGTGCCAAAACAAAACTATCCAGTGCTCTGGTAATATAGTCATGGAGTCTCTATGTAACCCATACTATAGACATGACGGTGCTATGTTGTGCCAAATAATGCTCCTATAAAATACAGAAATAAGCCAGCAAGAACGTTATGGAAATTCGTCATATTTGTAAGAGTCGGAATGGCCGCTGGATCCAGACCTTGGCGGAATACTTCCATACAAAGGCACACACATCTCTGCACACTATAGACAATATAGAAGGGGTTGTCCAAGTTGCAGAATTTGTTGTTCAGCGATAAAATTCTCATGACTACCCATCCCGCTCTGACTACAGACTGCGAGTCCTACTGGCTAATCATCTACAGTCATAAAATCAAATGTTTAGAAAAAAAATCGGATGGATCCAGCGAGTAAAATCAGTGAATTCTTTTATTCCATATAGAAAATATTAAAATACACACACAGACATGGTGATAGGCTGACGCGTTTCAACCTAAGACCTTATCGGTCAAAATGCGTCACCTTTTCACCATGTCTATGTGTGCATTTTAATATTTTCTATGTGGAATAATAAAAGAATTTACTTAATTTATTTGCTGGATCCATCCGATTATCGTTGTGTGTGAACACACCTCCAGGCTCCGTGCTTGAGAAGAATATACCACCTGAGAGCTGGACTTCATCTCTACTACTAATGTCAATTTTTGCAGATGACACTAAACTGTGTAAAGTAATTAACACAGAGGAGGACAGTACACTGCTACAGATGGATCTGGATAGACTGGAGGCTTGGGCAGAGAAGTGGCAGATGAGGTTTAACACTGACAAATGTAAGGTTATGCATATGGGAATGAATCATGCAAGTCACCAGTACATACTACATGGTAGAACACTGGGTAACACTGACATGGAAAAGGACCTAGGAATTTTAGTGAACAGCAAACTAAGCTGTAGAAACCAATGTCAGACAGCTGCTGCCAAGGCCAATAAGATAATGGGTTGCATCAAAAGAGGCATAGATGCCCGTGATGAGAACATAGTCCTGCCACTTTACACATCACTAGTCAGACCACACATGGAGGACTGTGTACAGTTCTGGGCTCCTGTGAACAAGGCAGACATAGCAGAGCTGGAGAGGGTTCAGAGGAGGGCAACTAAAGTAATAACTGGAATGGGTGGACTACAGGACCCAGAAAGATTATCAAAATTAGGGTTATTCACTTTAGAAAAAAGACGACTGAGGGGAGATCTAATAACTATGTATAAATATATCAGGGGTCAGTACAGAGATCTCTCCCATCATCTATTTATCCCCAGGACTGTGACTGTGACGAGGGGACATCCTCTGCGTCTGGAGGAAAGAAGGTTTGTACACAAACATAGAAGAGGATTCTTTATGCTAAGAGCAGTAAGACTATGGAACTCTCTGCCTGAGGAGGTGGTGATGGTAAGTTCACTAAAAGAGTTCAGGAGGGGCCTGGATGTATTTCTGGAGGTAATAATATTACAGGTTATAGTTACTAGAGAGAGGTCGTTGATCCAGGGAGTTATTCTGATTGCCGGAAGGAATTTTTTTCCCCTAAAGTGAGGAAAATTGGCTTCTACCTCACAGGTTTTTTTTTTTGCCTTCCTCTGGATCAACTTGTAAGATAACAGGCTGGATGGAGGGGTTTTTCAGCCTTATAAATGATGTTACTATGTTACTTCCAGATATAATCAAAAGTGCCTCGCAGCTGAGTGGATGGGCAACCATGTGGATTAAAGATGATCATACACAGCTAGGCCTCCTGACCGCAGCCGAGCATGCATGTTCTCAAGGCGGAGAGGGGAATAAGCTGCTGCTAGCACCACTGACAGCAGCTTATCTGCCTTGAGAACACAGGATCGGGCAGGTTAAATCCAAGACTCCCCTACCTGGTTTTCCTCAAAATCTGCGGAAACAAATGTTGACTGAACATCTAAATGCCCCCTAAACATCAGTGAACGGCAAGTTTGGCTAGTAATCCGAAGTGTATGAGGAGCTCTGGACTCTCCCCAGAGGATGTCGGAGAGAGAATGATTGGGCAAATCATTCTCTCCCCATCGAATACACATAGACACTTGGCCAAACACATATGTGTATGAGGAAGTCAGGAGGGAGTCGGGAGTGATAGCTGTCAGCAGAACGATCTGTATAGCCACCTATACACACCCTTGTATCTCAGAAACGGCTAAACATTTTTAATAAAGACCAATTTAAAAAAAGATTTTTTTTTAGCCCAAAATGAATAAAATGCAATCATAAAAAAAATGCACCCAAAGGTCTACATAGCCTTTAAGAAATCTTGGAGAATTAAGATGTGCTCTACACGTACCAATTGTAAGATACGCCTTCTTCAGGTCTCCGGATGCTTCACTTTTAATTACATCTTCAATGTTTTTCCCGTGTAGCTGGAAAAAAGCAGAAACACAATTTATTAAAGGGCTTTTCTGGAATTGATGACTGTCCTCAGCAGAGGTCATCGCTATCAGATTGGGGGGGGGGGGGGGGGTTGACTCTGTATCTCAAACAAGTGATCGGGGCCCTGTTCTAGTGATTTTTGTGGTCCCAGTGGTGGGGCTGCAAGCAGTCTTATATTTGTTTCCTATCCTGTTCCCTGGAGCTCCGTACTACAAAGCTATAGGCACTCAGTGTGCTGCCATACAGTGCTTTCTACTCTCCTAGAAACCATGTGCCTGATGGGACATCATGTACCGCCATATGGTGCTTTCTCCTTTCCAAGAAGCCATGTGCCACCATATGGTGCTTTCTACTTTCCAAGAAGCCATGTGCCGCCATATGGTGCTTTCTCCTTTCCAAGAAGCCATGTGCCGCCATATGGTGCTTTCTACTTTCCAAGAAGCCATGTGCCGCCATATGGTGCTTTCTACTTTCCAAGAAGCCATGTGCCGCCATATGGTGCTTTCTCCTTTCCAAGAAGCCATGTGCCGCCATATGGTGCTTTCTCCTTTCCAAGAAGCCATGTGCTGACATTTGGTGCTTTCTACTTTCCAAGAAGCCATGTGCCGCCATATGGTGCTTTCTACTTTCCAAGAAGCCATGTGCCGCCATATGGTGCTTTCTACTTTCCAAGAAGCCATGTGCTGACATTTGGTGCTTTCTACTTTCCAAGAAGCCATGTGCCGCCATATGGTGCTTTCTACTTTCCAAGAAGCCATGTGCCGCCATATGGTGCTTTCTACTTTCCAAGAAGCCATGTGCTGACATTTGGTGCTTTCTACTTTCCAAGAAGCCATGTGCCGCCATATGGTGCTTTCTACTTTCCAAGAAGCCATGTGCCGCCATATGGTGCTTTCTACTTTCCAAGAAGCCATGTGCCTGATGGGACATAGCTCAATTTTTCTTTCAAATATCTCACACACTACAAAATTACTCTTTAGTCAAGTTAAATATTTTTGGGCACAATTTGCAACATAATTCTGGCACATTTATCATGGCGATTGTGATTGCGCCCCCCCATCCCCGCTGCGTTCATTGGGCTTTCGGGAGTTAATCGGTTAACAAAATAAATAAATAACACTCACCTGGCGGCCATGTTGATTGAAGATCCCACTCAAAATCTGGCTGGCGTGGTGAGGTTATACATCACTGCGCATGAGATTTTGTGCAGGATCTTCAATCAACATGGCTGCAGCAGGCCTCTTTGTGCTTGAATGCAAAATTGATTTGTTACCACTAAGCACGGGAAAATTCGACTTCGCGGCGAGTCAAATTTTCCCTGAAATGGTGGTAAAAAAAAAAATCATACTCAGCTTTGCATATTTCGATTCCCTCAACACTAATGGTGGCCTAAGTAATGGTGCTGTATTAGAGGGGCAGTTCCATTCTCCTAAATATTGGATATTGTCACACTCATCATATGTGTGCACTGTCTTTATATCCAGGACTAGCTTAGCATATAATAATAATAATTATCTTTATTTATATAGCGCTTACATATTCCGCAGCTCTTTACAGTTCAGGGGTTCATGTACAAACAGTCATAAATAACATAGCAACAGACAAGTCAATAATTACAACAAGAGGAATGAGGGCCCTGCTCGCAAGAGCTTACAATCTATGAGGAGATAGGGGTGACACAAGAGCTTACAATCTATAAGGAGATAAGGGTGACACAAGAGCTTACAATCTATGAGGAGATAGGGGTGACACAGGAGCTTACAATCTATGAGGAGATAGGGGTGACACAAGAGCTTACAATCTATGAGGAGATAGGGGTGACACAAGAGCTTACAATCTATAAGGAGATAAGGGTGACACAAGAGCTTACAATCTATGAGGAGATAGGGGTGACACAAGAGCTTACAATCTATGAGGAGATAGGGGTGACACAAGAGCTTACAATCTATGAGGAGATAGGGGTGACACAAGAGCTTACAATCTATGAGGAGATAGGGGAGCCACAAGAGCTTACAATCTATGAGGAGATAGGGGTGACACGAGAGCTTACAATCTATGAGGAGATAGGGGTGACACAAGAGCTTACAATCTATGAGGAGATAGGGGTGACACAGGAGCTTACAATCTATGAGGAGATAGGGGAGACACAAGAGATTACAATCTATGAGGAGATAGGGGAGACACAAGAGCTTACAATCTATGAGGAGATAGGGGAGACACAAGAGCTTACAATCTATGAGGAGATAGGGGTGACACAAGAGCTTACAATCTATGAGGAGATAGGGGAGACACAAGAGATTACAATCTATGAGGAGATAGGGGTGACACAAGAGTTTACAATCTATGAGGAGATAGGGGTGACACAAGAGCTTACAATCTATGAGGAGATAGGGGAGACACAAGAGATTACAATCTATGAGGAGATAGGGGTGACACAAGAGTTTACAATCTATGAGGAGATAGGGGTGACACAAGAGCTTACAATCTATGAGGAGATAGGGGAGACACAAGAGCTTACAATCTATGAGGAGATAGGGGTGACACAAGAGCTTACAATCTATGATGAGATAGGGGTGACACAAGAGTTTACAATCTATGAGGAGATAGGGGTGACACAGGAGCTTACAATCTATGAGGAGATAGGGGTGACACAAGAGCTTACAATGTATGAGGAGATAGGGGAGACACAAGAGCTTACAATCTATGAGGAGATAGAGGAGACACAAGAGCTTACAATCTATGAGGAGATAGAGGAGACACAAGAGCTTACAATCTATGAGGAGATAGGGGTGACACAAGAGCTTACAATCTATGAGGAGATAGGGATGACACAAGAGCTTACAATCTATGAGGAGATAGGGGTGACACAAGAGCTTACAATCTATGAGGAGATAGAGGAGACACAAGAGCTTACAATGTATGAGGAGATAGGGGTGACACAAGAGCTTACAATCTATGAGGAGATGGAGGAGACACAAGAGCTTACAATCTATGAGGAGATAGGGGTGACACAAGAGCTTACAATCTATGAGGAGATAGGGGTGACACAAGAGCTTACAATCTATGAGGGGATAGGAGTGACACAAGAGCTTACAATCTATGAGGAGATAGGGGAGACACAAGAATTTACAATCTATGAGGAGATAGGGGAGACACAAGAGCTTACAATCTATGAGGAGATAGGGGAGACACAAGAGATTACAATCTATGAGGAGATAGAGGTGACACAAGAGCTTACAATCTATGAGGAGATAGGGGTGACACAAGAGCTTACAATCTATGAGGAGATAGGGGAGACACAAGAGCTTACAATCTATGAGGAGATAGGGGTGACACAAAAGGTAGAAGTGCTTGTTTTGTACAGTGGTCCGGCCACCTTGGGAGAATAGAGGAGCAGATATAAAGCCGAATGAGCCATCACCAGCTGGTATATGTAGTGCTTCTGGGTACATGGGTGCAGTGGAGAGTTTGGTGGAGGATCAGGTTCAGGGAGTGATAAATGGGCGTTGTATGGAGAGGGGTTAGATCAGGGGAGGTGATAGGCCACCTGAAAAAGATGTGTTTTTAGAGAGCGCCTAAAGCTGTGTATATTGTGATTTAGCCTGATTTCTTGGGGTACGGCATTCCAGAGAACTGGTGCAGCTCGGGAGAAATCTTGGAGCCGGGAGAGAGAGGTTCGGATTTTTGTGGAAGTCAGTCGTAAGTCAATGGCTGAACGGAGAGCATGGGCAGGATGGTAAACAGAGATGAGGAGATGTAGGAGTGCAGCACTGTGGAGAGCATGGGTAGGGGATAGACAGTGATGAGGAGGAGATGTAGGAGTGCAGCACTGTGGAGAGCATGGGTAGGGGGTAGACAGTGATGAGGAGGAGATGTAGGAGTGCAGCACTGTGGAGAGCATGGGTAGGGGTAGACAGTGATGAGGAGGAGATGTAGGAGTGCAGCACTGTGGAGAGCATGGGTAGGGGGTAGACAGTGATGAGGAGGAGATGTAGGAGTGCAGCACTGTAGAGGGCACAGGAAAGGTGGTAAACAGAGGGGTGCAGCACTGTGGAGAGCATGGGTAGGGGGTAGACAGTGATGAGGAGGAGCTGTAGGAGTGCAGCACTGTGGAGGACACAGGTAGGGTGGTAGACAGAGATAAGGAGGAGATGTAGAGGGGTGCAGCACTGTGGAGGGCAGGGGTAGGGGGTAGACAGTGATGAGGAGGAGATTTAGGAGGGCAGCACTGTGGAGAGCACGGGTATGGTGGTAGACAGAGATGAAGAGGAGATGTAGGGGGGTGCAGCACTGTGGAGAGCATGGGTAGGGTGGTAGACAGAGATGAGGAGGAGATGTAGGACTGCAGCACTGTGGAGAGCATGGGTAAGGTGGTAGACAGAGATAACGGAAGAGATGTAGGGGGGTGTAGAATGGTGAAGGGCTTTGTGGGTGAGGACGAGCAGTTTAAATTGGATTCTATATTGTACGGGCAACCAGTGCAATGACTGGCACAGGGCGGAGGCATCAGAGTAGCAGTTGGACAGATAGGTGACCCCTGGCTGTTGCATTAAGAATAGATTGGAGCGGGGAGAGTCTGGTGAGGGGGGAGGCCAATTAATAGTGAGTTACAGTAAGTTTCCATAGTGAGAAAGGGGCAGATGAACGTCCATAACACTTACAATTTCATATGCTTTAAATGTGGCTCTCAGCTGCATGTAGTTCCTCGTTGACAAGATAGCATTAAACTCCGACTCATCTGTTCCCCATCGACCTGCACCGGCCTGGGGGAAAAAATTAAGAAATAATCAAAATATATTTTGGTGGAGACCATCATGTGTGATGCATTATGGAGATTGTACTCATCCTATAGTAAAATTGTGCTCTTCAGTACAACAGATGGTAAATTTCTACCCTCTCTGAGACCCTTTCTGCCTCCACTTTTGCATAGAAACTTTTCGACAAATTACTTTCAGTCATCAGTACTGTTCATTATCACTTGTATGGGACCAAGCTGAACCTACGCCATGTGACCGATGAACGTGACATCACTGGCCTAGGAAGAAGCTGCAGAGCTCACCGGAGTGCCACAGCTCTTCAAACAGCTGATTGGCAGGTGTGCTGGGAGATAGACCCTCCACCCATTAGATATTGATGATGTCTCCGGAGAGTAGGTCATCCATATTACACACAACCCCTTTAACTCGACATATTCTAAAGAAATATAATTACTTTTTATGTCATCTATGTATCCATTGATATCTGTCCAGCTCTGCAAAATATCAGGATTACTCACTTCATATAGTCTCTTGGCATCCTGACCGGCTAGGTCCTCGTTTATGTCTAGACCTTCATCTCGGTTTGCCTAAAAAAATAAATGTATAGTACATATCGTGAGGTCCAGATCTTCACAGTTTCTGTGTTACCACATCAATAATCTCTAGTTACAAAATTACTCCTCGCACCGCCACCGCCAACACTACCACATTCAGACCATTATACCCAGTGCTGGTGGTGTCCAGTGTCTGATGATATTTGTACTCCTACTTGTCTAAAGTCCATCACCCACAGTTTGGTTTCCAGGCTTCAAAGTTTTGGATCAAGAAGTTCTGATTTAGAGGAGTTTTGCTGTACTTATTGAACCACTTAGGATCTCCCATTCCTAAGAACCTTCACTTTGGCCATATGGGGACCTTTTTAGATGTGAGTGGAAATGAAAGAATTACCCATTATACATTCCAACAGTCCAGTCCAACTTTCCCCATTACATCAGATATCAGGCAAAACTGTGGAGGCCTCATAGGATTCGTCAGCAAGTATCTATCATTTATGGACAAAATTAACCACTCTTCCATGTATAAAAAGGGCTGTCTACCCTGGACAACCCCTACTTGTTAGAAACAGCCCAGGACAATGAGCTAATGATCACAAATTGTCTTCGTTCTGGGACCTCCAGCGATCAGCTGTAATTTGTGGGGGAACCTGGTAGAAGGTGTTTAGTTTTCCTGCAGTGCCACCGCAGGACAGACCAAGAATTACACAGTGCTCATTGATATCAATGGGTTCTCTGCATAATACAGGACAGGACAGGTCCTCCAAAGCGAGAGACGCTCTTTGTAAGTGTTCTCCTCTCTGGCCAAGAGGTGAAGATCCTGAACAGAGCTCAGAATTCTCTAATAGGGTGTAAGAAAATGGATTTTTGAAATCAGACAACCCCTTTAAATGATGGCACCAAAAATTCAAAGGTTGTCACAGTTCAGCCTCTTATAAAAAGAAGCCCTAACCGTCAGTAAGTCTAAATGCAGCTCTTAATGGGGCTGAGTATAAGACATGTATAATGTATCTCAAGATCCAGATTACTCAACATCACACAAATTTAAAGTACTATTTGATGGAGTTTGTCTAAAATTACAAAAATTCTAAAAATTCTGAAGACAGCACCACTCCGCTTCATGTGTCTGAGCTGCAATACCAGACACAACCCATGGATGGAAAAAAAATTGTGATGAGCGAGCATGCTCAAGTCCCCTCCCCGCACGCTAATTAGCCAATTAGCGTGCGGGGAGGTACTGGCATTCACTGTAATGCCGTAGCCATGTTGGCTACTGGCATTACAGGGATTGGCTGGCCGTGAACGTGTCATCGGGTGCTATAGAGCACCCGGTGACATGTGACCAGGCTCAGTCTTAGTCAGGAAGAGCTGCTGCAAGGAGGGACAGATAGTGTAGGGATAGAAATTGGCTAGGCAGGGCTAGTTTTTCTGTTAAAAAGACCCAAAAGCCCTTTTAAGGGCTATTATATCTGGCTGCAATATTTTTTATTTTATTTTTTTTGGGGGGGGGGCAAAAATTGCGCAAGGTTGCCTGACCTAAACACTACCTGCGCAACGTGTGCATTATAACGTTTCTGTATCCTATATACCTGACTTCCGGTGTCTTTTTTTCTGCAGCTAATCAAGGCCACATTACCTGCGCTGCGTCTGCTGTATAACGTTTGCGCAAGGAGGGACAGATAGTGTAGGGATAGGATTTGGCTAGGCAGGGCTAGTTGTTCTGTTTAAAAGACCCAAAAGTCCTTTTAAGGACTATTGTTCTATCTGGCTGCAATATTTTTTTTTCATGGGGGGGCAAAATTAGCGCAAGTTTGCCTGACCTAAACACCACCTGCGCAGCGTGTGCATTATAATGTTTCTGTATCCTATATACCTGACATCCGGTGTAATTTTTTCTGCCGCTAATCAAGGAGACATTACCTGTGTTGCGTGTGCATTATAACGTTTCTGTATCCTATATATCTGACATCCGGTGTAATTTTTTCTGCCTCTAATCAAGGCGACATTATCTGCGCCACGTCTGCTATATAACGTTTGAACATTCTAAATACCAGTGACATTCAGTGTAATTTTTTCTGCTGTTAGTGACGGTGATATTACCTTCGCTACGTCTGCTGTATAACGTTTGAACATCCTAAATACTTAAGAGTCCAAGATGCATCCAGACATCCTCCACATGCTGTTCCCAAACCATTTCAGTGGTGTTTCCATCATTTTCTGACCTTTTTCTATGAACCAGACACCCTCCCCTCTTCAGAGCAGGGGGTACCTAGTTTAGTGCTCTGGTTCTCCCATTGACTTCCATTGTGCTCGGGTGCTCTGTAGAGCACTCAAGCATCACCTAGTGTTGTACCCGAGCACCCGAGCACTTTGGTGCTCGATCAACACTAAAAAGAAAACAGACTTGTCTGACACCCCCTTGAAAGGTCGCCTTAAGGATATAATATGATAAAACTTTGATGATGGTATTTGAGTCCCATTTAACCCATTGTAAACCAGTCACTTTAGGCTTAGTCTGTAGCTGCTCTCGTGGTGTGAAAAAGTACAGGGTTCATTGAGTCCAGGGTAAATTTAGTACCATGTCAAAAAGAAATCCAGTGTGGTCATATATTATTTCTTACGCATTGTCCTGGCTCGTTGGCGGCTGTAAACCACAGCTATTTGAGGTATCGTAATTGAAATTCTGAAAGTACCAGTAACGGCTTTACCCAGACAGCAGGATCTGACTCATGGCGCTGTTCCATCGTCTCCACTATTGTCTTTGGGAGATTTTATTCTACTTTGTAGGTGGAGGAAGAGATGTAGGAGGTGTAGCGCTTATAGTCATATCCGGGCCATGTACACGGAGGGGGCCCAACGTACCTTGTACCATTTTTGCTGGATCCGGCAGGGCTCAGTAAAAACGCTTCCGTTACTGATAATACAACCATCTGCATCCGTTATGAATGGATCTGGTTGTGTTATCTTTAACATAGCCAAGACAGATCCATCATGAACTCCACTGAAAGTCAATGGGGGACAGATCCGTTTTCTATTGTGACATATTGTGTCAGCGAAAACGGATCCGTCCCTATTGACTTGCATTGTGGGACATGACGGATCCGTCTTACTCCGCATCCCAGGACGGAAAAAAATTCCCTTCTGTTCAGTTACTTTTTGTCCCCATTGACAATGAATGGGGACAAAACGGAAACGTTTTTTTTCCGGTATTGAGACCCTATGACGGATCTCAATACCGGAAAATATAAACGCTAGTGTGAAAGTAGCCTTAAGGTGTTGGGGCACTAATGGGGTATCCTTACTGTGAAGGGGCCACTAAGGGGGTATTCTTACTGGCTGGGGGGTTTGGTTATGTATAGATAGGCATTGGGTGGGGTTAGAGGCGTGGCTTAGTGTAAAAACATTGCCACTATGTGCAGATGGCCCCCTGCAAGTTTTCCAAAAGTTGGAAGGTATGTGTACTGGTGGGATATCCTATATTTTAGGCAACTGAGGTTCAGCTTTAAGGAACCAGCATGGGCAATAGCAATGTGATAGTTCGCGGTACAGATGGATGAGATAGAAGGTGTTTTTTTATATAGCCTGTGTACACAGGTCTCCTTAGCAAAACATATTACGAGCCTCCCCACCCAACCAAGTTTCTCTGCACATGCATCAAACACTCCTAGGCAGTTCTGAAGGCATAGCGCGACACCCCAGATTTCTGATGAATTCACGTTTTTTTTAAAACAAAATACAGACTCCATTGACTATAATGGGATCCGTTGGTTTTGCATTCAGGAGGACATTTTTGTAGAGGAGAAAAAAAATCCTGCGCTATTTTTAAAGGGAGTCTGTCACCTAATTTTCACTAATACAACTAAGAGCATTGCCCTATAGAAGATTGCAGACACATCCCAGACATACCTGTGTGCACTGTGTGTGTGTATTACATGTCATATCCCAGACATACCTGTGTGCACTGTGTGTGTGTATTACATGTCACATCCCAGACATACCTGTGTGCACTGTGTGTCTGTATTACACGTCATATCCCAGACATACCTGTGTGCACTGTGTGTCTGTATTACATGTCATATTCCAGACATACCTGTGTGCACTGTGTGTGTGTATTACATGTCATATCCCAGACATACCTGTGTGCACTGTGTGTGTGTATTACATGTCACATCCCAGACATACCTGTGTGCACTGTGTGTCTGTATTACATGTCATATCCCAGACATACCTGTGTGCACTGTGTGTCTGTATTACATGTCACATCCCAGACATACCTGTGTGCACTGTGTGTGTGTATTACATGTCACATCCCAGACATACCTGTGTGCACTGTGTGTGTGTATTACATGTCACATCCCAGACATACCTGTGTGCACTGTGTGTGTGTATTACATGTCACATCCCAGATATACCTGTGTGCACTGTGTGTCTGTATTACATGTCATATCCCAGACATACCTGTGTGCACTGTGTGTCTGTATTACATGTCATATCCCAGACATACCTGTGTGCACTGTGTGTGTGTATTACATGTCATATCCCAGACATACCTGTGTGCACTGTGTGTCTGTATTACATGTCACATCCCAGACATACCTGTGTGCACTGTGTGTCTGTATTACATGTCACATCCCAGACATACCTGTGTGCACTGTGTGTGTGTATACATGTCATATCCCAGACATACCTGTGTGCACTGTGTGTCTGTATTACATGTCACATCCCAGACATACCTGTGTGCACTGTGTGTCTGTATTACATGTCACATCCCAGACATACCTGAGTGCACTGTGTGTATATTACATGTCACATCCCAGACATACCTGTGTGCACTGTGTGTGTATTACATGTCACATCCCAGACATACCTGTGTGCACTGTGTGTCTGTATTACATGTCACATCCCAGACATACCTGTGTGCACTGTGTGTGTATTACATGTCACATCCCAGACATACCTGTGTGCACTGTGTGTCTGTATTACATGTCACATCCCAGACATACCTGTGTGCACTGTGTGTGTATTACATGTCACATCCCAGACATACCTGTGTGCACTGTGTGTGTGTATTACATGTCACATCCCAGACATACCTGTGTGCACTGTGTGTCTGTATTACATGTCACATCCCAGACATACCTGTGTGCACTGTGTGTCTGTATTACATGTCACATCCCAGACATACCTGTGTGCACTGTGTGTGTATTACATGTCACATCCCAGACATACCTGTGTGCACTGTGTGTATTACATGTCACATCCCAGACATACCTGTGTGCACTGTGTGTGTATTACATGTCACATCCCAGACATACCTGTGTGCCAGGGGCGTAGCAATAGGGGAAGCAGGGGAAGCAGCTGCTTTGGGGCCCAGACCCACAAGGGGCCCCCTCAGGAGGGAGACTAAAAGATTTTATTGCCAGGCCCCCCTGAACAGTATTATACAATGACATTATATACAGTGACACTATAGAAAGCGGATGGAGCGGCTGTCAGGCCTTGTCTGGGAGAGCTCAATCTTGACTAGCCACAAGAGTGAGGGTTGCATGTGAGTTCGGGGTTGCGAGGAAGTTTCTGGGGGGGCCCCATTCAAAAATTTGCTGTGGGGCCCAGTTAGTTGTAGTTACGCCACTGCTGTGTGCACTGTGTGTGTATTACATGTCACATCCCAGACATACCTGTGTGCACTGTGTCTGTATTACATGTCATATCCCAGACATACCTGTGTGCACTGTGTGTGTGTATTACATGTCATATCCCAGACATACCTGTGTGCACTGTGTCTGTATTACATGTTACATCCCAGACATACCTGTGTGCACTGTGTGTCTGTATTACATGTCACATCCCAGACATACCTGTGTGCACTGTATGTCTGTATTACATGTCACATCCCAGACTTACCTGTGTGCACTGTGTGTGTATTACATGTCACATCCCAGACATACCTGTGTGCACTGTGTGTGTATTACATGTCACATCCCAGACATACCTGTGTGCACTGTGTGTCTGTATTACATGTCACATCCCAGACATACCTGTGTGCACTGTGTGTGTATTACATGTCATATCCCAGACATACCTGTGTGCACTGTGTGTGTATTACATGTCACATCCCAGACATACCTGTGTGCACTGTGTGTCTGTATTACATGTCATATCCCAGACATACCTGTGTGCACTGTGTGTGTGTATTACATGTCATATCCCAGACATACCTGTGTGCACTGTGTGTGTGTATTACATGTCATATCCCAGACATACCTTTGTGCACTGTGTGTCTATATTACATGTCACATCCCAGACATACCTGTGTGCACTGTGTGTCTGTATTACATGTCCAGGATAAGCACTTTTATTCTGCTTGAAAACAGCTCCCAAGTGCCCAGCTGAAAGTGAAAGTAAAAATAGCTTTCACTCCTAACTCGATTTCTAACAGCTATATCTTCTGATATAGTGGATATAATTCTATGATTCGGATATTGTTTGAAAGGTTGGAATGTCAGCTTTTAAATAAGGTCAGGTTCATATTTCTAGCTGCCAGCCCGCCCAAGATATGAGCAGCTAACCAGCCCTCCCCTCTTCAGTCTGGTTTGCTTTGGGCACTTGCAGCAGCAGAGCTGGGCACTTGGGAGCTGTTTTCCAGCAGAATAAAAGTGCTTTTCCTGGACATGGAATAAAGACACAAAGTGCACACAGGTATGGTTGAGATGTGTATGCAATCTTCTATGGGGCAGTGCTCTTAGTTATATTGGTGACAGACTCCCTTTAACGAATTATGTGATGGAAGTCCCGAACAGAGCTTCTGAAGCAGATGTGAAAGCAGCCTTAATCTCCTGCTTCCCTTCACACAGTATATTATATATCTGCCTGCAGCCACCACTAGGGGGAGCTCAGTGCATAGGAATTTATTCATTTACTGTTGATCTCAACAAAGCTGTGAATAATCTCTATACACTGAGCTCCCTCTAGTGGTGACTGATGGAAAATGCAGTGAATCTTTGTCAGGGACAAGAGAAGTAGTTCTGCACTGGGGTCCAATCACTTCTGCACTGGGACCCCTCGGGCCTCATAGCAGTTGTTTAGTCCACCTCCATGGTAGGTATGTCACTATGCACAACTTATAATATAACTACCTGCAGCAGTGAGATCAGTATCTTCTCGAAGTTACCGCTGGTGTCACTCTTGACATCATCCTCCAAATTTCTGTCAAACACTGAAAAATGGACACATAGCAATGTAATATGTGAAAATACAGTCGCTTCAGTGTATTAGTACAGAGGAGTAACGGTACTTACGTCTCTTGTAGGACTCTTTTATGCTTCGTATTTGCTGAAAAATATTATGTTTATATTAAAGATACATACAATATAGAATTTCAGCATTTTTTTTTTTTGCAGGATGTAGTCAGTATGGTATAAGTCACAGAGTCACCTTCCATCCATAGAAATACAGAGTCCCTACTCTGTCCCTCCCTCTGCCCCTCCCACCGCCCCTCCCTCTTTCTTTGACCCCTCCTCCTGGCTGTACACTGATTTCAGTAAAGTCTTATAGCTAAATGATGGTATATTATAACAATATCCAGAATCCCTCATGACGATGTATAGCAATAAATGGGATATCTGATTTAAAGGATAAGTATTATCAGCAAATGACATATTAGTTAATGTTTTATTGGGGTTTTTAAAAAAAACTTTTTTACTTATTTTTTATGCAATTAGCCTTCACACTTTAGCTCACACGATGGGCTGACATTTCCTGTTTTCTGCAGTTCACTTGTCAGCTTTGCTCTTTAGATTGAGACAGAGTCAGCAGAGGATTTTAAAGGGTCACTTTTGCTGGGTTTACACAGGCTGATAGTCGGGCAGATTATCAGGGATGGACGTTCCTGTGAACGCTCGTTCTCGACATTCTGCCCATCTAAAAGTGCAGCCGATCACCCAATGAAGGAGCGAAACGGTAAATCATGCACAAAGTAAATTATCGTTTCTGGGCAGCAGACCGTGCTGTCTAAAGAGCGATCTGCTGCCAAGACACAATGCAGCTGTAGGAGGATGAGCGATCACAATAGCGATCACTCGTTCCCATTCTGTGGAGGTGGTATGAAAATGCAACACTTCACCTGCACTGAACAAGCAGCCAGTTGTCGGGAAGGAGCGCTTCCTTCATGATAATCGTCTTCTCCTCGCCTCATTTAAACCCACCTTAACTTTTCAAAAAACTTTTGTTATGTCATAGAGACCCCCACCGATCTCATATTGTGCTCTTTCCTCCTGGGCCCATCTCAATTCCCTTGTCTGCAGTGAAGAGAGAGAGTGCGATATGTGAGCACTTCTCACCCATTGTTCAAGAGATCGGTGGGGGGTCTCAGCACTCAGACCTCCACAGATGTCAACTTTTTTTTATGTCTCCATACTTCCAGAGGCCTACATAAGACAGGACGTTTGCAGGCAGCAGACCTTGCTGTGTTAACAGCCTCTGCTGCCGTCAAACAAGGAGTCTGTATGACGACGAGCTATGGCATTAGTGATCGCTCCACCCCATACTGTGAGGAGATCACTGCATGTAAATGCAGCAATCTCTTCCACTGACAGTCGCCTGTAAAATTGGCCCATGTACCCTGTATAGGCTGTACATGGAGGACCTCTGCCACTCTCGTCCCTGCGGGAGGGGATGCCCCAACCAATTTTTCTAAAGATCGTATTAGGTTCTGTCCCTTAATTCCTAGCTGCCATAAAGCACATTCCCCCGCTGAACTGCCTATACCAGGGGTAGGCAAACTCCAGCACTCCAGCTGTTGTAAAACTACAACTCCCATTCTCAGAAGAGCATGCTGGGAATTGTATTTTCACAACAGCTGGAGTGCCGAAGGTTGCTGACCCCTGGTCTAAACAGACAACAAAGGAAAAGGAAGAAGGTTTTTTTTAAAGAAATTATTGAACCAAAAATTAAAATAAAATTAAATACAAGATATTCTCTTAGCTGGTAGAGATGTGTCACATTTTATATATTCAGCTCCCATACCGAGCTATGTGTTTCCTTGGTTACAGACTACACACAAACCCTGTAGTCTGATGCTGCACACATGTGATACTCCTTTGCTTGCACTCTTTGGCCCCATGCAAACAATCATATTTTTGGTCCACATTTTTGGCAGATCAGATGTGGACTCATTTCAACAGGGCCACAAAAAATTCAGACACCGCATCGTGTGGTGTCCGCATTCATATGTCCAGTCCGCCATCCCGCAAAAAAGATGCAACATGTCGGACAAGAATAGGCATTTCTAACATAGGACGGAATGTGCGGAATGGGAAAATGCGGGAAGTACGTGGCTGGCGTCCATGTTTTGAGGATCTGTCATTTGCAGACCAAAAAACGGACACGGTCGCGTGCATGAGGCCTGATACTCTTTGTTAGCAAAAACAATCAGAAAACGGCAGGCTACACATGGCTGCGGGATCTGACTACACACCGGGTTTGTTTGTAGTCTGTTTCCATGGAAGCACATAGGTTTGCATCATACCTGAATGCGCAAAATGGTAAAATATCAGGACTGTTTGCAAAGTTGCTGCACATTTCTTTTATATGCATTAAATCAATAAAAATGGTTACAAATATGACGACGCAGTACCTGGTTGGCTCTTGTACACAGGATTTGTATCAGCACAGATTCATTGGTTCCTGCACCTTTCATGGCTTTTCTGAGTTCTCTTGCATCAAATTCACAGGGGCGGTCAAGCAACGCCAAGACGGTTTTCTCAAAGTTACCGCTTAGATCACTTTTTAATACTTTTTCTAACTCCTGAAGAAAAAAATATATATAAGGCAAAGGATTGTGAATGGCAGAGGATATGATAATGTCAACCGAACGAGAGAAGGACTTGGGTATTCTGGTTGTCAGGAAATGTGATTTTAGAGGGTATTAAAAAATATAAAAAGCCATAATCCCAATGTAATATTACCACTTTATAAATCATATCTCAGATATGGGATGCAGTTTTGGGCTCCACATTGTAAACAGGATATAAAAGAGCTGGGCTCAAAGGTGGGCGACCACATAATTAAATTACATGGAAGGTGTAAGTTATAATAAGAGGCTTTAAAAAAATCAGCCAGTTATATGCCTTGAGATAACTGTAAAGAGCAACGGTCAGCAGGATCAACCCTATTAAACCAAGTAGGGTTGACCCTACCCCTTCCCGACATGTGACATAAAATTGCGCCAGCGCCATAACAAACGGTTGTCTTCCGATTTAACCAAGCAGACAATCAGGCCTAATTTCCGCGACCCCCTCAGATGCCGCGGTCAAACGTGTGCACCGGCTCCCCCTAGGGAGGATCGGGGGAAGCGGAAGTCTGCACATAAATAAATAAAATAAAAATAGATGTTTTCAAAACTATAACAAAAATGTAAAAATATAAATATTCTAATAAACCACCCTCCCCCCCTAAAAAAAAAAATGAAAAAAAATAAATAAATAAATAAACATTATGGATAGCACTGAGTACGAAAAACCCCGTACTATTAAAGTATAAAAATATTAATCCTATACGACAAGTGGCGAAGTTGGAAAAAAAGTCAAACTGGCCTATTCACCGTTTTTGATAAGGGTCAGAATATGGCAACAAAAAGAAAAAAACACAAATACATAAACTGTATATATGTGGTATCGCTGTAATCGTACTGACTCTGAGAATGAAACTAACAAGTTAGTCTTAGGGCCCATTTACACGACCGTGTGAATGGGTTCGCATCTATTCTGCAATATTGAGGAATAGATGCGGCCCCATTCACTTCTATGAGAGCGGGCAGCCGCATAGAAAAATAAAACATGTCCAATATCTGTCCGCAAGAACGGACAAGTATAGGCATTTTTCATAGGGCGCCCGGCCGTGTGTTCCAAGCATTGCGGAACACACTCCGGGGGCGGCACCCGTAGTATTGCGGGTCCGCATTTTTGCGGACCCGCAATAATACGGTCGTGTGAATGGGCCCTTACCGGCTCTCCACTACATTATATGCAATATTAAATGTTGGCAGTATAAAGTGCAACTTGTCCCACAAAAAACAAGCTCTGGTACTGCTTTGTGAATGTAAAAAAAAAAAAAAAAAAAAAAGTAGGGAGTGAAAAATGTAAAACCTCAGGGGCTGAAAGGGTTAAAATGACACCTGTCTTGTGAAAACTGGTTGTGGCCTTCCCAAGAAAAAAAAAAGACTTCTATTGTTCATGCCAATGAGGGCTCCAGGGCACCAAGGGGCGTGACCAGAGGAGGAAAGGTGAGGTCTAGGCCCCACCCCTCGGTGCACTGAAACCTTCATTTGCATAAATAATAAATGTCTTTTTTTCCTCAGGGATGCTGCAACCGATTTTCACAAGGCAGGTATTGTTTTAATCAGCAGGAACAACCCTACTAGATAGAGTACCAGGTGCTCTTAGCTTGAATTTTACTCTTACTACACAACGCACAGTACCTTGCCATACATTGTCTTGAATGTTTGCTTTATTTGCTGTCGCTGTTCTGAAGATCTATTTGCCAGCACTTCAATAATTGCTTTTTCATCGGTTCCTGATGAAATACAAGAGATGAGCAGCATAAGAAATGAGCAATTCTCCATAATAAGTCCAGTTTAAAAATCTACGATTGTTCAAAATTAAAAAAGTAAAAACTGCATTTTATATGCTCATATATGAGCTTAAAATCATTACAAGAAAATAAAAACATAAATTATATATAAAAAATGTAAAAAATATAAAAGTTTAAATCACCCCCCTTTCCGTATAAAAAATAAATACCTAAATAACAAAAAATATAAACATCATGGGCATCACCGTGACCGAAAATGCCCGTACTATTAAAATCTAAAAATATTTTTCCAATATGGCGAATGGCGTAATGGAAAAAAGGATCATAATGGGCAATTTGTCATTTTTTCATTGCTTCCCTTACCCAAAAAATGTAATGAAATGTGATCAAAAAGTCACACAAAGTCACACTACCATTGAACTCTGGTATCAATAAAAACTACAGATTGCCCCCTCAAAAATGGGCCCCCACACAGCTCAGTAGATATAAGTATAAAAAAGTTATGGGGGTCAGAATATGGTGATGTAAAAATTTTTTTTCAAAGTTTAGCATGTCCTGCAAAAAAAGAAGCCTTCATACAGCTATGTGAACGGAAATATAAAAAAGTTATTGCTCAAGAAAAATAGGGAATAAAAAAGAAAACGCAAAAATGAAAAAACCTTCTGTATCCTAAGGGTTAAATGAATTGCTCCACTCCAGAGTGCTCCTTAAAGGGGTCGTCTCACTTCAGTAAGAGGCATTTATCATGTAGAGAAAGTTACTACAAGGCACTTACTAATGTATTGTTATTATCCATATTCATTTTTACATCACATTATACACTGCTCGTTTCTATGGTTACGACCACCCTGTAACCCAGCAGCGGTGGTCATGCTGGCACACTAAAGAAAAATACGCTGGCCTCTCTGGTGGCCAGGGTCATGGTAGCACACGTGGTCCAGTACTTTTCACCATAGTGTGCAAGCAGTGGTCTTAACCCCTGGATATGAGCAGTGTATAATGTGATGGAAAAATGAATCCAGCCAGCAAAGGAGGCAATATGGACAATCACAATACAGTAGTAAGTGGCTTGTATTAACTTTCTCTACATGATAAGGGCTCATGCACACAACCGTATGTATTTTGCGATCCGCAAAAAACGGAGCCGCAAAAAATACGGATGACATCTGTGTGCATTCTGTATTTTGCAGAACGGAACAGCTGGCCCCTAATAGAACAGTCCTGTCCTTGTCCTTGTCCGTAATGCGGACAATAATAGGACATGTTCTATTTTTTTGCGGAACGGAAATACGGACATACGGAAACAGAATTCATACAGAGTAACTTCTGTTTTTTTGGGGGACCGATTCAAATGAATGGTTCCGCATACGGTACGCAAAAAACCCCAGTACAGACGCGGAAAGAAAATACGTTTGTGTGCATGAGCCCTAACTGCCATTTGCTGAGGTGACACAACCCCTTTAACAACAGACTAAGGGATCCGTATGCGGAACCATTCACTTCAATGGGTAAGCAAAACAAAAAACTGAAATGACTCTGCAAAATACATACGGTCGTGTGCACGAACCCTAAACGGTTACTTTGTTGCTGACAGCACATGTGGACAGAGGTGGCTGTCGCAGAATTTACCAGAATTTTAATATCTGTGGCAATATACAACTTGATCACTAGGGGGCACTATAGACTAAAAGTAGGTGATTTAACTGACAGCATTTGTGTAAGTACAAGTAAAGAAAACCTGAAATGCATGGTGGAAATGATATCATGCATAATATTTAGTCCAGTGAGGTTGTTTCAGGCTGTCTATATGTGCTCCGGCCTCGTGCAAAAAATAAAAATCACGTTCTTCTCCACCATTCTGCAGTTAGTTGCCCATAATAAGAAAGTGAAAACAGAGTGCTAGATATTGATCATTTATTGAGAAGGAAAAACTTATCGACATAAGTATTCACACCCATTTGTATGCAAATGAGCACTAGCAAGTGCCCAGGGGCGGAGCTCAGTGTGTAGGAGCCCAGACTGCTCCGCCTTCTTTCATGGTTACTCCTCCCCAGCCTCTGCCTTTGCCCACCCTCCTTGTATGACACAAGGAAATAGGAGGGCAAAGGCAGAGGCTGGGGTGGAGTAACCATGAAAGAAGGCGGAGCAGCCTGGGCTCCTACACACTGAGCTCCGCCCCTGGGCACTTGCTAGTGCTCATTTGCATATGGATTAAATTACGTTTTTCCTGCATCTGCAAGTCTAAAGAAAATAACAAAGTTACCATTACATTCATGTGTAGATGTGCTACAGAGTCATGTAAGCGCAGTATATGGTCATATAGTGGTGACAGACTCCCTTTAAATACCTGACCCAACCCCTTAAAAGGATTTTCCAAGATTCTAATACTGATGACCTATCCTGTGGATAGGTCATCGGCAGGGGCGTAGCTATAGAGGTAGCAGTCACTACCGGGCACAGGAGCCTGAGGAGCCCAAAGACTCTTGTAGCGCATAGGAAGACACCGGTATTATAGAAAGTGCATGCTGGTCAAGTTACACCTATGGCTGTAGGGAAGGGGTTAGGTTAACAATTTGGCATGGGGGGTGCCGTTTCAACTTTTGGCTCAGGCAGCATGAAGGCAATGTGCTTCCCTGCCCCTGGCCACAAAGCACTGAGGGAAGGGGGCCACAACCTTTAGCTACGCCCCTAGTCTTCAGTATCTGATCAGTGGGAGTCTGACACCCGGGACCCCCACCGATCAGCTCTCTGAGAAGGCACCTTACTCTCCTGTGAGAGCCGCAGCCTTGAGTCTATCCAGAGGATAGGTCATCAGTATTAAAATCTCAGAAAACCCCTTTAAGTTACACCTTGTTTGCTGATTTTGTGGAGCGGTTCATATATTGGACACCTACCCAGCCCTTTACAAGCTTTGTGCAGCTTCTTGGCATCTCCTTCTGCATTAAAACCATGATGGTGCCGGATGGTTGGCTGAAAAACAAAAAGAAAAATGAATATATTAAAAAAGAATATTCGGTCATGGATTACTGGCAGGATCTGAACATAATGGGAGTCATTTATCAAGACCAACGTAAACTGGCATACATGACCATGCCCCATCACACACCCCCCTGGCACTCCTCCTTTTTGGAATGCGTTGAGGGTGGCATAAAAACACTACTTGAACATGGCTGAACACAGTGATTCTGTTTAGGGTATGTTCACACGGCAGATGTTTATCTATCTATCTATCTATCTCATAATATATCTAATATCTATCTATCTTTATTATCTATCTATCTATCTATCTATCTATCTATCTATCTATCTATCTATCTATCTATCTATCTATCTATCTATCTAAGGCTATTTTCACACTTGCGTTATTAATTCCGGTACTGATATCCGGCAGAGGATCTCAAAACCGAAATTAAACGCATCCATTTTGATTTTGCACATCAGGATGCACCCCTTCCGTTAGAATGCAGTTGTGTGAAATCAAAACGGAAAAAAAACGGATCAGGCACTAAATACATTGAAAGTAGATGGGTGACGGGTATAGTTTTTAGGCTCCTAAAAAAAACGGATCCGTCACCATTGACTTACATTGTTTTTAGTGCCAGATCCGTTTTTATGACCGGACACAAAACCGTAGCTCGCAGCGGTTTTGTGTCCAGTCACGAAACGGAATGCTGCCAGAATGGAAGACATCCTGATTCAGAATGCATGAGGACTAAACAGAAATTTTCTGTTCTGGTATTGAGATCCTCTGCCAGATCTCAATACCGGAAAACAAGAATGCAAGTGTGAAAGTAGACTTACTAAGCTAAAGGTGCCAGAATTCTGTCTCAAAATGACCTTCTTAGTACCATGCAGTCCCAAGATGTACCCTCTTAGGGCCATATAGTGCCCAAAATTACCCTCTTGGTTTAATACAGTTCTCAGAAGTGTCTCTTTAGTGCTACAGTGTCGAAAAGAACCCTCTTAGTGCAAAAGGGTGAAGAAGTACCCTTTTAGTGCCACACAGTGCCCAGAAGTACTCGATTAGTGTCACACAGTGCCCAGAAGTACTCTCTTAGTGCCACAAAGTGTCCAGAAGTACTCGCTTAGTGCCACACAGTGTCCAGAAGTACTCGCTTAGTGCCACACAGTGTCCAGAAATACTCGCTTAGTGCCACACAGTGCCCAGAAGTACTCGAATAGTGCCACACAGTGCCCCGAAGTACTCTCTTAGCGCCACAAAGTGTCCAGAAGTACTCGCTTACTGCCACACAGTGTCCAGAAGTACTCGCTTAGTGCCACACAGTGCCCAGAAGTACTCTCTTAGTGCCACAAAGTGTCAGGAAGTACCCTTTTAGTGCCATACAGTGCCAGTGCCTCAAATTACCCTCTTAATGCCACAAAGTGCCAAGGACTACACTCTTAGTCCCCCACAGTGCCATAATGTTCCTTCTTTGTGCTACAAAGTGGCAAGAACTATACTCTCAGTGCCATACGGTTCCCAGAATTATCCTCTTCATCCCACACAGTACCAAGAAGTACCCTTCTAGTGCCATATTAAGCTACCATACTGCATCCACCACACCGTCCACCTCATTAATGTTAATTTACCAATCCCAACTTCTGTGTCCGGCCTGGCTTTGTACCCGTCAGCACAATGACATCACTGCGGAGGCTTGCAGCACTATAGGCTCCATTATCCTAGGATATTTGCACAAGGCATAGCTTAACATAATGTTTACTGAGCAATCATCATGACCTTCTAATCTTCTACAAACAACTGTAAAAAAGCAAGGTCTGCCAGAAGATTTCCTCATAAATGGTCTTCTTCCTGGAGATAGGTATCAGCAATAGATGGGGCTATGTCCACATCTACATTTTACATTCTGGTATTCTGTTCCAGCAGAGGAGCAGAGTACCAGAATTACTATATCCGGCAAAGCCAGACGCCGCTGGGGCCCGCCAGTTGCTCATGTACGCACTATCCCAGACATACTTTTGTGTTCCTTTTTAGTTCTTTATTAACCCTGAAAACCATCTTTATATTGGCATGTAAATAAGCATAAAAAAGCCCAAGTGGCAGTATCTATTCACAACGGAGTCCAGCCACTCCCATCTGAATCGGAGCTCTGCTCCCTTCCCCTCTGTACCTCCTCTCCCAACATCATTAACTGCTGGAAAGCTCACGCACGTGCACATTACCATTGTTTTTGCGCTTGCACCAGTGTGGCATAACTAGAAATGACTGGGCCCCACAGCAAATTTTTGAATGGGGCCCCCCTTACCCGAGTAACTTCTTGGTAACCCCCTCCACTCCTGTGGTTAGTAAAGATCGCTCTCTCAGACCAGGCCCGGCAGCTGCTCCATCCTGTTTCCTACATTGTCCTATATATTGTGTCATTGTATAATACTGTTGAGGGGGCGCTGACAATAAACATTTTTTAGTCCTCCTCCTGGGTGGGCCCCTTCTGAGTCCAGGCCCCAAAGCAGCTGCCTCCCCTGCTTCCTCTATAGCCACGCCCCTGGCCTGTGCCATCTGTGCATCAACTGCGCTACCCAGCATTTTTGCCTCCTGTGCAACAAAGTTGATGAAGAGTCTGTCCGTAGAAGTGCACAGCGCAGACGGCAACACAGCGGTGAGGTGCAGCGGTGTGAGCTTTGAAGAGGGGAGGCGCGGGGCTCCAATTCAGATGGGAGTGGCTGGACTCCATTATGGATAGATACTGCCCCTTGGGCTTTTTATGATTATTTGCATAGCAATATAAAGATGTTTTTCAGGGGCGATAAAGAACTAAAAAAGGAACACAAAAGTATATATGATTCTGTGTCATAAAAGTCAAGTATGGGAGAACCATTTAGATCTTGTTCACACAATGATGTTTTAGAAGAGGTTTTAATGCATTTTTTTTTTAAACAAGAGTATATTCTATATAAAGAAAACATATAGGGGGTCATTTACAATCAGAAATACTCCTACGCCTATATTAGGTGTATTTCTTGGGCAGGTTATCTACAACTTTTCCCTGCTCATGCTGCGTCTAAAAAAGTGGGCAGGAAAGGGGCTGGCGGGCCTGACTCTGTCATCATTTTCTTCGCCTGTCTTAATAAATGACCCCCATAATGCCAAGTGTTTGAATCCACCCTTGTCTTTAGCTCTACAAATGATGTACAATTTGCACTGTGTTGACTAGGCCTTGAAAGGTAGAAATAAATTGCCACCATTTATTCATTGTCCCAGTTCATTTAAAACAATAAAGCCACTGTGCACAGTCGCGATTAAAATATACTGTACTCTACCATTTTGTATAAACAGGGCCAATTCACAGCTCTGTGTTTCCATGGTTACAGACCACAAACAAAGCCTGTGTAGTCAGATCCTGCAGGTGTTACACTGCTCTTGTTATCAGTTGTTTTTTTTTTGTTTTTTAAGAAAACCATTAAAAAGGGGTTTTTATTTTTTTATAATTTTTTTTCTTATTTTTGGTATTTTAGGCTTGTTTCACACTCCCAACAGCCTGTTCCGGCAGGCTGTTCAGGCATTGAATGGCCAGATCACCGCCATAGTTAATGGGGCAGATGGCATTCCGATTGTGTCCGGCAATGCCGGATCCGGCAGGCTGCTCCCGGCCGGAACAGCCTGCCAGATTGGCAAATGTAAATATGAAAAAAGCCTTAAAGGTATATTAGATGGGCAGATTTCGTGCCCAATAATCGAACGCTCGTTAGTGATCAACTGGCAGTTGGAAGGGCTCGTACAACTAAACGTATTTTTCTACCTTTTCTGTTCCGTTTTATTACAGGTCTGTATACGGAACCATTCATTTCATTGGGGCTTAAAAAAACGGAAATGACTGTTCCGCAAAAAAAAATAAAAAATAGAACATTCCCTATTCTTGTCCGTTTTGCGAAAAACGAATGCAACATAGACGTCACACAAATGTCATCCTTTTTTTTTTTTGCGAATCCATGTTTTGTGCACCGCCAAATACGTACGGTCATGTGCATGAGCCCTAATTCTGGCCTCGGATAGATACGGTATATTTCTGGATTTCTGTCCAGCGTGGGGACGAGCAATGGCATAGCTGAGGAAGACATCGCTGCATGTAACAGCAGCAGTGTCCTATTCTAGCTATGTGCTGATTGGCGGGAGGGAACCCTTCCCTCCCGTCAATCGCTTGCAGCATCAGCGGGGGAGAGGGGGGAAGGGGGGGTCTAATACACCCTTAAATATTGTTTTTTCTTGTTTATGGCACTTTTTGTCTGATTATCAGGCAAGCTGTTTGAGATCCTCATAAAAGCCTGTAGCCCACCTGTTCAGGTAAGTTCCCTCCTTGATCAAAGTTTGGCCTTATCTAGCAGCTGATAACAGCACAGAAGCCATAAATGGGATAGGCGCTGGAATCAATAAGTAAAGGAGTCATTACTGCACGTTCACCAGACTTCTGTCTGTAACAATCAAATGAATGTATGGATCAGACCACGCAGACAAAAGATGGCACTGTGTCCAAAGTACAACACCTGTTATCTCTACTCTGGGTGGGTAGTATAATGACTAGTCGCAGGTGACTAATCAATAATCTGTCGCCTTGGATAGTTTGGATTTTCCTGTACTGTGCAATGTCTACTGTACTGTTTCGGAGAGTCTTTTTACACCAGCAGATGTCTTGCCCATAAAAAATTCTGATTGAAATAAAATTGATTGGGGCAAATTTAGCTCAATTTACATGGAGGTACGGATCGGAGGCCCACGGAAGCACTCCCGTAGGCTTTGGGGTCCGTGCCTCTGCACCGCAAAAGATAGGATCTTGCAGTATCTTGCAGATTGCGGACCCATTCACGTCAAACGAAGTGCAAATGGCTGGTGTCCGTATATTGTGGACCTGCCGTTTGCGGACCACCACACGGGCACAGAGCCCTTACGGTCTGCAAAATGGGCATGGAGCACTTACAGTACGTTCGTCTGAATGGACCCTAAAAGATATGATCAAATAACAAACTGCTATTTTCTTCTTTATTAGCTCAACACTTGGAACGTTGTTTACATGCAACAATGATGGGGAACGAGAGGTTGTATGAAAGAGTCATTACCTGCATTGTTTATGAGGGCACAACAATCATTTATCCACATACAGTGCAATGACTGAGCTCATTAGCACTTATTATTAGCTTTTGTTAGCACTATACAGTGATGAAATAGTAGTACTATACAGTGACCAAATAAGAGCACAATAGAGGGACCGAATAATAGCGCTATAGAGTGACTAAATAATAACACTGTAGAGCAAGGGTGCACAACCTGCGGCCCGGGGGCCACATGCGGCCCTCGATACCATTGTGTCCGGCCCCCAAACATCTGGTAAAAGGCATGTAGGTCTATGTCTTATGTCTTCTTACATGTATCTTTCATGTATTCTCCTATTATTGGGAGTCCTAGAACTGTAACAAGACATTTATAGTATATACTGTATGTTCAATATGCCATAAATACAGTATTTCTGTTAGTAATACCCCTTTAAGTTTTATTTTCGGCCCTTGGAATTGGTTCAGGCTAAAAATGTGGCCCCCAACCAAAAAAGGTTGGGCACCCCTGCTTTAGAGGGACCAAATAATAGCACTGTACAGTGCCCAAATGACAGCACAACAGAGGGACCAAATGATAGCACTTTACAGTGACCGAATAATAGCGTTATACAGTGAGCAATTAATAGTACTGTGCAGTTAGCAAATAATAGCACTATACAGAGACCAAATAATAGCACTATACAGAGAGCAAATAATAGCATTGTACAGTGAGCAATTCATAGCACTGTGCAGTGCCCAGATGACAGCACTATACAGAGAGCAAATAATACCACAATAGAGGGACCAAATAATAGCGCTATACAGTGACCGAATGTTGCACTATACAGAGAGCAAATAATAGCACTATACAGTGACCAAATAATAGCGCTATACAGTGACCGAATAATAGCACTATACAGTGACCAAATAGTAGCACTATACAGTGACCAAATAGTAGCACTATACAGTGACCGAATAGTAGCACTATACAGTGACCAAATAGTAGCACTATACAGTGACCAAATAGTAGCACTATACAGTGACCAAATAATAGCACTATACAGTGACCAAATAATAGCACTATACAGTGACCAAATAATAGCACTATACAGTGACCAAATAGTAGCACTATACAGTGACCGAATAATAGCACTATACAGTGACCAAATAATAGCACTATACAGTGACCGAATAATAGCACTATACAGTGACCAAATAATAGCACTATACAGTGACCAAATAATAGCACTATACAGTGACCAAATAATAGCACTATACAGTGACCAAATAATAGCACTATACAGTGACCAAATAATAGCACTATACAGTGACCAAATAATAGCACTATACAGTGACCAAATAATAGCACTATACAGTGACCAAATAATAGCACTATACAGTGACCAAATAATAGCACTATACAGTGACCGAATAATAGCACAATAGAGGGACCAAATGATAGCATTATACAGTATTCAAATAATAGCACAACACAATGAGCAAATAATAGCACTGACAGTGCCCAAATGACAGCACTATACAGAGACTAAATAACAGCACAATAGAGGGACCAAATGATAGCACTTTACAGTGACCAAATAATAGCACAATAGAGTGAGCAAATAGCAATGTACAGTGCCCAAATAACAGCACTATACAGAGACCAAGTAATAGCACTATACAGTACTCAAATAACAGCACTATACAGTGCCCAAATAACAGCACTATACAGTGCCCAAATAACAGCACTATACAGTAATCAAATAATAGCACAATAGAGGGACCAAATAATAGCACTGTACAGAAACCGAATAATAGCACTATACAGAGAGCAAATAATAGCACTATAGTGACCAAATAATAGTTCTATATAGTGACCAAATAGGAATCCTGCATGGCCGCTGATTTTCTCCACGCAGATTTGAAATGTCACTTATTGGTGTGTAGAGAAGAGTGAATCGACTGTAAACAAATCAAATTTCACCCAAAGTCTGTAAAATTCATGATGGATTTGAATCTGCATTTTGGTGATTCAATTTGGGCAAAGAGAGATAGAAAAAAAAATACTGAAATTAAAAAAAAACAAAAAACTCTCCGGTCCATTGGACACTGTCAGTTTGGGTAGAAATGAATCAGACCCAAATCAAATCGGCTGACCAGTTTGGCCGAATCAAACCTAAATGAAATTTCGAGTGCTTTGCTCTTCTTTTTTTGTCACGGTTTCCGCACAGGGTAATCTAGACTACAAACCCACAGTAAAAATCCCAGGGTCAGCCTTGGCTTTTTGCCACAGATTCCATGGCAAATCCACATGAGACCATTCCGATGTGGATTTTGGCTGTGCTCGGAAAACCCCTTGAAATAATTAAATGAATCCCTAAATTATATTCTTCATTCATCCAATGCAAATGTTTAGTAAATATAAAAATATATTACCTTTTTCTTGTAAAGATATTAACAACATAAAAATACAATGTAATATTAGTAAATAATAATAATAATGATAATGATCAATCACTTATACAGTATCCCGTGTGCAGATGTAGCAGAGCTGAATTTATCCACTCATTCCATTGCCAGATAATGTAATCGATCTACCGGCAGTCCTATGTAAAACCGTTGACTATTTCAATATCTTTCAAATTCTTTGCTGTGTCTAACCAATTGAGCTCTGCTACATCTGCCCATACAATGCCCAGCCTAAAGAAAGCTTACATGGAAGTTGCCCATGGTCTTCCTTGTAGTTCTGCAGGAGGTAAGGGTTGATGAAGAGTCTGCGGGGAATGGTCCCGGTCCCTTTTTATGAGATGAGTCTGATTAATGAATAACCCCGGCTATTATCTAATAGGCTACTTTACATAGTTTTGATGGCGGCAGAATATCAATTCCTCAGAAATCTCCAGGTGAGTTTATTTTTAGAGCCACTCGTCACAATTCACACAGTACTCTGAGCTCAACAGATGAGGCAAGAAGTGACTAGAGGAATCCTTGGTGCTTTATTAAAAATGGAGAGTCCCCTTTAAATAGACGTAACGCGTTATCTTAAAGGTAAAGTACGGGAAAATCTGATTTCCCATAGTACTTAGACATTAGGGACTTTTCTTTAAAAGACGTGATTAGATTTTATGTGAAAAAATGACCCTTCACTGCCATGTAATAAAAGTATAGAATATATTTTTTGGGTTTCTGTGCCTATTTTCAATACCTCTGATTGCTGTCAGCACACAGAATTTCTTATTTATATCCAGAGCCTTGGCTACACTCAGTCTAGACCAGTGGTGGCGAACCTATGGCATGGGTGCCAGAGGCGGCACTCAGAGCCCTCTCTGTGGGCACCCTTCCCCTGGAAAAAGTCTATGGTGTACCAATATGCCTCAAATTTTTCCTGCCTTTCAACAAGGGCGAACTATGAACAGCACAGTTGACGAGTTGAATGCAGGCAGGCTATTATAGCTAAATGATAGAGTACATGGAAGATATAATATATACTATACAGTCCAATGACTGTAGCATTCAGGTTAAATTGGCGTGTTGGCACTTTGCAATAAATAAGTGGGCTTTGGGTTGCAGTTTGGGCACTCGGTCTCTAAAAGGTTCACCATCACTGGTCTAGACAATCCTCTGTGAGCTCAGTACCTCAGCAGCAACACAAACATGTACAGCACTGATCATTTGTTACAATGTATCAGTGCAGGGAAAATGTATCAGCCTGGAGTCCAGGCTATGATTATCTGCGCCGGATATAACTGTAGTAAACTCTTACTCTGAAAAGTTGCAAGTCTATATGTGTTTTCCACCGCTAGATATAACAAGAATGTTCCATTCATTGACAGCAAGCAGAGCTCTTGAACACAATGCCTAATTAAGGCATAAAATAACTTAGAAAAGTGTGTATTTTTTGTTTTAGTAAAGGCCTGTATTCCACTTGAAATAATTCAGTCGAATTGTTTCTTTGAACTCTCTTAGGAACTCTGCGGTTCCTCTGTTATTCCTCCTGGAATAAATAGACAGCTGGACAGCACCATTTATCTTCTCAATAGGGTGTGTAGGAACATGCTCCAGTGACAAGTCCAAAATCATTGCTGGTGGGGGCTCTGCGTGGGTGTGTCCTAGTGGTAATTTTTCTAATTTTTTTTTAATCCGAGTGCAATTTTTTTAATTTAAAAAAATGATTGAAAATTGTCTTCCAGAAAATCAATTTATAAAAATGAAAAAATGAAAATCAGACATCATATAGGACATGAAAATCATTTTCTAACAAAGCTAGAACCAGCCCTGTACCTCACATGGATCCAGAGATCTCCACATTCATTGCTCTGCTAGATTTATATCAAGCTGACAGCTCAAGGGGAGTGTCTTATCTGCTGCAGCTCTCTCCCTGTAACTGTCACAGCTTCTAACAATAAATAGGACTGCTGGCAGTTGAAGAATGGAACTGAGCATGCATGACCACCTCAGGAGGTGGACGTCTACAGATTAAACACAAGGGGGCGCCATTATAATGAAATAAACAGAATATGTCACAACTGGTGCATTTTTTAGCAGAAATTAAATTACAAAAGGAACTTGTTTTTCATGCTGAATTATATTAAACTAACATTTCATGGTGGCACCACCCTTTAATGAAAATTGTCTTCCAAAATATCCATTTATTAGAGTCGTGTGTTTGTCCTCACATAGATTGTATTGGACTTTGTCCAATTGTAACATTTATTTCTTAATAGCTGTTAAAAATTGTCTTGTTTTCCCGAAATTTCTAAAAAAAAGCCACCCCTGCCTTGTACTCTTTCTTACATGGTGGGGAACATGGGCCGCTCCTAGGCACGCCACATTGGAAACAAGGAACAGCTGTTATGGTCAGGGACAGTGCTTGTCTATGACAACCCATTGGATCAGGGGTGCACAACCTTTTTTGGTCTGAGGGCCGCATTGTCACATCTCTGTATTTCAAGGTGCCGGAAAAAAAAATGCTGATCGGCACGCATTTGCATCCGCCTATTACACAAGCTGATACAAAGTGAACGGGGAGGAATGATCACTACCACAGTCGTTCCTCCCCCTAATCAATATCAAAAACACATTCCTGATTCACAGAGAGATGTGCTGATGATAATCGTAAATCTTCATCCTGATAAAATATGCAAATCAGCCAACAAACAAGTGATTGCCCGATTGTTGGCTGATCAGTGGCTTTATTATATATAGTAACATAGTTTATAAGGCCGAAAAAAGACATCTGTCCATCCAGTTCGGCCTGTTATCCTGCAAGTTGATCCAGAGGAAGGCAAAAAAAAAAACCCTGTGAGGTAGAAGCCAATTTTCCTCACTTTAGGGGAAAAAAATTCCTTCCCGACTCCAATCAGGCATCAGAATAACTCCCTGGATCAACGACCCCTCTCTAGTTACTATAACCTGTAATATTATTACCCTCCAGAAATACATCCAGGCCCCTCTTGAACTCTTTTAGTGAACTTACCATCACCACCTCCTCAGGCAGAGAGTTCCATAGTCTCACTGCTCTTACCGTAAAGAATCCTCTTCTATGTTTGTGTACAAACCTTCTTTCCTCCAGACACAGAGGATGTCCCCTCGTCACAGTCACAGTCCTGGGGATAAATAGATGATGGGAGAGATCTCTGTACTGACCCCTGATATATTTATACATAGTTATTAGATCTCCCCTCAGTCGTCTTTTTTCTAAAGTGAATAAGCCTAATTTTGATAATCTTTCTGGGTCCTGTAGTCCACCCATTCCAGTTATTACTTTAGTTGCCCTCCTCTTAACCCTCTCCAGCTCTGCTATGTCTGCCTTGTTCACAGGAGCCCAGAACTGTACACAGTACTCCATGTGTGGTCTGACTAGTGATTTGTAAAGTGGCAGGACTATGTTCTCATCACGGGCATCTATGCCTCTTTTGATGCAACCCATTACAGACCAGTTATCAGGAATGTGCGTCCCTATGAATACTGGTTCAGTAGGCAAGTGGCAACATTTTCTTGCATCTTTCCTGTTATTCATAAATGAGAGCTTTCCTTCACTGCAGAGGACGGTGCTCACCAGATAATAACGCCTCCTGCCCCCAAGTGTCCTGCAATAACCAGTAAGCACTTTTCTTTAGGGCTCATGCACACAACCATTGGATATTTTGCAGTCCGAAAATCACAGACCCACAAAACTACCGTCATGTGCATTATACATTTTGCGGAATGGAACATCCAGCCCCTAATAAAACAGTCCTATCCTTGTCCGTAATGCAGATAAGAATAGGACATGTCCTGTATTCTTTTGGGGACCATATTTGAATGGGCCACAAAAAAAAAAAAAAAAAGGAAGTTACTCCGTTTGGATTCCATGTTCGGACAAGGATAGGACTGTTCTATTAGGGGCCAGCTGTTCCTTTCCGTAAAATAGGTAATGCACACGGACGCCATCCGTATTTTTTGCGGATCCGTTCTTTGCGGACCGCAAAATACATGCGGTCGTGTGCATGAACCCTTAGCCTGTATCAGTGGAGCATCGGAGCATTTCTGGCTCCTTTGCTCCCCCTTGCTCTGGCAGAACGCTGCAGCGCTCCTGACTTCTGTCGCATGCAGCCAGTGGGCTGCGGGTTGTGTACCCCTGCATTGAATCAATGTCTTGCGCGGCAGTAGCAATGCTGCACCACAGCAACGAGGCTGGATCCTATTGACTCCTCCACGTTTACGTTGGTCTGGTTCCCACACTAGGTGGTGCTTATCTACCTCCTCCACGTCCCCCTCAATGGACATCCTTCCATTCCCAACAGAAACAGGGCAGATCGTGGCTTCCACTCTCCTGCCCTCCTTTCATATGTGTATACGGAAGTGTTGCCATGTTGCCTTACAGCTGATGAGCCTGGGCGAGAGAAGCCACACAGTGGACCAGTTGCTAATGTGCATCAAGCAGCAAATTTCCCGCTGGATGTCTCCTGGCGAATAACAACTGGCCAATGTGGTCAGAGACAACGGCAGGGACATCGTGGCGACACTGTATTTGGGGGAAATAACACATGCTCCTTGCATGGCACACGTGATATAGTTAGTGGTGCAGAGCTTTATAAAAAAGTATCTTGGCTTGCAGAAAGTTCTGACCATGACCAGGACAGTATCTGCACATTTCAGCCTATGTGGAACACCCTCTAGGATTTGCAGCGACAGAACGGTTTGCCATTGAATCGACTGATCTGCAACCGTAATTCCACTTTTTTTTTTAAGGTGGAGCATCGTTATGAGAGGCGGTTAATGATTCCATCATGTACCCGACCGCCACAGCAGGGAACATGTTATTTTGAGCTCAGGCAGTGGCAGCTCGTCAGAGACGCGTGTCACATCAGGCCCTTCAAAGATATCACCAGATTTGTGAGAGAGGCTCATTCACACTTCCGTAATTTGACAAATAGTATCGGTCCCCAAGGTACACCACTGACACAATGGAGTCCATGAGGTTCTAACATGGTTTCTGCCATGTACTTCTATCCTACTTATTAAATCTGACCAGATGGCTTTAAATGTAGCCTCCAACCAGGGGTGGACTGGTGTTGTAGGGTGTATTGATTATTGATATTTTGGGTGTTACCAATAATTAATATTCATAAATAGGCGTACGCCGGCTGTTGCTAGCTCCGCCTATTTATTCCCTACGTAATTACCTATTGCCTATACACGACCCGAGATTGGGAGTAGGAACCAGACTATAACAATACTATAGATACACTGTACACTGTATATTAAACAATAAAAGGATTTATTACACAATACTGTACTTAATTATACGATAGTACAAAACCTATCTACACTGCACAATCCCGTTTAACTCCACCCACACAACTAACTACACATACATACACTCCAAACACAGATAGCAGCCCTCCCAAACCTATCTAAATTACTGTCCTTGGGAAACAAAGGGTTCAGCAGGGGTTAATGTTTAAGGTAGATGTGGCAGGGAAAGGGTTATATGTACTGGGGTGATAAGGGGTTAATTGTAGGGTATAGGTCGTTGGTGATGTCAAGGGGTTAATATCAGCAGGGGTGATAGCAGGGATATTGCAGGGGTACAGTAGGGGTTACAGTATGATATATTGAAGGGTAAGCAGAGCAGGGGTTAAATATCAGGGCAGATTGCAGGGGTACAGGGGTTATGGCAGGGCCACAGGGATTGCAGGGGTTTGGGGTTCTGGCAGGGCAGCAGGGGTTAGCAGGGCAATCAAGGGGTTAAATAGCAGGGCAATCAAGGCAAATCAAGGGGTTAAATCATTGGTGGTTCAGGGGGTACTCAGCCAGCTCCTAGGGGGTCACTGCTTGTTGTCCAGGGGTTGCTCGTCGTCCTGGGGGAGATCCTCGCTTGATGTAATGCTCGTTGCCTTCTGGGGATGATTCTTGCTTGTAGGGCTGCAAGGCTCAACTGAAGAGCGCAGCGTGATCGGGTTATTTAAACCCGGTCACGCTCTCTCCCGTGCTCCCGTGCTGCCGGCGAGCGAGCGCGCCGGCAGCCATGTGCACGTGGGCCGGCGTGGTGATATGACGTCACCGCGCCGGCCCGCGCTGGTTCCCGGGCAGAGGATCTCTTTGATCCTCTGCCTGGGGAGCGCTATGCATCTATGCATGGAGGTGCGCGGCATACAGAGGCAGGGAAACCTTTTGTTTCCCTGCCCCTGTTATGGTAAACATCTCCAGCATGGCTGGAGGTGTTTTTAACAGGACAGAGGATCTTATCGATCCTCTGTCTTTGAAGTACCTATGACTGGACTTTACTAGTCCAGTCATCAGGTCACTATCTGTCCCTTGTAAGGCGCATTGGTATGCGCCTGCGGGGGGGGGCACCTGGACATGGGGGATTTTATACACATATAGATACATGTATATAATTCTGGGGCATATATACATATATCTATATGTATTAGGATCTATGTGTATATAGATACATGCATATAATATTGGGGGCATATATACATGTATCTCTATACCTATGGAAGGATCAGGGGGCCATATTATACAAGTGGGGGCATAAATATACAAGTGGGGGCATAAATATGTGAAAAGGGACCTATATATATATATATATATATATATATATATATATACACACATGTGAATGTGTGTGTGTGTATATATATATATATATATATATATATATATATATACACATGTATATATATTAAAGGGAAAGGCCCACATATCTATATGTATATATATATATATGCATGCATATATATACATATTTATATCACCACCCACACTTCCTTCTACAACTGGGAACTTAAATTGGCCCTGGAAAAAATACTAAAAGTGGCCCAGCTTTATATTATACCATATTGTGGCACATTATACCACCTCAACAGAGCCAAATACCATAGTACATCAAAAAATACATCCCCAAAAATTTCCATTGGACAGCCAAGAGGAGGGCCCAGATGGCCCCCTGGGCATTGACCCACCGGGAAGTTTCCCTGTAAGGTCTATGGCCAATCCACCCCTGCCCCAACAAAGATGTGAATAATTATCATTAGAACTGACACAGACACCATGAGTACCAAATTTGCAGGGAATTTTCCTAATTTTCACATCCAACCCTGGGCAAATTCAAGCTGGGATTTTGGATGTTGTTGAGTGCGGGACTTAAATTCCCTGAATTTACAAACAATGTTGTAAGTTCAAGTATGAAGGCATAATGATTTCTGCGTGATCATAATCATAACTGCTCAGTCTAAAGGCACAAGAAGGTCAACAACCAGGGGAGCATTACGCTCTATGGTGCCCTGGCAGTACGGTCTGTTGGCGCTCCTCCCCTGATATGGTGTACAGTCATAAAGTGTATAAATAAAAATACCATACGTCATGATGGTCACATAACGGTGCCATACAGCTGCCTAAATATCATTGCTATAGAGCAGGGGTGCACAACGTTTTCTGGGTGGGGGCCACATTGTCCGACTGAACCAACGTCAAGGGCCGAAAATAAAATTTAAAGGGTTACTACCAACTGAAATACTGTATTTATGGCAGATTGAACACACAGTGTATACCATTAACGTCTAGTTACAGTTCCAGGAGTCCCATCTAATGGGAGAAATACATGAAAAATGCATGTGAGCAGCCACAAAACATGGACATACATGTCTGTTACCAGATGGATGGGGCCACACAGAATGGTATCAAGGGCCGCATGTGGCCCCCGGGCCGCAGGTTGTGCACCCCTGCTATAGAGTGTCACCATCATCATACACTGGATTGTGCTGGGACATAGTGCTCAAATAATGCACCATATAGTGCCCATCTAACAGTGCCATGCTAAGTCTAAGTAATACTTCCACATACCTCCCAACCGTCCCGGATGCGGCGGGACATTCCCGGATTGCAGTGGCTGTCCCGCTGTCCCGACATCAGCTCCCTGCTTCATCATCCCTCTCCACTCCTCTGGTCTGTGTGGGGGACAGCCGGCAGTCAGCCTAGGCTCCGCCTCCTCCACAGACTAGAGCAGCCGATGTCCTGCTGAGTTGCTGCTGCTAGGAAGAAGGTAAGTATGCTGTGTTTATTTTTTTTAACTTTCTGTGAGAGCCACAATGTGGGCATATTACTGGGGGCACAATGTGGCCATATTAAAGGGGGCCACAATGTGGGCATATTACTGGGGGCACAATGTGGCCATATTAAATGGGGCCACAATGTGAGCATATTACTGGGGGGGCATAATGTGGACATATTACTTGGGGGCAAAATGTGGCCATATTACTAGGGGCACAATGTGGGCATATTACTGGGGGCACAATATGGGCATATTACTGGGGGGCACAATGTGGGCATATTACTGGGAGCACAATGTGGGCATATTACTGCGGGGCACAGCTGGGCATATTACTCTGGGAACAGCTGGACATAATTCTGTGAAGGAGGCACAATGCAGGCGGTGGCATTAAGGGGAAATAACTACTATGGGGGCATAAAGGGGACTGGGTGGGATTAGGTGTATAGCTATGTTTTGGCCGGAGTTGGAAGGGTGGCCTAGTGTGGAAAAAATGTGCCGCCTTTAGCACATCCAGCAATTCATATTATCTGACTTTTTCCTATCTCAGTGGCTTGATGCAATAATACATCATGGCTGCAAATGTACGACAATTCTAATGGTGGAAATTTCCATCCAGTGCTCCGGGGGGCATACAGAGGAGTCTCCCCTTTATAGCTGAGATACATGGGTGTAGCTAAAGGGGGTGCAGAGGTGGCAGTCACTACCGGGCCCAGGAGCCTGAGGAGGCCTAAAGACCTTCGTACCACATAAGAAGACTCCGGGATTATAGAAAGTGGATGCTGGTCAAATTACACTTCCGGCTAGAAGGAAGGGGTTAGGTCAAGAATTTGGCGGGGGTGGGGGATGCCGATTCAGTTTTTTTGCTTCAAGCAGAAGGAGGGCTATGTGCTCCCCTGCCCCTTGCCACAAAGCACTAAGGGAAGGGGGGACCAAGCTGAACTCTTGTACCGGGGCCCATGAGCCTTTAGCTACGCCCCTGCTGAGATCCGAATACTCATCAAAGTGATGACCAGGGAGCACAGAAGCGCCATAAAAGACACATTAGAAACCTTCTTTGCAAATTCTAACCTCCTGAGTCATGAAGTCACCTATCCTGTATTTATAGCATACTTCACGTTATCGGTGCAGATATGACATGGTATCAGCTAAAGGAATCACCCAGCCTGAAAACCAACCTTTATGACATAGAAAACACAGAAGGGCAGATATGTTAAGTTCACGTTCTGACAGATTTACAATAATTTACATCACAAACTGGCAGAATTATAATTCATAGCTGCGTCAGATCATAGATGTGTAGATTTGAAAATGTGGCACATGGACTGCCAGAAGGTGCCCAAAATTTGTTATGAGGCCTGTGACTCTTCATAGGCATATTGCATTTTACACCAACAGACTTTTCACTAAGGCTGGAGTATATAACACTAGTCTAAGGCCCCATTCAGACAGTCGTATTATTGCGGGTCCGCATTATTGCGGACCCACAATAATACAGGGGCCGCCCGGCAGGATGGCCCCATTCAGAATGCCTATACTTGTCTGTGCATGCGGACAAGTATAGGACATGCTTCATCGGAGCCGCAGCACGGAGATGGCTCCGTGCGGCGGCTCCCCGCTCCCATAGAGGTGAATGGGGCCGCATCGATTCCGCAATATTGCGGAATCGATACGGCCCCATTCACACAGTCGTGTGAATGGGGCCTTAGTATATCTGCCCCAATGTTTGCCAGGTACGCCAGTGGCATAATATGGATTTTAATTACAGTTTACACTCATCTTTGAACTACATTTTACATATGGAATTACTCTATATAAAAGTTTGTCACCTTGTAAATACATTGTGTTACTTATCTTCTAATGATTCTGAGCTACATCCTGTATTATACTCCAGAGCTGCACTCACTATTCTGCTGGTGCAGTCACTGTGTACATACATTTCATTACTTATCCTGTACTGATCCTGAGTTACATCCTGCATTATACTCCAGAGCTGCACTCACTATTCTGCTGGTGGAGTCACTGTGTACATACATTACATTACATTACTTATCCTGTACTGATCCTGAGTTACATCCTGCATTATACTCCAGAGCTGCACTCACTATTTTGCTGGTGCAGTCACTGTGTACATACATTACATTACTTATCCTGTACTGATCCTGAATTACATCCTGCATTATACTCCAGAGCTGCCCTCACTATTCTGCTGGTGCAGTCACTGTGTACATACATTACTTATCCTGTACTGATCCTGAGTTACATCCTATATTATACTCCAGAGCTGCACTCACTATTCTGATGGTGCAGTCACTGTGTACATACATTACATTACTTATCCTGTACTGATCCTGAGTTACATCCTGTATTATACTCCAGAGCTGCACTCACTATTCTGCTGGTGCAGTCACTGTGTACATACATTACATTACTTATCCTGTACTGATCAGTTACATCCTGTATTATACTCCAGAGCTGCACTCACTATTCTGCTGGTGCAGTCACTTTGTACATACATTACTTATCCTGTACTGATCCTGAGTTACATCCTGTATTATACTCCAGAGCTGCACTCACTATTCTGCTGGTGCAGTCACTGTGTACATACATTACATTACTTATCCTGTACTGATCCTGAGTTACATCATGTATTATACTCCAGAGCTGCACTCACTATTCTGCTGGTGCAGTCACTGTGTACATACATTACTTATCCTGTACTGATCCTGAGTTACATCCTGTATTATACTCCAGAGCTGCACTCACTATTCTGCTGGTGCAGTCACTGTGTACATACATTACTTATCCTGTACTGATCCTGAGCTACATCCTGTATTATACTCCAGAGCTGCACTCACTATTCTGCTGGTGCAGTCACTGTGTACATACATTACTTATCCTGTACTGATCCTGAGTTACATCCTATATTATACTCCAGAGCTGCACTCACTATTCTGCTGGTGCAGTCACTGTGTACATACATTACATTACTTATCCTGTACTGATCCTGAGTTACATCCTGTATTATACTCCAGAGCTGCACTCACTATTCTGCTGGTGCAGTCACTGTGTACATACATTACATTACTTATCCTGTACTGATCAGTTACATCCTGTATTATACTCCAGAGCTGCACTCACTATTCTGCTGGTGCAGTCACTTTGTACATTACATTACTTATCCTGTACTGATCCTGAGTTACATCCTGTATTATACTCCAGAGCTGCACTCACTATTCTGCTGGTGCAGTCACTGTGTACATACATTACATTACTTATCCTGTACTGATCCTGAGTTACATCATGTATTATACTCCAGAGCTGCACTCACTATTCTGCTGGTGCAGTCACTGTGTACATACATTACTTATCCTGTACTGATCCTGAGTTACATCCTGTATTATACTCCAGAGCTGCACTCACTATTCTGCTGGTGCAGTCACTGTGTACATACATTACTTATCCTGTACTGATCCTGAGCTACATCCTGTATTATACTCCAGAGCTGCACTCACTATTCTGCTGGTAGAGTCACTGTGTACATACATTTCATTACTTATCCTGTACTGATCCTGAGTTACATCCTGCATTATACTCCAGAGCTGCACTCACTATTCTGCTGGTGGAGTCACTGTGTACATACATTACATTACATTACTTATCCTGTACTGATCCTGAGTTACATCCTGTATTATACTCCAGAGCTGCACTCACTATTCTGCTGGTGGAGTCACTGTGTACATACATTACATTACTTATCCTGTACTGATCCTGAGTTACATCCTGTATTATACTCCAGAGCTGCACTCACTATTCTGCTGGTGCAGTCACTGTGTACATACATTACATTACTTATCCTGTACTGATCCTGAATTACATCCTGCATTATACTCCAGAGCTGCACTCACTATTCTGCTGGTGGAGTCACTGTGTACATACATTACATTACTTATCCTGTACTGATCCTGAATTACATCCTGCATTATACTCCAGATCTGCACTCACTATTCTGCTGGTGCAGTCACTGTGTACATACATTACTTATCCTGTACTGATCCTGAGTTACATCCTGTATTATACTCCAGAGCTGCACTCACTATTCTGCTGGTGCAGTCACTGTGTACATACATTACATTACTTATCCTGTACTGATCCTGAGTTACATCCTGTATTATACTCCAGAGCTGCACTCACTATTCTGCTGGTGCAGTCACTGTGTACATACATTACATTACTTATCCTGTACTGATCCTGAGTTACATCATGTATTATACTCCAGAGCTGCACTCACTATTCTGCTGGTGCAGTCACTGTGTACATACATTACTTATCCTGTACTGATCCTGAGTTACATCCTGTATTATACTCCAGAGCTGCACTCACTATTCTGCTGGTGCAGTCACTGTGTACATACATTACTTATCCTGTACTGATCCTGAGCTACATCCTGTATTATACTCCAGAGCTGCACTCACTATTCTGCTGGTAGAGTCACTGTGTACATACATTTCATTACTTATCCTGTACTGATCCTGAGTTACATCCTGCATTATACTCCAGAGCTGCACTCACTATTCTGCTGGTGGAGTCACTGTGTACATACATTACATTACATTACATTACTTATCCTGTACTGATCCTGAGTTACATCCTGTATTATACTCCAGAGCTGCACTCACTATTCTGCTGGTGGAGTCACTGTGTACATACATTACATTACTTATCCTGTACTGATCCTGAGTTACATCCTGTATTATACTCCAGAGCTGCACTCACTATTCTGCTGGTGCAGTCACTGTGTACATACATTACATTACTTATCCTGTACTGATCCTGAATTACATCCTGCATTATACTCCAGAGCTGCACTCACTATTCTGCTGGTGGAGTCACTGTGTACATACATTACATTACTTATCCTGTACTGATCCTGAATTACATCCTGCATTATACTCCAGATCTGCACTCACTATTCTGCTGGTGCAGTCACTGTGTACATACATTACTTATCCTGTACTGATCCTGAGTTACATCCTGTATTATACTCCAGAGCTGCACTACATTTTAATGCTGTACGGAAACAGCATTAGCATCAAAGTTTTTGAACAAATCGACTTCAGATCTATAATCCTTAGGTTTAGAGAATCATTCAAAAAATGATTAGCCGAACATTCGCCGAACTTTTCCTAAGATTCGTATATTCGACTAATAGATTTGTTGTATTTGCGTACAAAATATACGTTATTATGTGCTATTAGCGAACATTCGCGCACTAATAACGAACGTTCATTTAAAAAATGTACGCAACTTCTTAGAAGACGTACGCAGGAGCGTACAAATAGCTTACGAATCCTCAGCGTACTATTGTCTACGCGATTACGTAATACGCAGGCACGTAAAAACGAGAGGCCGCGGTGTGCACTCAGAGGCAGAGCGAATATTCGAAAATGGCATCCAGGCGATCCTCATCATTTAGCTCTGCTGCACAGCTGAAATACATAGTCCAGCTGATGGACCGCCAGGATTACGATTTACGATGGCACACACCGCCACCCGAACCAGCATAAGAAGGAGGTGATCCAGCAGGTGATCCGAGGCTTGCGCCATTATTTCGACACCTTGCGGACCCCGGGCCAGATACAGCGTAAATGGTCAGATCTGAAATCGCCCTCAGAGGCAGTATGTATAATTGAGGTAGAACAAGTAAGGTGCTGTCTATCCGGCTATGGGCATAGTACAACCATCCACCATACTATAAAGTGAATATGAGGACACATTGCGGTACCTGTAAAGAAATACACACAATGGGCAACATACTTGAAAACGTTGCTGAAAGGTAAAAACATTGGTGCAAACAATCCAGTGCAAACAACATAGTGCAAATATATTATAGGTATAATGTAAACATTTTATATATCACCTACCTAGTCTGCTCACGGACACGTTTAAGTCTCTTTTCTTCTGACGCTTGTCATACAACTGGAACAGATTCCCAACTCAGTTGCAATTTGTAATCCACATAAGTAAAATTGTAATCCAAATGGGTAAAAAATAGCAGCAAAGGTTCCTTAAAAAACCCTCTTTCAAGGGGCTTCCAATAACCTGAAAAGGGGGAAAAAGGGATGAGGCGCACGTATGCGCAACTTTGTTAAAACTTTTTTTTTTTTTTTGATGGGGGGAGTCCTGACAATCCATGTCCATCTGGGTGAGGACAAACGCAGGGCAACAAAAATAAAAACACACGCCAACTAGTGCCCACCCTTCAGGATAAGTCCATGTTGTGGCTCCCATAAAAGCTGCAGGATCCTTACTTAAGGGCCAGCAGGTCCTCTTCACTGCTGCTGGAGCTAAAAGACATGAGAGGGCGCTCCTGCCTCATGAAAACAACACTGGCTGCGGCAGCAGACCCCCACGACCTCTCAGGGATGGTCTTGGTAGTGACCGGGCGGTCACACTAGCAAGGGCCGTGGCAACTTGGGCCTTGCCCATTACCTTGTAGTGGCCAGATCCTCCCACCGGCATACAAGGTGACAGAATCTCCGGCTGTAAGGGCTCTGGTAACGGTCTTCGAGCGGCGGACTGTGCGGCCTGCACCTGCCATGGCAGTTGGTATTGTACCACGGATGGCTGGTACACAAAACTGTTGGTGGTCATCTGTCCCACATGAAGGATCGGTGGCGGTGGCAAATCTGATATCAGGGGTTCCAGCTGAGCTTGTGATTTCTCCTTAGATCGCAGTCTCATCATTGGTCTCATGGGAACACCGAGCCTCTTCTGCGGCCTGGGCCTCCTCAGTCCAGTCTTCCGGGGGCGCTCCAGGAGTAGCTGGTCGCTTAAGGAGTTTCACCCCAGTAGCAAAGGGGCCTTGGAGGCTCTTCATGGGGGTATACTCCACGTAATCCCCTGCGTGGAGATTGTGGCGGACGGGCGGAAGATATGGCCGCTTTACAGAACGGTGGTTTATGTATAATTCTTCCGCCGTCTCCTCATCGCCAATAAAACCTACTCCCCGTTCCTCACTGAACCAAAAACGGTACCCCTTCGGCGCTCCAGCTTGGGGTCACCAGACCGTGGGTGCTCCAAAACCTGCACAACCCACTCCTCTACCAATTTTTTGTATTCCCAGAGGGTCAGGGCGTTCCGGGTGACAGCCTCGGGGACCATTGAATTTTGCGGTAGAGCGGGAACTCCTGCCACCTCCGCCGTGCCGACTTCTTAGGCTGCCGGACATGTTGAGAGACGTAGATCTCCTCCGGTTCCTTCTCCTCGTAGGGGTCGGTGCCCCACACCATGCCTCCCCAGTCAGGGCCTTGCTGTGTCGCCATCTTAATTTCCTGAGTTGCCTCGTCTTCCTTACGCGCTGGAGAAGGGGGCGGAGCTACCAGGGAGGAGTCTATTGCAAATGAATTGAATTCGTACGCAACAGCGTATAGAGTAACTTATACGTAGCAATAGTATATAATTTATAGGACAAACTACGTAGCGAATGCGTACAAAGCCGAAGCGAATCACCTAATATTCGGATTCGCTTCACAGCTAAAAATTCCCAAGATTCGATACGAATCAACGAATCGATGAATCGATTCGCTCATCTCTACTTAGGTTGATTGGCTTAAGCTTTTTTTTGAGTTTCTGGTTTTGATTTTGTATTTGTACATAGATAAGTGGACCATTCTGGTATTGGAATTATCATTTTTATTAATATAGGGGCCATAATAATAATAATAAACAAAATCCTATAGGGGGTCATTTATTAAGACCAGCATTTTAGACGCTAGTCTTAATAACCCCTGCGTTGCCGGTGGATCCGCCGAAGTTATGTCGAGGCGTCGGCCTCTACTTAACTTTGGTGCATCCACCACTGGTCTAAATCTACACCAGCTTACTTTCCGGGGTGTAGATTTTGAATATTTTCTAAACCTAAAACAGGCGTAGAAAATGGTAAATGAGATGGGCCCACTTTTAGACCTGGCGTGAGCAGGGAAAAGTCACAGATTGTGGCGCAAATAACCTTTGTGCCGCAATCTGCGACAGATATATGCCTGAAAACTAGCGTATATCACTTAGTAAATGGTCCCCTAGGTTTTCTTTATTTTATTTGTGCTTGTAATTCTATTTGGTCTTTGGAGTATCTGGTGTCAGACAACCAGTAAGATTTTAGCACCCACTCTTATCTACTCTCCACCTATATTAAAGAAGAACTCCCGACAAAAATTTTATTCCATGTCCTGCTAGAAATGTACATGATATAATCTGTAGTGAATGTCATTTTCTTACCAGTGTCTGAAGTTTTGACTTATATCATCCTGAAGTTTCTTATCTGTGTCATGTGACCAGCAATTAGACCCACCAACTCACACATAGACTTATGGTTGGACAGGAAGTCTAATTCTCTATGTATTCCTATGAGACTGAAAGTGAGGCTCCCATAGGAATGAATAGAGCAGTGACTGGCTTCCTGTCCTGGGTCAGTTGGAGGTCAGGGAGTTGGTCACATGACCCAGCTACAATAAGAAGAGAGGTTTTTACTCACAGAAACAGTCACTGATAAGAAAAGGACAATCACTACAGATTATATCATGCACCTTTCTAACAGGTCAGAGAATAAAAATTTTTGCGGGAGTTCTTCTTTAATGAATATCTTGGGACTATGTTGAAGGCGCTCACATTGAACCCTGATCTAGAGGTCCCAGGTAAATGACTCCACCATCCCAACTCCTTCCATAAAAGTAAACCTTCCCTTTAAATATCTAAACAGAGAGTGAGTCTATCACTGAAGTACAAGGCTCGATCTGAGCTTATCACAGGTACCTTCTCCAGGAATGTCATGTAATACCATGATTTAATGTTGGGGAATTCACATGAGCAATTGACCCTGGCTCCACCGGTCATTTAGATAGCGTGCAGTCTACTGTAAAGGAAATGAACTGCATTACTTTACCTCCTCCTATATTCTTATCTTATATCTAAGGTGTTTCTAATTCCTCCTGTAAAGGTCTGATCATTCGCATTAGGCTACTTTCACACTAGCGTTAAGCACGGATCCGTGCAGATAATACTACCATGTGGATCCGTAATGAACAGATCCGGTTGTATTATCTTTAACATCTTTTAAACGGATCCGTCATGGACTCCATTGAAAGTCAATGGATGACGGATCCGTTTACTAGTGTGTCACACCAAACTGATCCGTCCCCATTGGCTTGCATTGGGGGTCATTCCGGATCCGTCTTGGTGCGGATGCCCAGACCGGAGAGCAAACCGCAGCATGTTGTGGTTTGCTCTCGGGTCTGGAGATGGAACGGAATGCTTTCAGGAGCATTCTGTTGTCTTCAGTTCAGTTCATGGGGACAAAACTGAAGCGTTTTATTCCGATATTGAGCCCCTATGACGGAGAAAAATACTGGAATAGTTAAACGCAGGTGTGAAAGTAGCCTTAGTTGTAAGTCAAAAAGTTGGGCCGAACACCCAATATTAAGGGGGCCAGAAAGGGTTCAGAATAAAAACGAAGCATTACTCACCTCACTGATCCACCACTGCTGCCATTCCAGTGCTGCTCCAGTAACAATGGTTTTCCACTCCCTTGTGTTGGTGTAAGTTTTTGGAAAAAGATTCCCGCCATTTTTCTAAAAATACGCAGTGTCATGTCTGTTGAATTATTTAGTACAGTTAATGTCATGAAACGGGGGGTTAGGGTGAGGCTAGTATGGAAGGGGCTGCTACAGTCTACATAGGCAGGGGAAAGAATCAGCATGGCCCAGCAATGACTGGTCGGCATCGACCATCTGGGGCCAGTGAAGAGATCTCTGTTACCCCCAAAGGAGAGAGAGTAAGGTGCAATCAGCAGTAACAGTTGGCTATCGGGGAGCTGAGCTGGCACAATGTGGGCACTAGGGGTGGATTGGCCATAGACCCTACAGGAAAATTTCCAACCGCGCCTCTTTGGTGCTGATACACAAAGGAGCTCTCAACAGTAATTAACACTCTGAGAATCAGGGACTCATGTACCCAACCAGCTTCCGCACATGACCTCCTGAATTCAACTGCTGTGGTCCGCACCTCCTAAGCCCCCTGCTCCATGGATGACTGGAGAAGAAGGACAGAAGATGGTAAGTATTGATGACCACCACAGAGGGCCGGCTTTTGGGACACTATATTGTGCTACACTGGGTTATTTGGTTCTGCTGGGATGGTATTTTGCGCTATGGTATTGCTGATCCCGCCTACATGTGTTGGCCCGCCTTCTGTTAATTTGGACCTGCCTACCAAATGGGGCCACTTTTAGGTTTTTTTTGCAGGACCACTTTAAGTTCCCAGTCTGCCCCTGGTGGGCACAGTGCATAGAGAGGCACCAGGGCACAAGGAAGCAAATTGGATTTTAGAGAGTTGTATGACCATCCAAAAAATCTAGAGACTGTGGCTATGCCACTCTAATACGCCCATTCATGTTGAAAGTATTGGACCCAGGACTGCTGCAAAAAATCCTTTAAGTTGTGTTCACATAAAAACATAAAAAAAACATAAAAATACTTCTCCCGACTACTGGTGTACCCTTCCCACCACACTAAGAACTTTATTAACCAAACTGCTTTACCTTACCTTGACGACTTTTGGCAATAGTTGGAAAAACGTGGCAAAGTATGGAAAATAGAAGGGAGGTCAAACTGAAATTGTGGCTGAAGGAGAGGCTCTAAGAGCAACGTTACGGCCCCCCCTGGTAGGGTGAAGAGACTGCAGAGACCCTGGAAGACAGATAGCCTATCTTAAAGGGAACCTGTCATCAACTTTATCCTGCCCATACTAACGGCAGAATAAAGTACAGACAGGTGAGTTGATTTCAGCGGTCTGTCATTTATAAGTTAAAAGTAAGTGGTTGCCGAGATCCAACATCACAATCATTGCAGACTAGGCCTGGAAAAGAGTCAAATCTTCATGAGAAGAGTCCTGGTTATTCATGAATTCCTGCTCTCCCCGCCCACTTGCTGATGACTGACAGTCTTCTACCTAGTTTTCTCCCTTTATCTCTTGGAGAGAACTGTCAATCATCAGCAGATGGGCTGGGAGAGCAGGAGATTATGAAAAACCATGACTCTTCTCAAGTAGATTTGACTCTTTTCAAGGCCTGTGCTGCAATGATTATGATGCTGGTTCTCGGCAACCACTTACTTTTAGCTCATGAGTGACACACCGCTGACATCAGCATTTCTGTCACTACTTTATACTGCCCTCAGTGAAGTCACCATAAAGTTGATGACAGGTTCCCTTTAAAGGGGTGTTTCACTTCAGCAAATGGCATTTATCATGTAGATAAAGTTAAAACAAGGCACTTACTAATGTATTATCATTCTTCATATTGCTTCCTTTGCTGTGGCTGGATTCATTTTTCCATCACATTATACACTGCTCGTTTCCATGGTTTCGACCACCCCGCAATGCAAAAGTGGTGGTCATGCTTGCACATTTTAGGTAAAAGCATCATCCTATGTGCACTCCCATGATCCACCAGAGAGGACATCTAAAGGAGGTACCGGATTATAAATCATGCAATGGACCCGCACAATGCAATAGCGTATAACCCTAACAGCCTGGAAAATTATTTTTTTATTGATGGGTAATTACGGTAATTGGATTAAAATATCTGTTTCTATGATTTATTCAATTTGATGAAAAATGTATGACTTGTTCGGTTGAAGCCACAGCCCGGAGCACAGACGGTCTATTCAAGGACCGGGGAGTGGTCAGATATGACGGAATCACCGTATCTGATAGGAAAATGACTATATTACCCTTATCAGGCTGTGCAAACAGACAGTACCAGGGGACCGGCTGTACTTTGTGCCAGTCTCCATGACAGCTGCCGTTGGATCTTCCCCCTTGTGTCCTGCCTGAAATAACATAGGTGGCCTGTGAGCGATCTTTCCCACGTATTCTTCATAGTAACTGGGATCACAGGCGTCCTTATCTGATCTGTTATATGTCTGACCGCCTGAGCATTACACACAGCGGCTAACATGTCAAGTAGTACTCATCTTAATAGCCCTTGCTATACACCGGAGAACTTTACAGGGGTGTGAACCAGTGACGTACATAGAGAAGTAAGGGCCCTATAGCAAGGATCAAACCAGGGCCCCCACACAGGACAGAAGGGTTTCTGCCTCAACCCCTTTTCAATGACCCTTGGGCCATTTTTCCACTGCCTCATTTGCTAAAAGTTGTTCCTTTAGATCAGGCATGCTCAACCTGCGGCCCTCCAGCTGTTGTAAAACTACAACTCACATCATGCCCTGCTGTAGGCTGATAGCCATAGGCTGTTTGGGCATCCTGGGAGCTGTAGTTTTGCAACAGCTGGAGGGCCGCAGGTTGAGCAAGGATGAGTCCTGACCAAGTTTTCACCTCCAGTAGAAGAGGAGATGATCCCAACTAAGACTGGACCCCCTCTTGTCCTGGGCCCCATAGCAGTCGCATGGTCTGCCGCTATGGTAGTTACACCCCTGGTGTTTACCTAGCTCCTACTACTCTAAAATCCTCCCTTCTTCCATTTTAGTAAAGCCACAGAGCCTAAGGTAAATTATAGTAAGTTTTTCTTCCTACAGCTGCCCCCTAGTGGCAGCCACAGCAGATGACAGTGTATCATCAGCCAGTTTCCTAGTACCAAGATACTGTGCAGACACTTCATCCCTGAAGCAACAGAATAGAGACCCTTATAGCGTCAGAAACTGTACTCCTTTTCTTATTTTACATCATTTTACTTTTTTTTTTAACTCATGGGGTTAGACAAACCCTTTAAATAACAAAGATCTTTCTGCTGCAGCTGCCACCAGGGGGAGCTCATACATTTATAAAGTTCTCTCATTCAACTCAGTACTAGCTCTATAAATCTCTAGTAGAGATGAGCGAATCTATTCGCCGCTTCGTAGATTCGTATCAAATCTTGAAAATTTTCTCCTCAGAAGCGAATCTGGATTTTTTAGGATTTGCTTCGTATTATTCGTAAATCTTCGCAAAATTTTGAAGGCTAACGATACGTACGATACGTATGAAATGTACGAAACGTACGCATTCTGCGTGAGGCAGGAAAATAACGATAGAGTGGGAAAGTACAGATATGCCCCCTCAGAACTGGAAAAAAACAGCCCAGCCCACCGGGATCTAACTATTGGCACGTATAGGGAGTGAAGACTCCTCTCTCAGTACTCCACCCTCCTCTGAACCAGTTTAGACCAGTGCTGAACGCTGATCAAGTAGCAAACATGTCTAAAGAGCTGCGTCCCAACTGGAACCAGATGGCCTTTGGGGACGAGTTCCCTGAACCACCGCCCACTCCAGACATCGGGGTGTCACACTCTGAACTGAAGGCGAGTAAACCACCGATAGTGCCCTTATTCTCCTTACTGCCTGCGGAGTTAGCTGCGCATCGTGAGGCGGTTCGTCGTTAGGCAGCTGTGCGTCTGGAGTGTTACTGTGGCTCGTGCGGTGGAGGCGGCTGGAGGGTCCACTTCGCTGCCTAGGAGGAGATCCACGACAACACCTTCCATAAGGCAGAACCTGATTGTGCCACCATCGGTGACGGGCCATGCGCAGACCCTCTGGGACTATATAAACGCCGTGGAGGACTGGGTCATCCCGGTACTGGACCACCCTAGGCCGGGAGATCCTGCATTGGAACGCCGAAAGGGAACGGTCCTGTGGTTTTCTGTTGAGAGAGGGTCTGACTTCCTGGCAGACGACGAGGGCGGAAAGGAGTATGTTGTGGGCCGTAGGTCGGTGAAACGGCCGTACCTGCCACAACCTCATCACAGCCTGTACGTGGGGGATCAGGTGGAGTACACCCCCATGGCGTCTCTGAAAGGCCCCTTTGCGACCGGGGTTACCCTCCTTTCTAAGCCCCTGGTACCTACAACAGAATCTGAAGTGTGGCCGGATGAACCACCACGTCCAGGACGCTTGCGCTGCCTTCAGGAGTCCCCAGATGGCGTCCTCCGGTTCAGGGAAAAGCCACAGCCGGAGCCTCTGATTCCTGGACTGCCAGCACCACCACCACAGTCCTTTCAGCTGGTTCAGCTGACAACTTCATCGTTTACCTTCCAATCCACGGTGATCCACCAATACCAGCTGCCATGGAAGATGAAGCCAGCAGCAGCCAGGGAAGCTGGGGCTACTTCCCTGGATGCAACCTTGCCTTACCCCTGCTGTCCCGGCATTAGGATCCGGAAAAAGGCAAATGGCTGCAGCGCTCACCAGCATAACCACCACCCGGACCCGGTCAAGTCCGACTTCCAGAAGAAGAGGGCACTGGAGTTCTACTAAAGCAGCTAGCGTGGCCTACAAGAGGCAGGAGCGTCCTCTGATGTCATTCAGCAGCAGTTCCAGCGAGGAGGACTTCAGGTCCCTCATCTGAGGAACCCAACTACTGGCTGTGTGAAGGACACCTCTGAAGGACCTATGGGAGCCACCCCATGGACTGCACCTGACGGGTGAGAGCTAGTTGGCACTTTTTATGTTTGGTCGTTTGTATTGCCCCCGTCTGACTCTCACCCAGATGGACATGGCTGTCCGGACTCCCCCCATTCTGCAGAAAAGTCCCAGTTGCTCTTAACCCAGCCTATTTTCCTTTTCCCCCCTTCTCAGGTTATTTGGGAGCCCCCTTTGCAAAAAGGATTCTCTATTTGCTGCTATTTTCTATTATCCATGTGGATTAAACATTACCTGTTTGGATCACAATGTTACCTCACGTGGATTACAATTGAATTTTGGACTATGTGTTCCAGACAGTGTTTTATCATGCCAACTAGGATCCATGAGGACAGACTCGAACGTATATCTGAGCCTTTTATGCTTGCAAATGTGAAATTGATTGCACTAAAATGTTTGCATACTTATGTCTTTGCTGTATTTTAGCTACACTGTTTTTACTGGTTCAGCACTTTAGCCCATTGTGTGTATTCTTTTTCAGGTACTGCAATGTATGTGTCCTATTATGCACTTATTGTACGGTGTTTTTAGTAAATTATGCACTTAGCTGGATAGCTACCAGTGAGCACCTTATTTTTTACCTCATATGGACTGCCTCTAAAGACTGTACACCGCGGCCTAGCCTCGTGCGTATGACGCATTTGCGCGTCAGTAGTACGCTAAGGATTCGTACGCACTTTTGTACGCTAATGCTTACGTATTGCGTACTTTTAACTACGCTGACTGTACATTCGTAATTTGTGCAGGAATGTTCGTAAAACAACGATTGTTTTTTTGAACGTAGATTCAACCGAATAAATTTGTTTAAGTACAAATCTTGTCAGGAATTCGGCGAATATTCGGCGAGGCGAATTTTGGATGATTTGCTCATCTCTAAACTCTACTGAAGGTGAACTTGTTCAAAAAATCCCAATGTTGTTGAAAATTTAAAAAAAGAAGGATTACTCATCTCCGGTGATCCCCTGCCTCTGCGGTGAGACACCTGAAATATCAGGAATGGCAAGCTCAGCCAATGGCTGAGGTGGCTCACCTGTGATAGGCTAGGTGGGCCTTTTCTGGTATTTTCAGCCAGTCAAGGCAGGAGAGGAAGTGGAAAGCAGCAGGGAGGACAGCAGTGTTAGGACAGATAGAATAGATGAGGGTGTATTTGTGCTCCTCCTCCTTAGGCCTCAGGATCCAGAGACTAACCAATCAGAAAGTTGCTGCTTCTGCTACAACAAGAAAGAGAGAAGGAAGAGAAGAAAAACTTAGAATCTGCATGGCGGCGCATAGGAGTCAGCAAGGTAACTTGAGACTTGCTGCTTGTGAGGGACTACAGTTAAGACACCCGTCACACATAACCACATCCTGGCCAGATGAGCCTCTAAAGACCTGTATCCTGCAGTGGACACTCCAGATTACAGTTATCACCTAGAGATAGAGAGAGACTTTAGCAAGATAGCATACCAAGCGCGCCAATATCTGCCAGCCTCCATACCGCGCTGTCTGGAGAAAGGGTTTGCACTGTGTACAGACAGAACTGTTCTTCATTACTGTTGGATGTACTACAACTCCCATTTGGCACTTAAGTAAAGGAGACCTTTATTCTTCTAACCTTTTGCTTGATTTCCTGACTCCTAAGCCATATTTTGGACATTGCAGTTTACATGCCCTGCTACCATCAGGCAGGAGCCTTAAAACCAGGGTTTGTCCCGAGGGAAGAAAGGGTGCCACCTTCTTGTGCTGCATTGGGCCTTGGGAGCAACGGTGAGAGGACAGCCACTGTGACTGTTATAACAGGAGCCACTACCACTCCCATTCTCCACTCCAGCTCCTCTTGGGCTGCTGCAGGTCCCCTGCAGTGAAGAACTGATCCCAGTATAGGGGTTAAAGAGTGAATATCAGAAGATCACCAGGAGAATGTCCTTAGGGCTAGCCCGAAGTCAGACCGGTTAGTTGGGTCCACACCCAAAGGAAGAATGAAGGAAGAAATAAAGAAAGGAGGGGTGAGTAAATTAAGATTCAGGGGAAAAAGCAAAACGTGTGAGTAGCGTAGAATGGAAGAAGTAGAAAACAAAGGAATTGGGGAAGGAGTAGAAAGAGAAGAAAATAAGGAACAAGGAGGAGAGAAGCAGAAAGAGAAGGAAGAAGTACTAAGAGGTAGAACGGAGTAGGAAGAGAAGGGAGGAAGCACTAGGAATACGAGGAAGTAGGATGAGAAGGGAGGATGGAAGGAACGAGTAGAAAGACAGGAGAGGAAGGAAGGAGTAGGCAGTGAAGAAAGAAAGAAGTTGGAAGAAAAGAAGGAAGTATGGAAGGACTTAGGAGAGAACAACACAAAGGGAGGAAGAAGACAAGGAAGGAAGGAGTTGGAAGAGAAAGGAGGAAGGAAGGAGAAGGTAATGAAGAAAGGAAGAAGTAGATAGAGAACAAAAGAAAAGATGAGGAAGGACAATTGGACCATGAACGTGGAGGATACAGAGTCAGAGAAACTTATTATCAGGCTCAGGGATATTTCTTGATGTTAGACCTTTCTACCATGAATGACAGATTGTGACACAACCAGGGGTGTAGCTAAAGGCTCATGGGCCCTGGTGCATGAGTTCAGCTTGGGCCCCCTTTCCCTCAGTGCTTTGTGTTCTTCTTATGTGGCACAGGGGTTTTTGGGCCCCCTCAGGCTCCTGGGCCCGGTAGCGACTGCTACCTCTGCACCCCCTATAGCTACGCCCCTGGACACAACCTATGCCATGTGGTCATCCTGCTCCACAAGGGCCTGCCACCACTCCTGCCCTAGACTGTGACATTACACACCCGGTGGAACCAGAAGATAATGCTGACAGCATATGATCCACCAGATATTGAGGCGTCTGGTATAAGTGTATAAAAGTGCACACGGTTTTTACGGCAGCGGCTGCATCAAGGACTCTGCGCAGTCGAACATCCTCTTCATATTGGGGCTGTTGTTTCTACAGAAGTTATGCTTCAGACCTTTGCAACTGGATACAGGATTCGTAAAATGTGATATAATGAGGATATGCAAAATTAATATCTTATAATGGAGGAAGTGCAAAGTATGAGCGGGACAATGTCATCCTCTACAGGCTGGTAATGAAAATACAGGCTGCAAGATATCAGCTTGGGCCCCCCACAGAGGGGCGCTATAGGATAAGTCTAGAGATACTCACTCTCCTCTGTCGTCTGATGGCCTTATATGAACAACGTCTGCCCAAAATTTGTGCCAGCCCAGAACGGGTGAACAAGAAGTCCGATGGGACCTAACAAGAAACAGTGATGTGGTCAAAAAATGTGTCTAAAAGTGTAAGGGTCCATTCACACGTCCGAGTGTGTTTTGCGGTCCGCAAATTGCGGATCCGCAAAACACGTACACCGGCCATGTGCGTTCCGCATTTGCGGACCGCACATGGCCGGCTCTATTATAGAGATGCCTTTTCTTGTCCAAGAATAGGACATGTTCTATATTTTTGCGGGGCCGCGGACCGGAAGTGCGGATGCGGACGGCACACTGTCCAATTTTTTGAAATGAGAAAAAAATTAAAGGGGTTATCTGATAATTTATATTGATGACCAATTCTCAGGTCATCAATATCAGATTTGCAGGTGTCCGACACCCGGGACTCCGCCGATCAGCTGTTCCTCAGCCTCTTCCTAGGCCATGTAACATTACCTTACGTTGGTCACATGACCTAGTTGAAGCTGAACCCCATTGAAGTGAATGGGGCTGAGCTGCAATACCAAGCACAACCACTATAGAATATACGGCGCTGTGCTTTGTAAGTGCCGGGACTCCCTAAAACAGCTGATCGGCGGGGGTGCCGGGACTCGGACCCCTTTTGATCTGATAATGATGACCTATCCTAAAGCTTATATGAGACGGGTAGATAATTTAGCAGACCATCCCTAATAAGCGTTCATATGACTGCTTGTTAGCGATGATCTGGCAGTGTAATACTGCCGCTGATTACCTGATGAACGAGCAAACACTCTTTCATCTGGCAATCGGTATCTTTCTATCTTTCAGTAGGTTTAAAAATCATTGCTTTCAGGCGGCAGATTGTGTTGCGTAATCCCAATCTGCTGCCGGCAAATAATGATTCCATATGGGGACAAGCGATGGAATTAGCTCCTTTTCATACTGTGGAGGAGATCACTGCATGTAATAGAAGTGGTCTCCTCTAGAGATAAGCGAACGTGCTTGTAACGAGCACTGTACCGCTTGGCTCCCCTGCGCTCGCATGGGCGCAGGCAGCCGCTTCCGTCGGGTGAGGAGGACGGAAGCGGCTGCCTGCGCCCATGCGAGCCGAGCGGTACAGTGCTCATTACGAGCACGTTCGCTCATCTCTAGTCTCCTCCACTGACGAGCAGGCAATTGACAGGAAGGAACGCTTCCCTCCCGACAATCGACTGGATGATCTACTTGTCTAATATAACCCAAAGGAGAGGTCACATGGTTGCCAACCGGAATTTTTCTTTTTTCTGGACAACTTATCTCAAAATCACAGACAGAAGACATTTTTTACGGACAAATTGGAAAACCATAATGAATGATTGAGATAAGGGATACATGTCTATAGCTCAATATACTGATAACTCATTACCATAATTTACTGTGAGCTGTAAAATGATTGTAATTACCACTAAAATTATCTAGTCGAGTACCACCAGCCTCATAAAAATCACGTACACAAGAGAAAAGTCTTGTAAAAATGCTAAAAAAGTCACAATTGGCGACTTTTTAAAGCCAATAAATAAGGGGAATGATAAATTCCCCCTTTAAATTGATTTGCTTCCAACACGACGCAGAAGGGGTAGTCTCAGCCCTAACATTTAGGACACGTCTTATAGATGCCGGTCCCACTTCTGGGAATCCCACCCATATCTAATCTGTAGACTGGAACCGCCTCTGAGAAACGGTGGAGGGGGCGGTGTCGTATCTGCACTACATGTGAATGGGAGCTATGGAAATGGCGCACCACACTCCGCGCCACTGTTTCCGTAGTTCCAAAATGGCCTTGGCTTTAATTTTTCAATCCCAGACTAAGAAATGAAAGCTGCACTGTGATTGGTTGCCATTGGCAACAAAGAATTACTTTCAGGACGTTTTATAAATGTGTCCTGTCGACATCATCATCTAGTGACCTAAACACCTATCAACATCTACAAGATAACATCAGTATACAATAACATGGCCTCCTCTGTGATCAGTGACAAGAAAACCAACGACAACTCTACCTCTAGTGGTGGAAAATGGGTGACGTAAATGTTAGAAACTCCGCCCCCTATGGGAAGTGACGTCACGCTCGTCAACCCGGTCGCTCTCCAATGAGGAAGTAACTTCCTACCGAGAAGTTCCAGTAGATAGAGGGAATACAGAGCGGGGCTGCTGATACCGGGAGCCATGAGGCGGTAACGCGTTATGTGCACGCTCCGCTCTGAGGTGCGGTCATAGCGGCGCCATGAACATTGACGTGGAATTCCACATCCGACACAACTACCCATGGGCCAAACTACCGGCCAACATCAAGCAGGTAATGGTCACCTGTCACCTGCCCCGTGTCCTGCCTGTCATCTGTCGCCTGTTCCGTGCCCTGACTGTCACCTGCCTGTCATCTGTCCCATGTCCTGCTTGTCACTTGCCACTCATCTGTCACCTGCCCCGTGTCCTGCCTGTCATCTGTCCCATGTCCTGCTTGTCACTTGCCACTCATCTGTCGCCTGCCCCGTGTCCTGCCTGTCGCCTGCCCCGTGTCCTGCCCTGTCGCCTGCCCCGTGTCCTGCCTGTCGCCTGCCCCGTGTCCTGCCTGTCGCCTGCCCCCGTGTCCTGCCTGTCGCCTTGCCCGTCGTCCTGCCTTGCTGCGCCTGCCCCGTGTCCTCCGTCGCCTGCCCCGTGTCCTGCCTGTCGCCTGCCCCGTCCTGCCTGTCGCCTGCCCCGTGTCCTGCCTGTCGCCTGCCCCGTGTCCTGCCTGTCGCCTGCCCCGTGTCCTGCCTGTCGCTGCCCCGTGTCTGCTCGCCTGCCCCGTGTCCTGCCTGTCGCCTGCCCCCGTGGCTGCCTGTCGCCCGTGCCCCGTTGTCCTGCCTGTCGCCTGCCCCGTGTCCTGCCTGTCGGCCTGCCCGTGTCCTGCCTGTCGCCTGCCCCGTGTCCTGCCTGTCGCCTGCCCCGTGTCCTGCCTGTCGGCCTGCCCCGTGTCCTGCCTGTCGCCTGCCCCTGTCCTGCTGTGCCTGCCCCTGCCTGCCTGTCGCCTGCCCCGTGTCCTGCCTGTCGCCTGCCCCGTGTCCTGCCTGTCGCTGTCCCCGTGTCCTGCCTGTCGCCTGCCCCGTGTCCTGCCTGTCGCCTGCCCCGTGTCCTGCCTGTCGCCTGCCCGTGTCCTGCCTGTCGCCTGCCCCGTGTCCTGCCTGTCCTGTCGCCTGCCCCGTGTCCTGCCTGTCGCCTGCCCCGTGTCCTGCCTGTCGCCTGCCCCGTGTCCTGCCTGTCGCCTGCCCCGTGTCCTGCCTGTCGCCTGCCCGTGTCTGCCTGTCGCTGCCCCGTGTCTGCCTGTGCCTGCCGTGTCCTGCGTGTGCCCCGTGTCTGCCTGTCGCCTGCCCCGTGTCCTGCCTGTCGCCTGCCCCGTGTCCTGCGTGTGTCCTGCCTGCCCCGTGTCCTGCCTGTCGCCTGCCCGTGTCCTGCCTGTCGCCTGCCCCGTGTCCTGCCTGTCGCCTGCCCCGTGTCCTGCCTGTCCTGCCCCCTGCCTGTCGCCTGCCCCGTGTCCTGCCTGTGCCTGCCCTGTCCCTGCCTGCCGGCTGCTGTCGCCTGCCTGTCCCGTCCTGCCCTGTCCTGCCTGTCGCCTGCCCCCGTGTCCTGCCTGTCTGCTGTCGCCTGCCCCGTGTCCTGCCTGTCGCCTGCCCCGTGTCCTGCCTGTCTGCCCGCCCCGTGTCCTGCCTGTCGCCGCAGCCTGCTGCCTGTCGCCGCCAGCCTGTCCTGCCTGTCGCCGCCCCGTGTCCTGCCTGTCGCCCGCCCTGTCCTGCCTGTCGCCCGCCAGCCTGCCTGCCTGTCGCCTGTCGCCCAGCCTGCCTGTCCTGCCTGTCGCCCGCCAGCCTGTCCTGCCTGTCCGCCCGCCAGCCTGTCCCTGCCTGTCGCCCGCCAGCCTGTCCTGCCTGTCGCCCGCCAGCCTGTCCTGCTGTCGCCCGCCAGCCTGTCCCTGTCGCCCGCAGCCTGTCCTGCCTGTCGCCCGCCAGCCTGTCCCTGCCTGTCGCCCGCCAGCCTGTCCTGCCTGTCGCCGCCAGCCTGTCCTGCCTGTCGCCGCCAGCCTGTGCCGCCTGTCGCCCGCCAGCCTGTCCTGCCTGTCGCCCGCCAGCCTGTCCTGCCTGTCGCCCGCCAGCCTGTCCTGCCTGTCTGTGCCTGTCGCCCGCCAGCCTGTCCTGCCTGTCGCCCGCCAGCCTGTCCTGCCTGTGCCGTCCGCCCGCCAGCCTGTCCTGCTGTCGCCCGCCAGCCTGTCCTGCCTGTCGCCGCCAGCCTGTCCTGCCTGTCCGCCCGCCGCCAGCCTGTCCTGCCTGTCGCCCGCCTGCCAGCCTGTCCTGCCTGTCGCCCGCCAGCCTGTTCCTGCCTGTCGCCCTGCCAGCCTGTCCTGCCTGTCGCCGCCAGCCTGTCCTGCCTGTCGCCCGCCAGCCTGTCCTGCCTGTCGGCGCCCGCCAGCCTGTCCTCCCTGTCTGCCTGTCGCCCGCCCGCCAGCCTGTCCTGCCTGTCGCCCGCCGCCAGCCTGTCCTGCCTGTCGCCCGCCCGCCAGCCTGTCCTGCCTGTCGCCCGCCCGCCAGCCTGTCCTGCCTGTCGCCCGCCCGCCAGCCTGTCCTGCCTGTCGCCCGCCCGCCAGCCTGTCCTGCCTGTCGCCCGCCCCGCCAGCCTGTCCTGCCTGTCGCCCGCCCGCCAGCCTGTCCTGCCTGTCGCCCGCCGCCAGCCTGTCCTGCCTGTCGCCCGCCCGCCAGCCTGTCCTGCCTGTCGCCCGCCGCCAGCCTGTCCTGCCTGTCGCCCGCCGCCAGCCTGTCCTGCCTGTCGCCCGCCCGCCAGCCTGTCCTGCCTGTCGCCCGCCCGCCAGCCTGTCCTGCCTGTCGCCCGCCCGCCTGTCGTCCCCCTGCCAATCTTTACTACGTTGTAACGTTCCCACCTCCTGCACTGGTTGATATAAGTCTTCTCCTGTGGTAGGACATTTCTCCTGTAACATTTCTCCTTCTTCTCCTTAGAGTCTGGGAAACTCGCAGAAGGAATATGAGAAGCAGGTTGTGCTCTACAGCATCCGGAACCAGCTGCGCTACCGGAATAACCTGGGTAAGGGGACACAACTACTCCTGTCAGGGCATGCTGGGACTTGTAGTTCTGCAACAGGTTGATAGCCGGTGGTTGTGATCACTGCTGTAGACATAGCGACAAAAACCTGCATGGAGCTCAGTAGAAACAACTGGTGCCGGTACATGCGTGCCAGTCCCCATAGAAAAACATGAGTTCAGTATCACATTAATAATAATAATAATAATAAAAAATAGTAATCGCCACTTGTTCTGGTTATAAAGGGGGGCACCAGGCGGGCCCCCCGTGGATTGCAGGTAGGGATTCATCACTAGGGTTAAGGGGTTGCACAGGATTAGAAAAACATGGCTGCTTTCTCCCAGAAACAGCGCCCCATCTGTCCACAGGTTGTGTCTGGTATTGCAGCTCAGCTTCATTATAGTGAATGAGGTTGAGCTGTAATACCACATACAACCTGTAGAGAGGGGTGGCATAGTTTTTGGAAGCTGTCAGCAATGTTTTTTAAGGGCGAGTTCACATCACCGTCTGTTTTTCCTTCAGGACTTTTTTTTCAACTATTTTCACTATAAAAATGAATAGAAGATGGCTGCGCATGCGCAGTGCACCCTCCACCACTTTCAGGGCTCTGTTGTCGGTGTAGGTGCCGGTCCTAGTGGTGGGACCCAAACCTATCAGTCAATAAAGGCATATCCTATTGAGATGGGGAAAACCCCTTTAAAGAAGAACTCCCACAAAAAAATGTATTCCATGTCCTGCTAGAAATGTACATGATGTAATCTGTAGTGAATATCATTTTCTTACCAGTGGCTGTATTTGTGAGTTATATCTCCCTGATGTTTCTCATCTGTGTCATGTGACCAGCAATCCGACTCACCAACTCACACAGCATGTTATGTGTGGACAGGAAGTCTAATTCTCTATGTATTCCTATGGGAGCCTCACAGGAATGAATAGAGCAGTAACTGGCTTCCTGTCCTGGGTCAGTTGGAGGTCAGGGAGTTGGTCACATGACCCAGCTACAATTAGAAGAGAGGGGATAACTCACAAATATCGTCTCTGATAAGAAGATTACATCACTACAGATTACATCATGCACCTTTCTAACAGGTCAAAGAATAAAAAATTTTCTTCTTTAAGCAATCATTTTGTGAGGGAGACCCCCAACTATTATCCAGGGCATTGACTGCTGGTCTGGGGGGGAGGGTCTTGCTGTATGAGGGAGGCTCGGCCACAGCAGACGTGAGCTGGACGTTCATGTGAAGGAGACGCAGTCGTAATGATATGAGAAGTTTACTTATGAGTCAACATGGTCAAGGGCAAACCCTCACACTCTGCTCATACCAATCGTGGCCGTTCATAGCCCAGAAGACGTCTCAATCCTTGTCTCCTTCCCTAAATTACAGCAGCCAGCAATGGCGGCTCTGCAGACTGTAAGGCAAAGTTCACACAGCCCAACCGTGGAACGTATCATACGCAGTGGGAGAGGAGTGTAGGGAGGCCGTCATGTCTCTCCTTCCTGGTGGATCTGCACTACAAATACTTAACAACCAGGATGTGGTCACAGTGGGGCTCCACCTTCCCCCCATCATAGTAGCACAAGCCCCTCCCCCCACCTTTTCCATGCAGCATCATCATCGGGGTCACTAACAACCACCCCGCAGCAGGGTTCCCGTTTCCCTAGTGGTAGTATCAACCTCTCTGCTTTTCCCCAAAAGTAGCAGCAGGGTTCCCCCTTTACCCCTGTAGTAGCTGAAGCATGGCCCTCCCACCTTTCCCCAATTCACCAGCTGTAGTATGAACAGTAATAGTAGCATCTGTCGGGTCTCCTCTTTCCCACAGAATCAACAGTGGAGTCCAAACCCCCCCTCCCGCCAGTAGTAGCAGCAGTGCAGTCCCCCCTTCCCCCCAGTAAAAGCAGCAGCAGAGCAGCCCCCCTTCTCCCCAGTAGTAGCAGCAGAGCAGCCCCCCTTCTCCCCAGTAGTAGCAGCAGAGCAGCCCCCCTTCTCCCAGTAGTAGCAGCAGAGCAGCCCCCCTTCTCCCCAGTAGTAGCAGCAGAGCAGCCCCCCTTCTCCCAGTAGTAGCAGCAGAGCAGTCCCCCCTTCCCCAGTAGCAGCAGCAGAGCAGTCCCCCCTTCCCCCAGTAGCAGCAGCAGAGCAGTCCCCCTTCCCCCAGTAGCAGCAGCAGAGCAGTCCCCCCCCTTCCCCCCAGTAGCAGCAGCAGAGCAGCCCCCCCTTCCCCCAGTAGTAGCAGCAGCAGAGCAGTCCCCCCTTCCCCCCAGTAGTAGTAGCAGCAGCAGCAGAGCAGTCCCCAATTCCAACCAGTAGCAGCAGCAGCAGAGAAGTCCCCCCTTCCACCCAGTAGTAGCAGCAGCAGAGCAGTCCCCCCTTCCACCCAGTAGTAGCAGCAGCAGAGCAGTCCCCCCTTCCCCCCAGTAGTAGCAGCAGCAGAGCACTCCCCCCTTCCACCCAGTAGTAGCAGCAGCAGAGCAGTCCCCAATTCCAACCAGTAGCAGCAGCAGAGAAGTCCCCCCTTCCACCCAGTAGTAGCAGCAGCAGAGCAGTCCCCCCTTCCACCCAGTAGTAGCAGCAGCAGAGCAGTCCCCCCTTCCCCCCAGTAGTATCAGCAGCAGAGCACTTCCCCCTTCCACCCAGTAGTAGCAGCAGCAGCAGAGAAGTCCCCAATTCCAACCAGCAGCAGCAGAGAAGTCCCCCCATCCACCCAGTAGTAGCAGCAGCAGAGCAGTCCCCCCTTCCCCCCAGTAATAGCAGCAGAGCAGTCCCCCCCTTCCCCCCCAGTAGTAGTAGCAGTAGCAACAGAGCAGTCCCCCCTTCCCTCCCAGTAGTAGCAGCAGAGCAGTCCCCCCTTCCCCCCAGTAGTAGCAGCAGCAGAGCAGTCCCCCCCTTCCCCCAGTAGCAGCAGAGCAGTCCCCCCTTCCCTCAGTAGCAGCAGAGCAGCCCCCCTTCCCCCCTGTAGTAGCAGCAGCAGAGCAGTCCCCCCTTCCCCCCAGTAGTAGCAGCAGCAGAGCAGTCCCCCTTCCACCCAGTAGTAGTAGCAGCAGCAGAGCAATCCCCTCTTCCCCCCAGTAGTAGCAGCAGCAGAGCAGTCCCCCCTTCCCCCAGTAGTAGCAGCAGCAGAGCAGTCCCCCTTTCCCCCCCAGTAGTATTAGCAGCAGAGCAGTCCCCCTTCCCCCAGTAGTATTAGCAGCAGAGCAGTCCCCCTTTCCCCCCAGTAGTATTAGCAGCAGAGCAGTCCCCCCTTCCCCCCCAGTAGTATTAGCAGCAGAGCAGTCCCCCCTCCCCCCCAGTAGTATTAGCAGCAGAGCAGTCCCCCCTTCCCCCCCCAGTAGTATTAGCAGCAGAGCAGTCCCCCTTCCCCTCAGTAGCAGCAGAGCAGTCCCCCCTTCCCCTCAGTGGTAGCAGCAGCGAGCAGTCTCCCCTTCCACCCAGTAGTAGCAGCAGCAGAGCAGTCCCCCCTTCCCCCCAGTAGTAGCAGCAGCAGAGCAGTCCCCCCTTCCCCCCAGTAGTAGCAGCAGCAGAGCAGTCCCCCCTTCCCCCCAGTAGTAGCAGCAGCAGAGCAGTCCCCCCTTCCACCCAGTAGTACCGTAGTAGCAGCAGCAGAGCAGTCCTCCCTTCCACCCAGTAGTAGTAGCAGCAGCAGAGCAGTCACCCTTTCCACCCATTAGCAGCTGTAGGGTTTTCTCCTTTCCCCCATTAGTAGTAGCAGCAGTGTGATTTTCCCATTGCCATTTACTAGTAGTAGTAGCAGCAGCTGCAGTTGTCCTCCCCTTTCTAATGATTGTAGTAGCAGCAGTAGGAGCCTCCCCTTTCTACAGATAACAGTAGTAGCAGCAGTAGGGACCTCCCCTTTCTACAGATAACAGTAGTAGCAGCAGTAGGGACCTCCCCTTTCTACAGATAACAGTAGTAGCAGCAGTAGGGACCTCCTCTTTCTACAGATAACAGTAGTAGCAGCAGTAGGGGCCTCCTCTTTCTACAGATAACAGTTGTAGCAGCAGTAGGGGACCTCCTCTTTCTACAGATAACAGTTAGGCATAGGACCCTTTACAGTAACAGTAGTAACAGCAGTAGGGACCTCCTCTTTCTACAGATAACAGTTGTAGCAGCAGTAGGGACCTCCTCTTTCTACAGATAACAGTAGTAACAGCAGTAGGGACCTCCCCTTTCTACAGATAACAGTAGTAGCAGCAGTAGGGACCTCCCCTTTCTACAGATAACAGTAGTAACAGCAGTAGGGGCCTCCCCTTTCTACAGATAACAGTAGTAGCAGCAGTAGGGGCCTCCCCTTTCTACAGATAATAGTAGTAACAGCAGTAGGGGCCTCCCCTTTCTACAGATAACAGTAGTAGCAGCAGTAGGGACCTCCCCTTTCTACAGATAACAGTAGTAGCTGCAGTAGGGGCCTCCCCTTTCTACAGATAATAGTAGTAACAGCAGTAGGGGCCTCCGCTTTGTACAGATAACAGTTGTAGCAGCAGTAGGGGCCTCCGCTTTGTACAGATAACAGTTGTAGCAGCAGTAGGGACCTCCCCTTTCTACAGATAATAGTAGTAGCAGCAGTAGAGGCCTCCCTTTTCCTTCTGTATTAATGGGATTGTTCCTCACCTTTTTCCCATTAGTAGTATCAGTTGCCAGGTCATAATTTCCTCAGTGGTGGTCATATATATTTCTGAGCCCCTCCCATGAGGAGCCCTCTGCTGGAGGAGCCCATAACTCTGCTCATTTTTTGCCAGGAGAGGCTGCCACTATCTGTGAAGGAAGTTAGGCCGAGGCTGAGCAGCTGTTGTGTTTTTTTTTATTCTTAACTTTGATCTCCATTTACATCCAAAGATGAATTATGCATTGTGCTGCTTTTGTGCCTTTTGTTCGCCGAGATGACAGTGACTCCATTAGAACTGTCGGTGTCCATGACTTTGTGCAGTGTGAGTCGGACAGCAGAAAGTGTACTTTTAGCTTTAAGTGTGTGACAGTAGAAGAAAACCTGGTGTCCCTGGGAAAGTACTGCAAAGTCCCTCAACTATTTAAGGACCATTCATGTCATTGAAGGGACCGCTTTAATAAGCTGGCCCCTTCTTTAGATGAAAGCTGCGGCGTTGGTCAGCTGATACACCAGGGTTAGTTACGGTTGGCCTCACGTTCTCTTGCCGCAGCTGTCCTCCAGCTTACTGACTCTGTGCAGGACGTTTTCCTCCATTATAGTACGTGCTGTGTTCTCACACCCAGGAAATGCATGTCATGTGCCACCTGCTGGCGGATTAGTCTCCGAGCTCCATTACAAAGGGATGCCAGTCATGCCAGACGCTGTGTATGTGCCAGCTCTCCTGGTGGCAGCCGGGATGTTATCTGCCGTGCACAAGCAGGTTACCTCTGCTGTGGAGGAAGCAGCCGACCTCAGGAGTACTACCCCCAATATGTTCAGACAATGACGATAGATCACTTTTTTCACTACGTCGTGCCCCCTAGGACTTTTTGAATTTACTTGCCTGTGAACATTGGATTGGATCTGGCGTATAAAGTCTCCTCTCCTCCCGCGGTCTCAGGCCGGATCTGCAGGACTTGTCTGATGTATGTTTAGTACGTGTCGCCCAAATATACATGGGGAACGTCCGTAGGGTTACAATAGGCTGTCCTTGTGTATGTCATCATACTGCCAAAAAAAGGTATGGTAGCACGATAAATGGCGCCATTCCATACAGCGGTGTCCAGTACAAAAACATGTTACAGCGGGACCCTATGGGCGCTACATACCAGTGTATGCATTAGGCCTCATGCACATGAACGTATATTGTTTCCATGTCCGTTACGCGTTTTTTTTTCTTTCTTTTTTTGCATTTTGCAAAAAATGCAGACAGTACACCGCGTGCTATTCGCATCAGTATGTCCGTTCCGTGGCCCCGCAAAAAAGATAGAACATGTCCTATTCTTGTCTTTTTTGCGGACAAGGATAGGCTTTGTTACAACGGATCCGCAAAAAAAAAAAACAGACGTCATCCGTATTTTTTGTGGACCACAAAACACATACGGTCGTGTGAATGTAGCCTTTATACAGAGGCCATGAATGTGATGTGAACAGAGACTTACCTTGCTCTTCCCTGCAGTATTTTAAAGGGGTATTTCAGGAGTATTGATGGCTTGTTTCTGATCGGTTGTGCTCCGGTGAGCCCCGCGGCCTCTTCCTAGCCCAGTGACCTCACATTCATTGGTCATACGGCCTGTGTGCAGCTCGGTATCATTCTAGTGAATGGGCACAACCTGCAATACCAAGCACAGCCACTATGTAATCTAAGGCGCTGTGCTGTGAGAAGCGTTGCGACTAGAGATGAGCGAACGTGCTCGTAACAAGCACTGTAGCGCTCGGCACCCCATGGGTGCAGGCATCCGCATCCGTCGGGTGAGAAGGATGGAAGCGGCTGCCTGCGCCCATGCGAGCGCAGGGGAGCCGAGCGGTACAGTGCTCATTACGAGCACGTTCGCTCATCTCTAGTTGCGACCTTTTCAGACTGCTGATCGGCGGGGGGAGGGGGTTGGACCCCCACCCATCAGATCTCAGTCTCTGCTTCACTGAAATAGAGTAGTCTTTCTTTAAAAAAAACAAACAAAAAAAAAACTTTCCAGTCCATTAATGTATATACTTTCTATGTAGACCAATTTATCTCCATGGTAACAACTAAAAAAAAACAACAAAAAACCCTGTGGAGTTACTGCTGTCACGCTCTCTTCATCTGTCCCTGCTTCAGTGAACAATAAGTGGGATATAGAAGGGAGTATTACGTCAGGAGCAGACTACAGAGGGGTTTTGTAGTCTGTTACCATGGGAACACTTTGATTTGCATAGGAGTCAAAGGTTTTTTTTTTTTTTTAGTCAAGATTATATCTAAAATTGCTTAATTTTTTTTTTAGATGCAATGGAACAAAAAAAAAACAGCTGGATTTGAAGGTGACATAGACGTTTAAAGGGGTTTTTAAAAGTTTTTTTTATGCTGATGATTGGTGGGGGTCCGACACCTAAAAAAAACGGATTTCAAACGGAAATGGCTCCAACGGGTGCCCACTGATGCAACAGGATCTGTTTTTTTTTTACAGGATCCTGTTGTTGTTTTTTTTCTCCTGAGGGATCAGAACTGATATCTAAGCGGTGATGTGAACTCGACCGTATGTATTTTGCGATCCGCAAAAAATACGTATAACATCCGTGTGCGTTCCGTATTTTGCGGAACGGAACAGCTGGCCCCTAATAGAACAGTCCTATTCGTAATGCGGACAATAATAGGACATGTTCTGTTTTTTTTTATACGGAAATGGAATGCGCACGGAGTAACTTCCGTTTTTTGGTTTTTTTTGCGGTCCCATTGAAATGAATGGTTCTGCATACGGTCTGCAAAAGAAAAAAACGGAACGGACACGGACAGAAAATACGTTTGTGTGCATGAGCCCTTAGTCTGATCGGTAGAGAGCGTCCGCAGGAGAAGAGGGTTTCTGTGCTCCCCTTCATGTTCCTGATTTCTGTGGGACTACTGGAGGTGGCTGAGTACACGATGTATAGGAGGCGTGGAAACCTGCGAGTGTTGTGCTGTATGGTGGGCTCCTTCTTAGACATCCCCCCTCGTATGCCTGATGACATATTTACTCTCTATGCAGTGAAACATGTGAAGAAGGACGAGCGCAGATATTACGAGGACCTCCTGAAGTACAGCAGGGAGCATCTGATGCTGTACCCCTACCACCTGTCCGACATCATGGTGAAAGGGCTCCGGATAACCCCCTTCTCCTACTATATTGGCATAATGGAGGTAAGAAGTCTATGTGTAACTTATTATGTCCTCACGATGGAGCTGTGGGTTGTAGTATGACCAATGAGTAGGTCTTCTGCTGCAGGCCTGCCCATGAAGTTTACAATCTAATGTCCCCAACAAGGTCCTAGAAATAAGAGTGAGCGAACGTAGTCATAAGCCAGATGAATAGTTTGCTCTAGGTCACCCCCTAGTGTTGACGTATAGTAAAGGTCCAATTTTGCTATTTTAAAGGGGAGAGGATATAAGTGTCTGAACAAGGGTGGGGGGAGGGGTTTCGACCTCTGAGGCCTCCGTAGATCACAAAAACCCACCATGGTCCCATGTTTGACTGGAGTGACAGTCATTCATACTGCTCCATTCATCTCTCTGAGACTACCAGAGATAGCCGAGTACAGCGCTCTCCTATCTCTGGAAGCCCCACAAAGTTGAAGGGAGCAGCAAAGGACAAGTGTGACTGCTCCGTTTAAATAGGGGAACACTGACTTGATAAAGTTAAAAAAAAAAAAAAAAAATTACCATTTTGTTTCTAATTCATCAATGCAGACCTATGTGTTTCCATGGTAACAGATACATTCTGTGCAGTCACATTCCCTTTCCTCCGTCCTCTACATCTATATGAAAGGGGACAGATAGAAGGGAGCGTGCCTGTATGATAATGTGCTTTCCGTATCTTTTGCGGCGCCATTGAAATGAATGGGTCCGCACCCGTTTCGCAAAATTGCCAGACGGAAGCCGACCCAGAACGACGGATGCGTGAATAGACCCTAACCTGTCACAGGCTTTTTGCTGTCTGTTACTATGGAGATGCATAGATCAGCATAGCGACTGTAGACACTCAGGTGGAGATTTATCACACTGGTGTAAAGTAGAACTGGCTGAGTTGCCCATAGCAACCAATCAGATTCCACCTTTCATTTTCCAAAGGAGCCGTCAACAATGAAAGGAGGAATCTGATTGGTTGCTATGGGTAACTAAGCCAGTTCTACTTTACACCAGTTTGATAACTATCCTCTTCAGTATTAGGATTTCTTTTAAGTAAGTTAAATTACTTTGTGTCGCCATAGTCTGAAACCCCAACTTTTTTTTTTTTTTTTTTTTTTTTTTTTTTTTACTTTCTGTCAATGGACACGTTAAATTTTTTGCAGTGTGAGCTGTAGTTCTTATTGGTGCCGTTTTTGGGGTACATATGACTATTCGATCACTTTTTATTCAATTTTCTTAGGACGGCATGGAGACCATAAGGCCTCTTTCACACGAGCGAGTTTTCCACGCGGGTGCGATGCGTGAAGTGAACGCATAGCACCCCCACTGGATCCTGACCCATTCATTTCAATGGTTCTGTGCACATGAGCGTTATTTTTCATGCATCGTTTCTGAGTTCAGGAGCAAAATCGCAGCTTGTTCTATATTGTGCGTTTTTCACGCAGCCCTGGCTCCATAGAAGTGAATAAGGCTTCAGTGAAAAACGGATGACAACTGGATGTAATGTGTTGTTCGCTGATGGTTGCTAAGAGATGTTGTTTGTTAATCTTCAGTTTCTTTTCCACGAGTGTGAAAAAGGCATCAAAACGCATTGCACCTGCGTGGAAAAACGCAATCGCAGACTGAACTTGATTGCAAAATTGAACGATTTTCACTGAACGCACCCTGACACAAGCCTAAAACAGCATTTCTTGAATGTTTTTTTTTTTTTTGCATATTTTTTTTTGCATGCATATATATTTTGTCCTTTTAATGTCGTTTCACTTTTTAAAATTGCGTAGATTTTTTCCCATTGTCAAAGGGAAAAGGTTTTTTTTTCAACTTTTGAAATTTTGTTTTTTAAATGGTTTAAAAGGTCAGGCTGCTCTACTGTTGCTCTGTTGGACCTACACATCTCCCTCCATTGTGTAGTGGACAGAGCTGGTAACTCGCAGTTTTCTAGCTCTCTGCTTGCTGTCATTGAATATCTTCCTTCATAAACTGTGAATAATTGATTGTTTGTGCTGAAGGAATCCAGTCCCTGCTGCTGGTTATTGCCCTGAGGATTCTCTGGCATATACGGCTGCAAATTATTTTTTTTCTTTCTTCTTTTACAGGACATAATGAATAGTGAAAAAAGTTATGACTCCCTGCCGAACTTCACTGCCGCAGACTGTGAGTATGGGTGGTCAGTCTATTCAGACCCTGAATATTACAATAAGGGCATCAGTACGGCACCCCTAGCGTTATACTACTTGGTATAATTACACTCATTTATAAACAGCTGAAAAAGAATGCCCATCCTGGTCATGGGTTGCATCATATCATCCTTCTGGGCCTTAGTAGTCCGTGAGTTCAGGTTCTGAGGAGTCCTGCAGCGTAAGTGACAAGATGCCTTTCAGAGCTGACAACTGGTTGACCAAGAGGGACGCTGAAGCAACGCTGCAATTGGACATCATTAAAAATGGTAGAGGACAGCTAGAAGGGAGTATGACTGCAGCATCAGACTACACTGAGTTTGTTGTCTGTTACCATGGAGACACCTAGTCCAATTAGCTTCTGTAGAAACAAATCGATAGGACATTTTTAATGAACATCTATTGCAGTGCTCCATTTTTAACTTCAGATTTATTAGACCAAAAAGTATTGGATGTGATCTATCTATCTATTATCTCTCTCTATTATCTCTCTCTCTCTATTATCTCTCTCTCTCTATTATCTCTCTCTCTCTCTATTATCTCTCTCTCTCTATTATCTCTCTCTCTCTATTATCTCTCTCTCTCTATTATCTCTCTCTCTCTATTATCTCTCTCTCTCTATTATCTCTCTCTCTCTCTATTATCTCTCTCTCTCTCTATTATCTCTCTCTCTATTATCTCTCTCTCTCTATTATCTCTCTCTCTCTATTATCTCTCTCTCTATTATCTCTCTCTATCTCTCTCTCTCTCTATCACTCGTGCGGCCCGGAAGCTCCATACTGTCAGGCGCACATCGCCTGTTTACACAGCCGGCGTTTTGCTCGTTCGTCGGCTGATTAGGGCCACTTTTACACGGGCCGATTATCGGCACTAGCGTTCCTAGGAACGATTTTTCGGCCGATAATCGGCCCGTGTAAAAGGACCTTATCTCTCTCTCTCTATATCTATCTCTCTCTATCTCTCTCTCTATCTGTCTATATCTATCTCTCTATCTGTCTATATCTATATATCTATCTCTCTCTCTCTATATATATATCTATCTATCTCTATCTTATGCTTTATTTAATCATTTTTCCTTTTTTCAGGCCTAAGACTCCTTGGTATAGGAAGAAACCAGTACATTGATCTGATGAACCAGTGTCGATCATCTAAGGTAAGAAGCAGGATTTTCCAACACGGATCCTAAGTGTCTTTTTTACGGGGTTTGGCTGGTGCCATTATCTATATATATTGGAATTGCACGCTGCTTCCGTTGAAGTGAATGCTGCAGTAACCCGCTCGGTCCACTACACTCAGTGGACGGAACTATGTATTCAGGACACACCACGTCATAGACCATCAATAATAAAATCCTGGATTACCCCTTTAAAGGAATTAACCTATGCCCAGGACAGGTCATCAATATACGATTGGCAGAGGTCCGACCCCCTCCGATCAGCAGTTAGGAGAAGTCGGCTGCTCTTTGAGCGCTGCGGCCTCTTCCTAGGCCATGTGACATCACCGTACCTCAGTCACATGACCTAGTTGCAGTTCAGCCCCATTCAAGTCATTAGAGCTGAGCTGCAATACCAATCACTGCCACTATACGATGTACGGCGCTGTGCTTGGGAAGCACCTCGGAGGCCGTTGCGCTAATGGGAGCTCTGATGAGCGGCGCAGAATCCCGAAAAAGCTGATCCGCGGGGTGCTGGGACTCCAACCCCTCCTGTGGATAGGTCATCGATATCAGTTAACCCCTTTAAGCTTTTTGTAGATGGGCCTGGACAACCCTTTGATGTATGGTTAGTGCACTTTTTTGTCAAGGTCACCTCCTTCCTCACCCCCTGTCCTTCATAGCCGCTCCCAGGAATATTCCGTAAATGATGGTGATGCGGTTCGGGCGCTCTCAGAGATGTTTGTGATTAGTGTACAGTCCAGTCCCCATTCATTGACTTGGAAGGAATGGAAATTCCCTTGACTTTTAATTCCCTTTGGAATCTTTCTCTGATGAACAGATTACAGAGTCCCGCTCTGCTTTATAGGCCGTAGTTTAGTCATTTACTTCACTTAAAGAGGACACGACAGAAGAAATGTATAAAAGGCACCATGTGTACGTTAAAGGGGTGTTCCCCTGCCATATCGCTAAGATATGCCATCATTTAAAATTAGTGGGGGAGAAACTTCGGAGAACCCTACGTTTTTTAAAATGGAGCTTCCACAGAGCTGATTTAGCGCTGTGTCCTCTTCAATGCTTTTTCCTGCAGAGAACTGAAGCATGACTCCATTCACTTCAATTCCTGCACAGTGAGTGTCCAGAGCACTGATGTGTAGGGAAAAACAACGACGGGGCCGCAATGCTCAATCAGCGCTGCAGCCCTTTCGTTCTCAGCATCGGCGAAGGGTCCCACTGGTCAGACCTCCACCAGTCATAAAATGATTGCATATAGCATCACTTTGTGCGATGTGACTATCCCTTTAATAGGTTCTCTTGGGCGCTGATGATTAGAAAACTCCGGAACACTAATTGTGGTATGAAGGTTGTTGATATTTATTAGATACACGGCTGTACAAATAATGTGACATTTCGGCCCATTTGACCTTTTTCAAACTGGTGCTGCTTGCAGAGAAATATGGAGTAGGGAGTAGTATTTGTATGCAGTTGCAGTCCAAACAGTCCAGACCTTCATACAAGACCAAAATGACAGCTAAAGTCCAAGCAACAGAGGAGAAATCACTGTTAGAAATCAAGTCAGGAATAATCACGAGTGAAACCTGTTTTTACTTTCGTTTTCATCTGCATTCACAGCATCCCGATTTCTATCAGTGATATATTTCTCTGTTCTAAACATAATGCTGTTATTTTGGTATTGTCTGAAAGCTTGGAATGCCAGCTTTCAAACAAGACCATGTTTCTAGCTGCTACCATTCAGGCGGTAGCAACATCTAAAGCAGCCCTCCCCCCTCTAGTTAGCTACTTTTCCAACTGCTGGAGCTCCACTCTGGCAAAACAGTTAGGGCCCGTTCACACGACAGTGTGAACAGGTCCGCACCTATTCCGCAAATTTGCGGAATAGGGGCGGGCCCGTTCACCTCTACGGGCGGCACGCTATCTTGCTGAGCCGCGGCTCCATGCTGCGGCTCAGCAAGAAAAGATAGAACATGTCCTATACTTGTCCGTACGCACGGACAAGTATAGGCATTTTCAATGGGGCCGCACGGCGTGTGTTCCGAACACACGCCAGGCGGCCCCCGTACTTTTGTGGGTCCGCAGTAATGCGGACCCGCAAAAATACGGCCGTCTCAACGGGGCCTAAGGCTTCATTCACACGACCGTATTTTGTTTCCGTGTCCGTTCCGTTTTTTTTGCGGACCGTATGCGGAACCATTCATTTCAATGGGTCCGCAACGGAAGGTACTCCGTATGCATTCCGTTTCCGTATGTCCGTATTTCCGTTCCGCAAAAAAGATAGAACATGTCCTATTCTTGTCCGTTTTGCTGACAAGGATAGGCATTGTTACAATGGATCTGCAAAAAAAACGGAAACACAGATGCCATACGGAATGTCATCCGTTTTTTTTTGCGGACCGCAAATCACATACGGTCGTGTGAATGAAGCCTTAGGGGGTTAAAGGGTCCATCCAGGTTTTTTATAATCCTCAGGGTAGGCCATATATACTGTATCTAATCAACACCCTGTGCAGTCAGCAGCTTGTGAGAAGTACCACCGCTGGAAATACACTGCGCCCTCTGTTAGGGTCCATGTGCAGAACGCACATGGCTGGTGTCCGTGTTTTGCAGATCACGAAACACTTGCGGACGTGTGAATGGACACTTAGACTGTGTAGAGGATGGAGCCGGTTACTACAGTGCCGTCTCCATTGAAGTAAATGGGAGCAGTGCTGCAGTAACCGGCTCCGTCCACTATACAATGGACGGTTCTGTGTCGTTCCAGCGCCAGATCTACCTCAGAACAGCTGATCGACTGGTGTGTGGGGTGCTGCACCCCCGTCCATCAGATACTTGGCCGTCAGTGTGAAAGTTCTGGAAAGAGCACATTCAACCTGTTGCACTGTCTGTACAAAAAAAAAAAAAAACAGGAAGGATGTGTGTGCGTCCAATATGGCCGCCCCCAGGCAAGTTTTAAAAATGAAAGGAAATAGCTACAACATGAAAGTACAAGCACATGATTTCTCATCTACAGGCTTACATCCAATAACTGACACTGAAATGAAATCCATGACGTTCCCTTTAAATTGGAACAAGTTTCCAGTAACATGTTTGCTTCCTGCTATCCTGACACCACATTGCCTAAGCGTCAGTGCAAATTACTTTTCTGTCTGTGTGGAAATAATCATCTGACATTTTGTTCCTCCCTAGAAATTTTTCCGAAGGAAAACGGCCCGTGACTTACTGCCAGTGAAACCAGTGGACATAACGGTAGAGGCCTGGTGGGTGGTGCAGGCCGGGTACATCACTGAAGACGACATCAAGGTACCGGCCCAGAACTTCACACCAGCTCTTCTCTTCTAGCTCAATTCCCTGCTCTTTTTAACGTATGGTTTCTGTCACTGAATAGAAATTGTGTTGTTTAGGTTTCTGCTATAATGTATCCAGTCTAAGCAATGCTCTGGACTCCAGACTGATACATTGTAGCAAACACTCAGCACAGGAGTTTCTACCCTGGTGCAACTGCAGCAAACTGGCAGCTGTGAAAAGTCATATGCACAGTATTTGTGGGAGAATCAGGAAAGGAGACTGTTTGGCTAGTCGTGACCTAAATTAATTATGTAATCTGACTTTAATGGGTGTCCCAAATAGACATTTATCACCCGTCCTGGATAGTTGATAAAGGTGTGGTCATTGGGGGTCCCACACTAGGACCCTTGCGATCGCTAGAATGGGGGTCCTGAGCATAACCACGGCTAGGAGAAGTCTGATTGGCGTTGCAGTCGCTCACATATACGTGTTGCCTCTCCGTTTATAGGGGAAAATGTATTAAGCCTTGACATATTGTGCAGTGGAGTAAAACCATAAACTGGTCGCTCGTGTGCCAGAAAGTCTATGCCAGCTCACGTTCATTTGTAGCCTAAATTATAGGAAGTGTGTCGGGCTGTGAGAAGCCACACTCCCTTTTGTCAAGTTCCACTTATGTTTTAGAAAAGTGGTGAGTACATGTTAAAAAATAAAAGCTAATTTGTGAATTTGTGCTAAAATTTTTAACTTTTACATAGTAACATAGTTTATAAGGCCGAAAAAAAGACATCTGTCCATCCAGTTCTCCCTGTTATCCTACAAGTTGATTCAGAGGAAGGCAAAAACCCCTGTGAGGTAGAAACCAATTTTCCTCACTTTAGGGAAAAAAATTCCTTCCCGACTCCAATCAGGCATCAGAATAACTCCCTGGATCAACGACCCCTCTCTAGTAACTATAACCTGTAATATTATTACCTCCAGAAATACATCCAGGCCCCTCCTGATCTCTTATAGTGAACTTACCATCACCACCTCCTCAGGCAGAGAGTTCCATAGTCTCACTGCTCTTACCGTAAAGAATCCTCTTCTATGTTTGTGTACAAACCTTCTTTCCTCCAGACGCAGAGGATGTCCCCTCGTCACAGTCACAGTCCTGGGGATAAATAGATGATGGGAGAGATCTCTGTACTGACCTCTGATATATTTATACATAGTTATTAGATCTCCCCTCAGTCGTCTTTTTTCTAAAGTAAATAACCCTAATTTTGATAATCTTTCTGGGTCCTGTAGTCCACCCATTCCAGTTATTACTTTAGTTGCCCTCCTCTGAACCCTCTCCAGCTCTGCTATGTCTGCCTTGTTCACAGGAGCCCAGAACTGTACACAGTACTCCATGTGTGGTCTGACTAGTGATGTGTAAAGTGGCAGGACTATGTTCTCATCACGGGCATCTATGCCTCTTTTGATGCAACCCATTATCTTATTGGCCTTGGCAGCAGCTGTCTGACACTGGTTTCTACAGCTTAGTTTGCTGTTCACTAAAATTCCTAGGTCCTTTTCCATGTCAGAGTTACCCAATGTTTTACCATTTGGTATGTACGGGTGTCCTTAACGGCTGTGTACTCATTTGGGGGCAATTTTTTATTTATTTTTTCTTATTGCCTTGTACTCATTTTGAGCTAAAATCAGTTTTTTTCATTTGGTCTTTAATAAAAATATGTCATCCTTTTTTCTGTACAGAGCTGAGATGCTGTAGCAACAGCCTGTGGATTTTCTGTCTTTTCCATCAGACCAGGAGCAGAAGGACTCCTTATCTCTGCTCTCTGACATTATAGACACTCATGATAGCTCAGTTCTTATCTTACTGATAAGAATGTGGCTTAAAGAGGACCTTTCAATATAAGTACCTGGCAGTGTAGGGCATATTGAGGAGATGTGATATCGCTTATTTTTTTTCTGATGGCCTCCTCCGTTCCCTCTCTGTATCCCCCCCCCCCCGTTCTGGTTTCCCGCCCTGCATGCTAATCCATACATGTTCCCAAGGGGCATGTAACTGCTGGGTCACATGCTGCTTGGGGACACATCACTGCTAAGCCAGTCATTGGCTGCAGCCGCACACGTGACCACGTCCATACCCCTTTTGGGAGCAAAACAGCTGAACGGGAGACAGGACCCAGGACTGGAAGGGCGGGCAGCAGGCGAGTAGGGCTGTTTCATTAGGTGCGTTACAGAGTCTGACTGAAAGCAGAAGAATTCCTGAAAAAAAGCTTTAATAAATTCTTTTGAAATTCTGTGGGGCCAATGGAAGCAGCCGAGCGCTGTACTTACCTCTTTGTCAGTCCCATAGACTTTGTGTGGGGTGGCAGTGTGTTTTCCCCCTTGTCCGTTTCTAGGGTTACCTCCCCTTTTAAATATCATGTTTTTGATGTGTTATCATTTTTATCCATTTATCATTTTATTTATCATTTCATTGACCTCTAATGAAGAGTTTTCTTTCTTTTCTTTAGATCTGCAGCAATGCGGAAAAGAGAACGATTGATAAAATCATTGATTCTGGGCCTCAGCTGGCCGGTTCCCTGGAGCACAATGTCGTCCATAGTAAGTAACAAGTATGCTGAATAGAAGAGGGTGTCGCCATTTATCTCCGATCCTCGGTTTAGTATCTGGCTTGTCATTCACTAAGCGTCAGAAGTCTTGATTAACATGAAAGGTTACTAGAGCAGCATCTTTAAATGGTTTGTCTGAGCTACCGATCCTGATGGCCTATCCTCAATATAGATCATCAATATGAGATTGTGGGGTCTGACTCCTGAGACCCCTGCTGATCAGCTCTTTAAAGGGGGCCGCAGTGCTCGTATGAAAGACAGGGGAGTTCAATTTCCTACCATTTTGCTTCTGCAGAATGTATGTAATTCCTTCACCTAGCTGCTGGTGCTGCTGACATACTGTCGTCCGCGCTCTGGGCTCTGTTTCTATGTCTGATTCCCCTTCCTTCTCTCAGTATCAGAGATAGCAGCATGAGGTTGTACAAGTCAATGTGTGTGGGGGGAAGGAGGAGAGAGGATCCAAGGAGGGCAGGTCACACAGGCTTAGATAGGGAGGAAATCACACAATGGGCAGTTGGCAGGGGAAGACAGCAGCATCCTGGACACACAGATCCAGCATGTATTACTGGGATGGATGTGATTGTGTGGGAAAAGTATAAAGCTAAGAGCAGGTTAAAAACTGAATATCAAGGCCTGGAAATGAATGAAGGAATAAATAGTGTTGCTTGAAACTTAGTGCAGGGTAGTCGCTAATATATAAATGTCTATGGTGTCCGTAGCCTTTGAAGGGGACTCCACTACTCAATGACCTTTTATAACATGTTTCCATCATATGTCAAGGACATGTCATCACATTATGATCAGTAGGGATCCGACCTCTAGGACTCCCACAATCTTGAGAATGAGGGTGTCACAGCCTTAAAGGGGTTCTCCCATGACTAATGTAAAAAATGAAAACCAGACATCATATAGGACATGACAATCTCTTTCCAACAAAGCTAGAACCTGCCCTGTACCTCACATGGATCCAGAGATCTCCACATTCATTGCTCTGCTAGATTTATATCAAGCTGACAGCTCAAGGGGAGTGTCTTTTCTGCTGCAGCTCAGGGGGCGTGTCTCAGCTCTCCCTATCACAGCTCAGGGGGCGTGTCTCAGCTCTCCCTATCACAGCTCAGGAGGCAGTTGAAAGATGAAACTGAGCATGTGCAACCTTCTCAGCGAGCCGGACAAAGAAATAAGAAAAAAACAAACAGCAGGTGGCGCTGTACAGATACATTTTAGTGAATAGCTCAGTGGCTGTGCTAAATTTTTAATTACTTGCACATCAGCGCTCCCAGCCACCCAGCTATTCATGGGATTGCGCCGCTGGCCCCATTCACTTACTATAGTTCCTTTGCACAGTGAGTGGCCAGGGGATCGCTGTAAAAGGAGAAGCAGTGACTGGGACCTCCACTGATCATAAAGTGATGGCATGTCCCAGAGATACTTCATTACTTTATAAATACTGTCTGATTTATTCAGTTTTTTCTTTTTCTTTTTTTTTCAAATTGGTCTGTAACTTGGATTTCTTCTCTTTTAGGCCTTTATAATAAAGGATTTATATATCTGGATGTACCAATCTCAGATGACAGCTGCATAGCAGGTATGTGCCATGTGGAACTATAACATTATTGTAGATTTTCAGGAGAGCTGAGCGACAAACCCTAAAGGTGAAATGTAATGGTTTGGAAACCAATATCAGGGAAGCCCGAAACAGCAGAGTATTTTGAGATCCGTGAAAAAATTTGCATATGAGGATGAGATTTTCATTTAAGTATCTTCCTGCCATGATATTATTTTGTGATTAATCTAATCAGATTACCGTATTTTTCGCCCTATAAGACGCTCCGGCCCATAAGAAGCACCTAGGTTTTAGAGGAGGAAGATAAGAAAAAAATATTTTTCATTAGACCTCAGGCCAGACCAACAATGTTAATAAGATCTCAGCAGGACCTCAGCTCAGACCCCCAATGTGAATGACCCCCAATCAGACCTCAGACAAAATCACCATGCCTCTCATCATCCCCCATTGCCTCATATCAGACCCCATATGAGCCTGCATGTCTCTCATTAGCCCCCATGCCACAGAGAACTTAAAGGGTTTCTGTCACCAGTTTTTTCGGTATGAATCAGGCTGACATTAGAGATGTGCTAATGTCACCTGATTCCAAATATATATCTTTTATTTACTGGTGCCCCCATTTTTATATAAAATGAACTTTTATTTTATGCTAATAAGGCTTCTAGGTGCAAGGGGCGTTACCTCTGCTCCTAGAGGCTCTGTTGATTGACAGGACCAGGCAGAGAAGAAACACTCCATTCACCATAGCTTGCAAGGACCTTCAATGATGTCATGACCATGTGATCAGTCACATGGTTAGGATCACACAAACAGCCTGTCTCCTCTTAAACCATGTGACTTATCACATGGTCATGACATCATTGAAGGTCCTTGCAAGCTATGGTGAATGGAGTGTTTTTTCTCTGCCTGGTCCTGTCAATCAACAGAGCCTCTAGGAGCAGGGGTAATGCCCCTTGCACCTAGGAGCCTTATTAGCATAAAATAAAAGTTCATTTTATATAAAAATGGGGGCACCAGTAAATAAAACAGATATATATTTGGAATCAGGTGACATTAGCACATCTCTAATGTCGGCCTGATTCATACCGAAAAAACTGGTGACAGAAACCCTTTAAAATAAAAAAAATCACTTACCTCTCCTGCTCCTCACCTACAGTGCGATCCTCTTCATCCTGCCGCCGTCTGTGCTGTGAGGTCTATAATGGAAGTGCTCATTAGTATTTGCCCCGTAAGATGTTAGGGCATTTTCCTTGGGGGTAAAAAAATGTGTCCTATGGGGCGAAAAATAGTTTTTTTTTGGAGCCATTATAGAATATTTGCATTGCATGGAGAAGGTATTAATTGCCTGTTACTGGGAAAATAATAATTTTAATGATAATTTTGCAATTCTCAGTGCCTCCCCTGGAAGGGTTTGTGATGAACCGGCTACAAGGAGACTATTTTGAGACGCTGCTCTACAAGATATTTGTCTCTATAGATGAGCACACCAACGTGGCAGAGGTAAGTTAGGAAATTGTCCAGGATTTTATGGCCATGGGTAACGGCATCCAGTTGTAAGTCATTTTGCCCGGGGTCTCGCAAGCAGTATCCATAACTGGTCTTCCAGTCCCATCTGTCAACTTCCACACAGACAGGGTCACCTGCGCTGCTGCAGCCAATGACTGGCCTCAGCGGTGACGTGTCCTTAAGCAGCACAAGACAGAGCAGGGACGTGAGGACGTCACCACTGAGCCCAGAGGAAGTTGGCAGACAAGGACTGGATGACCAGTGGAGAGACCCAGGGAGTCAGAATGGAGAAGCGTGGGAGCACATGTCAGTATGGATTTTTCCAAAAAAAGACTGGACAACCCCTTTAAGGTATAGCCGCATGGGGCGAATTTCCATGATACATACAGGCCCTGCAAAGTGAATAGTATTTTTAAAAATCTTACCCACATTATGTGGGACATTTCTGCAGTGAGGTCTGATTGTAAATCCGAGGCATGTGAATTTGTATTTCAGGTTTTCACCCTTTGCATTACAGAGGGTGAAATCTGCAGCACACCCGCAGCGATTACCCTATGAACTCTGTTCACAACTGAGGGTTTGTTACCCTTGTATATAGTCTATCCAATCTTCTGTGAGCTAAATACATCAGGAGTGCAGACCTCTCTCCCATCCTAACAGCGTGTGCTGGCAATAAGCATCAGCCCGGAGTGCAGAGTTTACCATACCGAGGATTGTCTACAATGGATAGAGCTGCCACAGAGAAGTGTTGGATTTTCACCTTTTCCATGTAAACAAGAGTGCCTACGTTCACTGACAGCAAGCCGGGGTTTTGAAGTATTGAGAAATGTAAGGCTAGGGCTACACGGCGGCACTGGTCGCGGCCAGTATTGCTGAGTAGCGGGGATCCCATAGAAATGAATGGGATCGCCGCGGCAGTCGCAAGAAATCCAATACGGCTGAACTTCTGGCGACTGCTGCTGTGATCACATTCATTTCTATGGGATTCCCGCTACTCAGAGATCCTGGAAGACGTCATGATGCATCCTGAACAGATCTCTTTCCCCTCAGAAGGCATGAGGACTAAACGGAAACATTTTTTCCGGTATTGAGATCCTCTGCCAAATCTCTGAAGTGTGAACGTAGCCTTAGAAACTCTCACATTTATTGATCTTTATTTGCATACAACCGGAAAACCAATTTGTAGTGAAACCTTTCTAACAGACCACATATTAGTGTATTTTGGCTGCAAACCAAAAAAAAAGACAGCCATAGAAACCTAGGTTTCGTGTTCAGATATTAACCTTATCCATCCTTGTATCTGTCTTATTTTCTTTTTTCTTTCTACAGCTTGCAAATGTATTGGAGATCGACTTGTCTTTAGTAAAGGTACGAGAACTGTTGTCTTATCATTAAGCCCAGGTGTTATATGTCCTCCTAGTCGGATTACACCAACAGCTTGTGCTCCAGAGCTGCTCTTCTTACTGCAGCTGGGGAGAAGTTGTCACAACCGTTGTCAGAGACTTTATAGCTATGGAGCTGAGTTTATAGGTGGCTACAAGCATTCAGAGTCACATATCTGCATTTTCTTAACATCTCTCTCAATGAGTGTGTTACGTGGTTAGTCGCACCCCTGTGCCTGCACGGATAATAATAACGACAAATGGTTGGCACTCCGCCTATAGAATTGGTCCCGGTGCTCTGTGAAAAGGGTGATCCCAATAACCAAGCATAAGGAAGACGTCACGACACTCGGAGATACGATGCAAATAAGAAGAGACACTTTTAATTGTATCCAAATACTTTCAAAGTAAATGGCCAACGTTTCGGTCCATCCCGGACCTTGATCACGACCGTTGGGGGATAGTGGTACAGAGCTGGATGGCGTCTGCACGTAGTCAAGATCCGGGATGGACCGAAACGTTGGCCATTTACTTTGAAAGTATTTGGATACAATTAAGTGTCTCTTCTTATTTGCATCATATCTCCGAGTGCCGTGATTTCTTCCTTATGCCTGCATGGATCATGTCTCATTCACACGTCAGTATTTTGGTCAGTGATTTCAATCAGTGATTTTGAGCCAAAACCAGGTGCGGCTCTAAAAACAGGACAGGTGCAGATCTTTCCCTTATATCTTATGTCTGTGAAGGCTCCAATCCTGGTTTTGGCTCATAATCACGGATAGAAATCACTGACCAAACACTGACATGTGAATAAGGGCTCATGCACACAACCGTGTGCCAGCCAGGCCCATGCAGCACGGGCACCGACCGTGGGGCCACCGTATGTGGATCGCAGATCCATTCACTTGAATGAGGTCCGCTATCCGCATCCGACGGTCCACACTGCAAAAAAGTATTGCATGCACTACTTTTTTGCGGTGCGGAGGCACGGACAAAAACTTGACGGAAGCATTCCGTAGTGCTTTCGTGCCTCCATTCCACACCGACCTTCCGGATTGCGGACCTATTCAAGTGATTGGGTCCGCATCCATGATACGTGCTAGAATGGCCAGGACCCATATTTTGCAGGCCCGCTGTTTGCAGGCCGCAATACTGGCCTGGCCGGCACGCGGTCGTGTGCGTGAACCCTAATGCTTTAGTGTACAGAAGCAAGGCTCTTCTGATGTGGACACAGCCACACGATGGCCCACTTGGAGTCTGGGTCTTAAAAGAATAATCGCTTCCTCTAATGGTTTCTATTCATTTTTGTGGCGTTCTTCAAAATATAGCAAGAGATAAAATTCTGATGAATGGAAAGTATAATTTTCTAACAGATGCGTGAAATACATTTATTTTTTGTCTCCAGAACGCGGTGTCCATGTATTGCCGCTTGGGGTTTGCAATTAAAAAGGGCCAGGTGATTAATCCCGATCAGCTGCACCCGTCATGGAGGAATGTCCCATCTGTAAACCGGCTGAAGTAAGTCTTCTCAGACCTATCACTTCACGTGATGCTGTACAGAGCTCTTTACTGTGGCCTGAGATGGATTAGAAGGAAAAAAATCTACTGCTACCGCCCCCCTCCTTGTCCATGGGTTTCCTGGTTTTGCAGCTCAGCCCCATTCATTTAAATGGGACTGAGCCGTTGCCAGTTTTCATTGTAGGGCTGAAGGGGAATGTCAACAATTTAAATTTTAGGTCTAAATTTGTGCTGATTAATTTTAGGATATATTTTTTTATGGTTCCTATACTTTCCCTTCACACAAGCAAAGAGCGAAATGGTAAAATGATGTCCGCCTGCAGGCACCACAGGGATTTATTATTGCATTCAGTGGGATCTATGTAAATCCGTTTGTAAGGAGCTCCCCCTAGTGGTGACTGCAGACATACAAGAATTTAAGAAGCATCGGTCAGTAGAATCAACCTGTCTGATAGCGCTGACCCTGCTGATTAAAAGCATTCCTTTCTTATGCACATCAGTTGCTTAAAGGGGTTGTCCTACGAAAAATATTCTACAGTTTTCAAACCAGCCCCTGGATCTGAATACATTTGTAATTGCATGTAATTAAAAATTTTGTAGAGCTACTGAGTTATTCACTAACATGTATCTGTACAGTGCCACTTAATTTCTTGTTTCTTTGTCCTGCTCCCTGAGAAGGCCGCACATGCTCAGTTTCATCTTTCAACTGCCTCCTGAGCTGTGATAGGGAGAGCTGAGACACGCCTCCTGCGCTGTGATAGCGAGAGCTGAAACACGCCTCCTGAGTTGTGATAGGGAGAGCTGAGACACGCCTCCTGAGCTGTGATAGGGAGAGCTGAGACACGCCTCCTGAGCTTCAGCAGAAAAGCCACTCCCCTTGAGCTGTCAGCTTGATATAGATCTCTGGATCCATGTGAGGTACAGGGCTGGTTCTAGCTTTGTTATAAAGAGATTGTCATGTACTATATGATGTCTGATTTTCATTTTTTACATTATTCATGGGAGAACCCCTTTAATTCTGGAGAAACAGTACTTTTAAACTATATGCAAATAATCAGTGCACCAAAGCCAATCTGTGCACCCCGCTTTAGGAAGAGCAAGGGTGGGCAGAGTGGCTTGGGCCCACATTAGGTACACTTAACTACTCCTTTGCAAATGGATTGAAAGTACTTTTTCCCCAGAATGAAGCAACGGATTACTAAGGGAAAGGTATCATTACATTCAGCATTGTCTGGTTTAATAGGGTTGATCCTGCTATGCAAAAGCTCTTTATATATCCCGAGAGAGCAGAGGGATGTGTGAAATAAAGGAAAATCCTCACTCACCTTTTAAGTGTCCCCCCGATCCTCGCCGTACCTGCAGCAGGCATGTTCTGTTTCTTGTTCACGTACTGCTGCAGCCAGTCATTGGCCTCAGTGTTCGTGTGCCACGATGCTGGGGAGCTGCAGGACCTTTGTAAGGTGTGTGAGGGTTGTTTTTTTTTCTTTGTTTCATAGAGTCACCTGCTTTTTTAATCTTGGAAAACCTTTTTAATGCCAAGTGAAAGGAAGCGGGGCATCAGGAATGCTGTCATAGAAAATCAGAGTATTACAGACTGTAAATTAGGAGTTCTCCAAAAGAGCCTCTTTGAGCATTTGATGAAGTGAAGCTATCCTGAACCTTCATTATTAAGACTTGTACTGATATGTGGGCTCTCTGATGTGCAGGAGTACCCTGGATCCACAGAAAATGCTTCTCTCCTGGGAGAGCACAGAAAGCAAGAGTCCTGTACAAGATTTGGCGTCTTCAGCTACTGACACCGACACAAACAGCCAGGAAGACGCAGGTAATCCAGCCTTATAGGTAAAGGGCAATTTTGTTTCCTCTTGCCCTGCTTAGGACCACCTACTGTAAACGTACACCGCGGGTTTAACCCCTTAAGGACCCTGCCATTTTTCACCTTAAGGACCAGGCCATTTTTAGCAAATCTGACATGTCTCACTTTATGTGGTGATAACTTTAGAACGCTTTTACTTATCCAGGCCATTCTGAGATTTTCTCGTCACATATTGTACTTCATGACAGTGGTAAATTTGAGTCAAAATATTTCATTCTTATTTATAAAAAAAAATACCAAATTTACCAAAAATTTACAAAAATTAGCAAATTTCCAAATGTCAATTTCTCTACTTTTAAAATACATAGTAATGCCTCCAAAAATAGTTATGACTTTACATTCCCCATGTGTCTATTTCAGGTTTGGATCACTTTGAAAATTACATTTTATTTTTTTGGGACATTAGAAGGCTTAGAAATTTAGAAGCAAATCTTGAAATTTTTCACAAAATTTCCAAAACCCACTTTTTAAGGACCAGTTCAGGTTTGAAGTCACTTTGTGAGGCTTCCATCATAGAAACCACCCAAAAATGACCCCATTTTAGAAACTACACCCCTCAAGGTATTCAAAACTGATTTTACAAACGTTATTAACCCTTTAGGTGTTCCACAAGAATTAAAGGAAAATGTAGCCAAAATTTCCGAATTTCAGTTTTTTGACAGATTTTCCATATGAATCATTTTATTCTGAGAATAAAACAAGGGTTAACTGCCAAACAAAACTTAGTAATTATTACCCTGATTCTGTCGTTTACAGAAATGCCCCATTTGTCATCGTAAACTGCTGTACAGGCACACGGCAGGGCGCAGAAGGAAAGGAACGCCAGGGCAGATTTCACTGGAAAAAGTTTAAGTTGCCATGTCACATTTGATGCACCCCTAGAGTAGGAAACTCCAAAAAACTGACCCCATTTTGGAAACTACGGGATAAGTTGGCAGTTTTGTTAGTGCTATTTTAGGGTACATATGATTTTTGGTAGCTCTATATTACACTTTTTGTGAGGCAAGGTAACAAAAACTAACAGTTTTGGCATTGTTTTTATTTTTTGTTATTTACAACATTCATCTGACAGGTTAGATCGTGTGATATTTTTATAGAGCAGGTCGTTACGGACGCGGCAATATCTAATATGTATACTTTTTTTTTATTTAAGTTTTACACAATATTTTTGAAGCACAAAAAAAAAAATCACATTTTAGTGTCTCCATAGTCAGAGAGCTGTAATTTTTTTATTTTTTGGGTGATTGTCTCAGATAGGGGCTCATTTTTGCGGGATGAGATGACTATTAGATTGGTACTATTTTTGGGGGCATACGCTTTTTTGATCGCTTGGTATTCCTTTTTTTGTGATGAAATGTGACAAAAAATGGCTTTTTTTAGACAGTTTTTATTTTTTTTTTATTTTTTACAGTGTTCACCCGAGGGGAGAGATCATGCTATATTTTTGTAGAGCAGGTTTTTACGGACGTGGCGATACCTAACATGTATACTATTTTTTTAAGTTTTACACAATAATATCCTTTTTGAAACAAAAAAAAATCATGTTTCAGTGTCTCCATAGTCAGAGAGCTGTAGTTTTTTTATTTTTTGGGCGATTGTCTCGGGTAGGGGCTCATTTTTTGCGGGACGAGATGACAGATTGGTATTATTTTTGGGGGCATACGCTTTTTTGATCGCATGGTATTACATTTTTTGTGATGAAATGTGACCAAAAATGACTTTTTTTAGACAGTTTTTATTTTTTATTTTTTACGGTGTTGACCAGGCGGGCTGGATCATGTGATATTTTAATAAAGCAGGTTTTTACGGACGTGACGATACCTAATATGTATATTTTTTATTTTTTTTTCTATTTTTATGTGTTTCTTTATGGGGAAGGGGCTTTTTTTTTATTGAAACTTTATTATTTTTTTTTTATTTTTTTTTTTATTTTTGTTAAAACACTTTTATTTAACTTTTTTTTTTAACATTTCACTTATGTCCCAGTAAGGGACTTTAACATTTCAGGGTCTGATCCCTGATTGAATGCAGCACAATACATCTGTATTGTGCTGCATTCAACTGTCAGCGTCTCACACTGTGAGACGCTGACCGTTGCCGAGGAGACCCAGCGCTGTGGCTGGGTCTCCTGGGCTTCCGTAGATGGGAGTCCCGATGCCTCTGGGCAAGGCATCGGGGCTTCCATCTCAGCCATCGGGCCCCCCCCCCCACCGCCTCATGGCATTAACAGCTGCCGCAATTACCTTGTATGCCGCGGTCAGCCTGACCGCGGCATACAAGGGGTTAATCCGCCGGCATCGGTGTAATCACCGGTGCTGGCGGATACAGCAGAGGCCCGGCTGTTAGTATCAGCCGGGCCCCTGCTGCAGATTGCGGCAGCAGGGCAGCAGCACCACCTTAACCCTAGGACGAGAATGCTCGTCCTAGGGCGTTAAGTAACGCCATATTAGGACGAGCATTCTCGTCCTAGGTCGTTAAGGTGTTAAAGTGGTTGTGCCAGGAGATAGCCGAGTACAGTGCTTGACTATGGCAGGGCACATGCGCGGTCTTCCACTCCATCAGGCCAAGAGCTTGAAGGAATTGTAACCCATATATTAGAAAGTTTCTTAAAGAAGAACTCCCACAAAAATTTTTATTCTCTGACCTGTTAGAAAGGTACATGATATAATCTGTAGTGATTGTCATTTTCTTATCAGAGGCTGAAATTGAGAGTTTCCACTCTCTTCTTATTGTAGCTGGGTCATGTGACCAACTCCCTGACCTCCAACTGACCCAGGACAGAAAGCCAGTCGCTTCTCTATTTATTCCTATGAGACTGAAAGTGAGGCTCCCATAGGAATACATAGAGAATTAGACTTCCTGTCCACACATAAGTCTCTGTGTGAGTTGGTGAGTCTGATTCCTAGTCACATGACACAGATAAGAAACTTCAGGATGATATAACTCAAAAATTCAGCTACTGGTAAGAAAATGACATTCACTACAGATTACATCATGTACATTTCTAGCAGGACATGGAATAAAATTTTTTGTGAGAGTTCTTCTTTAACTAAGATAAACAGTGATTCAGATCTAGTAAAAGAAGATGGATAACTGACGATAATTTCATTCCCATGGGGAAATTTCAACATCACTTTAGGGTTAATCCTGCAGTTTTACCAAATGATTTTTTTTCCGCTTCTTTAATAGCAGAGACCTCCAGCGTGAGCAGCCTGAACCTAACAAGCGGTCACACCAAGCGCATCGCCTTCTTGTTTGATTCCACTCTCACAGCCTTCCTCATGATGGGTAATTTATCACCGGTAAGGTTTATGTTCTATGCTGCCACCCAGCCCCTCCGCCGGCTGATACGTCATTGGAAGATGGGGGAAACGTTGAAAATTCACTTTGCTAGCGCTTCGTTGATTCGCTGATTTTGTACTATGGAGCCATATTTCTTTTGATTACTATGATGATATTTTCGTACCCAGGTGCAGGAGTCTATTGTCCCCCCGGGCCTTTGTTGCTGCAGACCTTTGCAGGCTTCCTTCTAACCATTGCCTTCCCCCTCAATAAACCACTTTAAAATAAGTTAATTAACCGTATAGATCCCACTTCATGTGCAGCGTACAGTGTAAATGCTGTGCGTGTTGTGAAGAGCCGTCCTTGTGATATCTGGTTCGCGCGGTCACGTGATATATTCATATGGCTGCCCTTTTTTATTTTGTGGAGTTGGGGGAATCTGGAGCATCTTTTTAAAGATGCATTCACATGACCGTAATTTTGGTCCGCATTTTTTGCTGATCGCATGTGGTCCCATTCATTTCTGTGGGGCGGCACAAAATGCGGACAGCACACGGATGTCATTTGCAGATTATAGAACATGTTCTATTCTTTTAGTTTTGCAGACAAGAATAGACATAGGGCCTGGAAAAGTCCATATAGATCGCATCTGTATTCTGCAGATCCACGATTTGCGGAGCGCAAAGCAGATATGGTCGTCTGAATGCACCTGAATTGTATTTTGACGGCATGTAATGGACACGTCATACGGGTGTATTTACTCTGGTGGGACCTACATGACGAGTATAGACATTTCTAATTACTCACATTTCACTGATGTAGGTTTTGCACAACATTTTGTGTCATTTTCCTCTTTACTGATCTGCTGACTTTCCTCTTGTGTTACAGAACCTAAAGAGCCATGCGGTAACCATGTTTGAAGTGGGCAAGTTGTCAGACGAGACTCTGGATAGTTTCCTTGTGGAACTAGAAAAGGTGCGCTGCTTATATGGCAAAATCATTATCCACAGCCTCTGTCTGCTGACAATTTATGATTTGGTTGTTCACAATCTAAGAATATTTATTAAACCCAATAGAAGCACATTTAAAGGGTGTGTATATTTTACCACCAACTGTTTTCATTGCTCCACTGCATTGAGAGTAGTCATGCTTAAAGGGGTTGTCTCCTCAGGATAGGTCATCAATATCAGATCGACCGGGGACCAACTCCGGACACCTCCGCCAATCAGCTCTTTGAAGAGCAAGTGCTGCCCTCTCTCCATTATTTTCCTGCTCGCTCACACACCTGCATGGGTGAACAGATGTAATTACAAGCCATGCCATTCACTTCTATGGGACGCCTCCTTCCTGTTCAAGTGAATACTACAGAGCCGTCCCATAGAAATGAATGGGACGCTTGTAATTGCACCTGATCACCGCTGTGGTTGCGACGACAAGCACGTAAACAATGAAGAGAAGGCAGGGCTTCAAACAACTGATCGGCAGTGGTGCCGAGAGTCGGACCCCCGCTGATCTGATATTGATGACTTATCCTGAGAATAGTTCATCAATATAGATAAAACGGACAGCCGCTTTTAATGTTTCCTACCGTTTTTAGTTCCTACACAGACTTACTAGAGCATCTCAATATATTACAATATTTTTTCATTAGCTGTAAGCCATCATTTTCAACGTTAAAAGAAATAAACGCTTAAAGGGTTTCTGTCACCAGTTTTTTCGGTATGAATCAGGCTGACATTAGAGATGTGCTAATGTCACCTGATTCCAAATATATATCTGTTTTATTTACTGGTGCCCCATTTTTATATAAAATGAACTTTTATTTTATGCTAATAAGGCTCCTAGGTGCAAGGGGCGTTACCTCTGCTCCTAGAGGCTCTGTTGATTGACAGGACCAGGCAGAGAAGAAACACTCCATTCACCATAGCTTTTAAGGACCTTCAATGATGTCATGACCATGTGATCAGTCACATGGTTAGGATCACACAAACAGCCTGTCTCCTAAACCATGTGACTGATCACATGGTCATGACATAAGTGAAGGTCCTTGCAAGCTATGGTGAATGCAGTGTTTCTTCTTTGCCTGGTCCTGTCAATCAACAGAGCCTCTAGGAGCAGAGGTAACGCCCCTTGCACCTAGAGGCCTTATTAGCATAAAATAAAAGTTCATTTTATATAAAAATGGGGGCACCAGTAAATAAAACACATATATATTTGGAATCAGGTGACATTAGCACATCTGTAATGTCAGCCTGATTCATACCCAAAAAACTGGTGACAGAAACCCTTTAAAGTAGATCCCACTGTGTGTAATAAATCTAAAGAATATATGAATTTCATCTTTTGAATTGAATTACTAAAATAAATTAACTTTTTGCTGATATTCTAATTTATTGAGGAGCTCTAGTCTGTATCTCCGTGATTACAGACTACAAGCCAACCCTGTGTAGCAATAGCTGATAGAAGAGAGTAGAACATGGCTGTAGGGTCAGACTACACAGGGTTTAACACAGGGAAGGTGTTATCAAAAAGTGACCTATTTTTTAAATTCTTTTTTTTTTTTTTTGTTTTTTTTGTTTTTTAATCTTTCCATGTTACTATCTGTATTAAAAAGAAAAAAAGTCTATAATCCTGCAGTTTTCACACTGGCCACTAGGCCTAATAGGTTGGAACTTTATGTTCTGTAGCCATGATCATTATCACCGCAGGTAGAATTACAATGACAGGTATCACCTCTATATAGATAACACAGGATCCACCATTCACAATAGGTGATATCACAGCTTATCTCCTCCCTCCTGACCTCTGCACTGGTCACAGAGCATGCCCAGAAAGCTCTCCCATAGAAGTCAATGAGCCAACACCTGTCCATTGTGTCTACGGCCCATGTAGCTGCTCTCAAAAGACAGGGATGAGCGAATCGACTTTGGATGAAACATCCGAAGTCGATTCGCATAAAACTTTGTTAGAATACTGTATGGAGTGAGCACTCCGTACAGTATTAGAATGTATTGGCTATTATGAGCCGAAGTTATTACTTAGCGAAGTCACCGAAACCGAGTTCGGTAAAAGGTTTTTAACAGTATAAATTAATTTATGAAGTTATTACGAGAAGTCTCATGAGACTTTGGAAAGTAATAACTTCTACTCATAGGAGCCAATACATTCTAATTGTGCACGGAGCTCCGTCTCCTTATAGTATTCTAACAAAGTTTTATGCAAATCGACCTCGGTTGTTTCATCCAAAGTCGATTCGCTCATCCCTAGTCTTAACATATTTTAGGCCTAGTGGCCAGTGTGAAAATGACAGGATTATATATAAATTAAAAAATATATATAAAACATAAGAACGTGATTTAAGCAATAGGTCATTTTCTGATGACACATTCCCTTTAAAGGGGTTGTCCGAGTTATTTTTCGTTCTTTATATGTTTCTAACTTGTCAGGTATAACAACTTTCCCATATACTTTGTGTTTCTAAAGCTGCTGGTTTCTCAGAGTTGACTGAGGGTCACATGACCTGTGATGTCACCTTATCTCTCTGCTCTGTGATGTTTCGTGTACAAGCCTCAGAGTTCAGATAACAGTCTGTACACCAGACGTCACTGGCCACGCCCCCTTTCTTTGCCGGCTCCTGCTATCTGCTCTCTCCCTGGATTCCTTCAGATAAAACATTAACCCCTTCAGCCAGAACACACTGAGGGCTCAAGGCTTTACAACAAACAGTAGCTGCAGCAGTGAGAGGAGACAAATGCTGGGCAATGAGCTGTAGAGGAATTATACAAGAACAGGTAGGGAGAATTTCCTGTGTGTATTAGCAGTGTCATTGTACAGCTGGGACTTGTAGTCCTACACATACAACATGCTGCTGAGTATTCCAGCAGGCAGACATGTCACTCAGCACTTGTATTCATTCCCTTTGCAGAGAGGGGGAGGGGCTGAGATTGTTGTTATTGCATGTAAACAAAGACCAGAAGAGAACAGGGAAATGAGGAAATATGGATTTTTTTTTGCCTAAAACTTGCTTAACTTTATAGTTATATATTGCTGCCCATCAGATTTACAGTGCTATATATTTTTTCTTGTGCCTATCATTGGGGGACACAGCACCAGTGGAATATAGGCAGCTGCCACTAGGAGGCGACACTAGACAATCAAAAAGAGAGCCCCGCCTGGCAGCCTATATCCCTCCCACGGACACCAGGCTAGCCCAGTTTTTAGTCTAGTGTCCGTAGGAGGTAGACACTGGTGCTTTGCACCTCTGATTTTTTATTTTAGTTTTGTTTCTTTCTTTTTTTCTTTCAGGTTATCAGGGGGGCCGTCGGCGTGGAAAGCCACATCAGACGTAGTCCCCCCTGAGGGTGCCGGGAGAATATGTTCATATTTTCCCTGCGCCGGTCACCCGTCCCCCATTGTAGCTGCTCCCTGCAGCTGGATGCCAGTGCCCCACTCCGGTGCGAGGTCACTGAAGGGGTGACCCTGCGCGCACCTGAAGCCGTCGGAGTGGTGAGTATGTTGCTCCCTTCCCCCCCCCCCCCCCCCCCCCCCTGCGCCCTGTATAGTTGCCTCTGGGGACCTCCCGGCCGGTCGTCTGCTAGCCACATGCATGGCTTTTTCCTCCGGTGGCTGCGGGGCTCCGGTCTTTCTCGGCCTCCCGCGTGTTCTCCGGGCTGCCCCGGGTCCGGGGACTCTCTCTGTGCGGGGCAGACGCGCCTGTTCTTCCGGCGGCGCGCCGCGCCGCACTTCCGCCCGGGCGCGTCTTTAATTGAGGCCACGGCTTTTCGCCTTGCTAGGCCGCATGTGGGCGGGCGCCTCCCAGTGACGTCACGCTGGGCGGTGCGCCCGCCCGCTGTTCTGCCGGCCCTCTCCTGTTCCCGCCGGCGGGCTCCTTCTCCTCTTAAGCCCCCTCCTTTTTGTGGGTGGGCCTTCCTCCAGTCTCCAGCCTGCGGTGGCTCTGCTCCAGAGACTGTTTGCAGCCGGTCTTCTCTGCCTTCAGGGGTCCGCACGGCACAGCTCCAGTGGGATACAGTTCCTCCAGTGGTCTGCAGCGTTTTTCTCCAGTGCTTGCACTGCTGCTCCAGGGTCTGGTAAGCACCCAGTGGGTGATACTCCTCTTTCCCCAGGCTATTGCTTGTCCGTTGGGCCCATCACCATGTCTGGTCCCCGGGACGACCCCCCAAGGCAGCATGCTCCGGTGGCTGTGGCTACGCACTTTGCGTGCGCTCGCTGTAGTCAAAAATTCCCTAGCGGTCAGTCTGGCTCCCTATGTGTGCCTTGCCTTACCCTTGGTACCCTTCCCACTGAGGCTCCCGCTCCTTCTGGCTCGGTTGCGGCCCCACCCGAGTGGGCTAGGTCCCTGACCCAGGCGATCGGTGACCTCTCTAAATTGTCTCAGGTCATGATCCACGCCTTTGACCGGTTGCCGTCCCAGGCGCCCCCCTCTGCGACCCCTCCTCAGGTGTCTCCTGACTCCCCTTCCAGGGGACGGTCCTCCAAGAGGCGTCGGCGTTCCCCTTCTCGGTCACCTTCTCGGTGTTCCTCTGACCTTTCCCCGGAAAGGTCCACTGCGGGTGGTTCTCACCAACACCTCTCTGACGTCTCGGGGGACTCCTGTGACTCTGCCTCAGAGTCTGACAGGGAGGACCATTTGGCCTCTGCGGTGCAAGCCTTGGTCCGTGCAGTACGGGACACACTTCATATCCGGGACGAATCTCCCTCTGTGGCCAGAGGCGAAGTTTCGTTTAGTCGCCATAAGCGGCAACCGCTGGTATTCCCTAGTCATAAGGACTTTGAGAATCTCTTGGACAAGGAATGGAAGCACCCCGATCGGCGCATTCCCTCCTCTAAGCGGGCAGAAGCTCTGTTTCCGTTTGCTGCGGATTTAGTCTCCGCCTGGACGGTTCCACCTACTGTGGACCCCCCTGTCTCCCGACTGTCTAAATCTACCACCCTCCCCTTAGCGGACGGTGCGTCCCTGACGGATCCTGTGGACAAGAAGATTGACACGTTCTCCAAATCCGTCTTTATTGCGGCGGGTTCTGCCCTTCGCCCTTCTTTTGCGGCGTCTTGGGTCAGTAAGGCCTGCTCCGCTTGGGCCAAGCAACTGGTCCGTGACATCTCCTCGGAGGCCCCTCGTGAGGATCTACTTTCTCTAGCCTCACAGATCCTTCATGCCTCTAAGTATCTGTGTGATGCTTCTCAGGAGGCGGCTCGCCTGTCTGCTCGGGCGGTGGCCAACTCCGTTGCCATTCGTCGCTCTGTTTGGCTGAAGTCGTGGTCGGCGGACGCCGCCTCCAAGAAGGCTCTTACTTGTCTTCCCTTTACAGGAAACAGACTTTTTGGGGAGCGGTTGGATAGGATTATCTCTGACGCCACCGGTGGCAAAAGTTCCTTGTTGCCACAGAACCGGCCCAGGCGCTCCCAGCCTCCGAAGCGTTCCAGTCGCTTTCGCTCCTTCCAAGCCCCTGCTCGTCAGCAGTCCTCAAGGGGTGCCCCCTCAGCCTCCTCTTCCGGGAAGCCCTCCTTTAAGCCCCGGCCGTCCTGGCAGCCGCGCTCCCGCCCTTCCAAGGGCCCTGCCCCCAAACCTTCTTCCTGAAGGCTTTCCCCCACTCGGGTCTTCCCCCCGAGTGGGGGGTCGTCTGCTCTCCTTCAAGGAGGTATGGCTCGCCCACGTCACCGACGCGTGGGTACGGGAGGTGGTGTCTTCCGGATACAAAATCGAGTTTGCGTCCTTTCCGCCTCCTCGTTTTTTCCTGTCTCTGATCCCCCGCTCTTCTGCAGGGCTTTTGGCTCTTTCCCGCGCTGTTCATCACCTCCTTGCTCAAGGGGTTGTGGTTCCAGTCCCCCCCTCCGAGCGTTTTCAGGGCTTCTATTCGAACCTGTTCACCATCCCCAAAAAGGACGGCTCTGTTCGGCCCATCCTGGATCTGAAGCACCTCAACCGCTATGTCCGCCTCCGCCACTTCCGCATGGAATCGTTGCGGTCGGTGGTCGCGTCCCTGGACCAGGGCGAGTTTCTCGCTTCCATCGACATACGCGACGCGTATCTCCATGTGCCCATCGCGCTGAGTCATCAGCGCTTTCTTCGTTTCGCCATCGGTTCTCTACATTTCCAATTTGTCGCCTTGCCCTTCGGTCTTTCAACAGCGCCCCGGGTTTTTACCAAAACCCTTGCCCCCCTCATGGCTCTCCTTCGTGCCAGAGGAGTGGCGGTCATCCCGTACCTGGACGACCTTTTGGTAAAGGGCCGCTCCTTGCAGGATGCTCAGTCCAGCCTTCAGATCACGCTCGATCTGCTTTCCGGTTTCGGCTGGGTGATCAACTTCCGGAAGTCGTCCCTGCTCCCCTCTCGCTCGATGGAGTTTCTGGGGATGTTGTTCAACACCGAGACGGCTCGGGTTCTCCTGCCTCGCGACAAGATCTCTTCCCTACGCTCGGCTGTCTCCAAGCTCCGCTCGGGCTCCCCCTGTTCGCTCCGCTTCTGCATGCGGGTGCTGGGCAAGATGGTCTCCTCATTCGAGGCCGTCACATTTGCTCAGTTCCACTCTCGTCCCCTCCAGGGAGCGATTCTGGGCCAGTGGGACAAGTCTCCACTCTCCCTGGACAGGAAGATCATCCTCTCCCCGGCAGTCCGCAGGGAGTTGTTTGGTGGCTGACGTCTCCAGCTCTTCTTCAGGGCCGCTCCTTCCTCCCCCTCCAGTGGCTGGTCGTCACCACCGATGCCAGCCTGACCGGGTGGGGTGCGATTTTCGGTGTCCTGACGGCTCAGGGCACGTGGACTTTGCCGGAGTCAAGCCTTCCTATCAATATGTTGGAGCTTCGGGCAATATTCCTTGCCTTGACTCGCTGGACCGACTTCCTCCGGGGTCGCCCTGTTCGGGTTCAGACGGACAACGCCACCGCCGTTGCCTATCTGAACCGCCAGGGGGGCACCAGGAGCCGCTCCGTGATGGCGGAGGCCGCTCGGATTCTCTGCTGGGCGGAACAGTTCGTCCCGGCTCTCTCTGCCGTCCACATTCCAGGCGTGGACAACTGGGCGGCGGATTATCTCAGTCGCGAGTCCCTGGATCACGGAGAGTGGTCTCTCCATCCACAGGTGTTTCGTCAGGTTTGCCGTCGGTGGGGCTTCCCCGACGTGGATCTGTTCGCGTCCAGGTTCAATCACAAGCTCCCCACTTACGTGGCTCGGGCCCGGGATCCCCGCGCGTTCGCGGTGGACGCCCTGGTGACCCCTTGGGATCAGTTCTCCCTGATTTACCTGTTTCCCCCGCTCCCTCTTCTTCCGCGGGTCCTCAAACGGCTGAAGGCTCTCGGCGTTCCCGCCATCCTTATCGCTCCGGATTGGCCTCGCCGGTCCTGGTACGCAGACGTGATCCACCTCCTGGCCGACGCCCCTTGGCGTCTTCCCCTGCGGCCAGACCTCCTTTCTCAAGGGCCGATCTTCCACCCCACTTTACCTCAGCTCAATTTGACGGCTTGGCTGTTGAAGCCGCGGTGCTGAGATTTCGGTGTCTGTCTGAGTCTGTCATCCAGACTATGCTTAGGGCCCGCAAGCCTCAGTCGGCTCGTATTTACCATCGGGTTTGGAAATCCTTTTTTTCTTGGTGCGAGCAACGTCGTGTACACCCTCTCGTTTGTTCTACACCTAAGATCCTCTCTTTTTTACAGTCCGGCCTTGACCAGGGTCTCAGCCATTCTACCCTTCGGTCTCAGGTCTCCGCCCTGTCCGTGCTTTTTCAGAGGGCTTTGGCTCGGCGCTCCCAGGTGAAGACCTTTTTGCAAGGTGTTCTTCGTCTGAATCCCCCCTTCCGCCCCCCCGTCGAGCCCTGGGATCTTAACTTGGTGCTCGATGTGCTCCAGGGTCCGCCCTTTGAGCCCTTGCGGGAGGTTTCCCTGCGTCTTCTCTCTTGGAAGGTCGCTTTTCTGGTGGCGGTTACATCCATCCGCCGAGTATCTGAGTTAGCCGCTCTTTCCTGTCGCTCCCCCTATCTTGTCCTGCACAAGGATAAGGTGGTTTTGCGCCCTCTCCCTTCCTTCCTTCCGAAGGTTGTTTCGGCATTCCACATCAATGAGGATATAGTTCTTCCCTCTCTTTGTCCTGCTCCTTCCCATCCTAGGGAACGCTCTCTTCACTGTCTGGACCTTGTCCGAGCTATCCGGGTCTATTTGTCAGCTCCTTTCCGTCGGTCGGATTCCTTGTTCGTCATCCCTGAGGGTCCCCGCAAGGGTCTTGCCGCTTCTAAGGTGACCATTGCGCGTTGGATTACGGCCGCCATCTCTGAGGCCTATCGCTCTCGGGATAGGTCCCCTCCCTTCCGGGTCACTGCCCATTCCACCAGGGCCGTGGGAGCTTCCTGGGCGGTTCGCCATCATGCATCGGTGTCCCAGGTTTGCAAAGCTGCCACCTGGGCCTCGGTGCATACCTTTACCAAGTTTTACCAGGTCCACATCCTGGCTTCTTCTGATGCCAGTCTGGGCCGCAGGGTTCTGCAGGCCGCCATACGTTAGACTGGCCACCTGGGAATTGTTCTTTTTCCCCACCCTCCGGGACTGCTTTTGTACGTCCCACTGGTGCTGTGTCCCCCAATGATAGGCACAAGAAAACAGGATTTTTGTAAAACTTACCGTAAAATCCCTTTCTTGTGGCTTCATTGGGGGACACAGCTCCCACCCTGTTTTTTTCTGGGTTGTTCTGTTTCCCGGGCTTGTTTGCTGTGCCTTGGGTTCTCGTCCCCGGGTTCAGACTGGTTTGTATCTTTCTGTTTGGCTCCTACTGCTTATTAACTAAACTGAGCTAGCCTGGTGTCCGTAGGAGGGATATAGGCTGCCAGGCGGGGCTCTCTTTTTGATTGTCTAGTGTCGCCTCCTAGTGGCAGCTGCCTATATCCCACTGGTGCTGTGTCCCCCAATGAAGCCACAAGAAAGGGATTTTATGGTAAGTTTTACAAAAATCCTGTTTTTCATAACTCAGACAACCCCTTTAATAATTAAAAATTTAAATGACCCCAAATGCACAGAGTGATATGCAGCGGTATGGCTGCAGCGGTTACACGCTGTATGTCTGCACATCATCACTGCAGCCTGTAAACAGACAGCAGGAGGAGGACAAGGCCAAAAAAGAAAAAGTGTGTTATTATTTTTTTATTTTTACATCATACGGGGGCATTACTAGAATTTTGAATTATCTTGGACAACCCCTCTAACCATAGTGACACATAGATATGCACAGGAGCTTCTTACACAAAACGGCAGATCAGTTTTAAGCTGTTGGCAAAGTTGCTAAATATAATGCACTGAAGCAACATCTCCTTTAGCCGCATGCCTTGGACTGTAGATAATGTTGTTGTCTGTCCCTTGCAGGTACAAAGCACAGGGGAAGGAGAGGCTCAGAGGTACTTTGATCACGCACTCACTTTACGAAATACCATCCTGTTCCTGCGTCACAACAAGGAACTTATTGCGCTTCCTGAACAGTCCAGTACAGGTAAGAAGACGCGTCCGGTCCTATCTGCTCGTGACAATGCAGTAAAATTTTGCTTCGTTAGTATGGTCTGGTCCACTGATGCCTAATTATCAGGATTTTAAAACTGTATTGATTCCTCAGTGTATAGGAAAATACACGTGGACATTAGGGGAATACTTTCCGGTGACCCTGCATTGTCCATCCTTCTTCCCGCTGTCGCTATTTATGCCATTGTCTCAGTGCCATGCCGTGAGCAAGGGTTAGTAGTAATAGTAGCTCAGAAAGAGTTTCACAGAGGAAGGGGACTGCCTGGGGGCGAGGGGACAAAAAGTACTTTTAAAGAAGAACTTTTATTCCATGTCCTACTGGAAATGTACATGATGTAATCTGTAGTGAATGTCATTTTCTTACCAGTGTCTGTATTTTTGAGTTATACCTCCCTGAGGTTTCTTATCTGTGTCATGTGACTAGGAATTAGACCCACCAACTCACACAGCACCTTATGTGTGGACAGGAAGTCTAATTCTCTATGTATTCCTATGGGAGCCTCACTCTCAGTCTCATAGGAATGAATAGAGCAGTGACTGGCTTCCTGTCCTGGGTCAGGTGGAGGTCAGGGAGTTTGTCACATGACACAGCTACAATAAGAAGAGAGGGGATAACTCAGAATTACAGTCTGTGATAAGAACATTACATTCACTACAGATTATATCATGCACCTTTCTAACAGGTCAGAGAATAAAAATTTTTGCGGGAGTTCTTCTTTAACCCCTTCCCGCCCAGCGCCGTACATGTACGGCGCAGCGGGACGTGACTTACCGCCCAGTGCCGTACATGTACGGCGCGCTGATCGGGTGGGTGCAGGAGCTGCGCCCGACCGATCAGCAGCGGGGGTCTGGCAGTGCCCAGGTGCCGGACCCCTGGGGAATGCGCCAGCATCGGTGAAAACACCGATGCCGGCGCATTAACCCTTCATGTGCCGCGGTCAGCGCATGAGGTGTGCGCATATTCAGGATGGCGAGCGGGGGGGCCATCGGGGGCATCGTGGCTGCCATCCCTGCGAGCATGTGCGATCCAGCCCCCTGGATCGCACAGGAAGCAGGCTGTAAGTGTATTACATTGAGTAATACGCTTACAGCCAATGCATTACAATACAACAGTATTGTAATGCATTGTGCAGGGGATCAGGTGAAAAAAAGGTGAAAAAAAGTTAAAAAATAAAGTTAAAAAAATAATAATAATAAAAGTTTCAAGTAAAAAAAGAAAAACGCCATTTTCCCCCCAATAAATTAAAAAAAATTGTTAAAAAAAGAAAAAGTAGGCATATTAGGTATCGCCGCGTCCGTATCGACCGGCTCTATAAAAATATCACATAATCCATCCCGCCAGGTGAACACAGTAAAAAATAAAAACAGTGCCAAAACAGCCATTTTTTGGTCACCTTCCCCCACAAAAAGTGTAATACTACGCGATCAAAAAGGCGTATTTACCCCAAAATGGTACTAATAAAATCGTCATCTCGTCCCGCAAAAAATGATACCCTACCCAAGACAATGGCCCAAAAAATAAAAAAAATATGGCTCTTAGAAAATGGCAACACAAAAAAAAGATTTTATTCTGTTCAAAAATAAATCTAATGTGTAAAACTTTCCCAAAATAAAAAAGTTAGACATATTGGGTATCGCCGCGTCCGTAACAACCTGCTCTATAAAAATATTACATGAGATGGCCCCCCAGACAAATGCTGTAAAAAAATTGTTAAAAAACCTATGCCAAAACAGCCATTTTTTTCCCTCTTGCCTCACAAAAAGTGTGATAGCAGGTGATCAAAAAGGCGTATTTGACCCAAAATGGTACCAATCAAACCGTCATCTTGTCCTGCAAAAATGATACCCTACCTGAGACAATCGCCCGAAAAATAAAAAAAATATGGTTCTCTGAAAATGGCAACACAAAATAAAGATTTTATTCTGTTCAAAAATGCATCTAATGTGTAAAACTTTCCAAAAATAAAAAAGTTAGACATATTTGGTATCGCCACGTCCGTAACAACCTGCTCTATAAAAATATTACATGAGATGGCCCCCCAGGTGAATGCTGCAAAAAAAAAAAAAACTATGCCAAAACAACCATTTTTTTCCCTCTTGCCTCACAAAAAGTGTAATAGCAAGCGATCAAAAAGGCGTATTTGACCCAAAATGGTACCAATCAAACCGTCATCTTGTCCTGCAAAAATGATACCCTACCTGAGACAATCGCCCCAAAAATAAAAAAAATATGGCTCTCAGAAAATAGCAACACAAAAAAAAGATTTTATTCTGTTCAAAAATGCATCTAATGTTTAAAACTTTCCAAAAACAAAAATGTTTGACATATTGGGTATCGCCGCGTCCGTAACAACCTGCTCTATAAAAATATCACATGATTTGCCCTCTCTGGTGAATGCTGTAAAAAATTTTTTTAAAAAAAACAGTTACACTTTTTGTGAGTCAAGGTGAAAAAAAATAATACCAAGCGCTCCTTACCTTCTGACCACTGCCACAAACCCATAGAGACGTTTACCACCACATATGGGGTATTTCTGTAAGGGCTCGTTCACATCAGCGTTATGCTTTCCGTTTGTGTTTTCCGTTATAACATGGTTATAACGGAAAATAACGGAAACCATAAGACGGAAGTCAAAACGGAAGCCTTTAGAGGCATTCCGTTTTGATCCGTCATAATAGAAGCCTATGAGAATCATAACGTATCCGTCTGAGTTCCGTTATGCAGAACGGAAAAAAAAGTCCTGTCGACAGGACTTTGTTTTCCATCTTGCATAACGGGAACCAAATGGATCCGTTATGATTCTCATAGGCTTCTATTATGACGGATCAAAACGGAATGCCTCTAAAGGCTTCCGTTTTGACTTCCGTCTTATGGTTTCCGTTATTTTCCGTTATAACCATGTTATAACGGAAAACACAAACGGAAAGCATAACGCTGATGTGAACGAGCCCTAAACTGCAGAATCGGAGCAATGTATATTGAGGTTTAGTTTGCTGTTAACCCTTACTGTGTTGCAAGAAAAAAATTATTAACATGAATAATCTACCAAAAAAGTGAAATTTTGAAATTTCACCTCCATTTTCCTTTAATTCTTGTGGAACACCTCAAGGGTTAACAAAGTTTGTAACATCAGTTTTTTATAATTTGAGGGGTGTAGTTTCTAAAATGGGATCATTTATGGGTGGTTTCTATTATGTAAGTCCCTCAGTCACTTTATATCTGAATTGGTGCTTAAAAAAATGGTTTTGGAAAATTTGGTGAAAATTTGAAAAATGGCTTCTAAACTTCTAAGCCCTCTAACGTCCTAAAAAAGTAAAATGACATAAAATGATGCCAACACAAAGTAGACATATGGGGAATGTAAAATAATTATTTTTGGAGGTATTACTATGTATTTTGAAAGTAGAGAAATTGAAATTTGGAAATTTTTCCAAATTTTTGGTAAATTTGTTTTTTTTTTTTTTTTATAAATAAAAATGAAATATTTTGCCAAAAATTTACTACTGTCGTGAAGCACAATATGTGACGAGAAAACAATCTCAGAATGGCATGGATAAGTAAATGCATTCCAAAGTTATTACCACATAAAGTGACACATGTCAGATTTGCAAAATATGGCCTGGGCAGGAAGGTGAAAACAGGCCCGGGGTTAAAGGGGTATTCCCATCTCACAAATGTAGTTTGTATAGTTAGATATAGCCATACCGATATTATTACTAATAGAATGTATTTATATAAAATGCACCGTTTAGAAGATTTGCCTATTTGTATATCCATTGTCCCACACACATCAGTCAGGCCGTTGCCCCTGGTTACGGCCACTGCAGCCATGTAGTAGTGGAGGCCGGCTTGCTCTTGTTCAAACCCGCTCTGAGGTAACTGCTGTATTGTGAACGCACATTACATGAGCATGGGGAGACACATCTTAGGGTTGTAGCATTTTTGTCTGCGCTTCCAAAATGCAGAGAAACGGATCCTGTTCCAAGATCAATTCATCTCTATGGAGCAGGATCTGTTTATAAAGTCAGCGTTTTCGACGGATCCTGACCATTGTGTTTTGGACTGGTAGCATCCAAAACTCAGATGTGAAAGTACCCTAAGATGTGTCTGCGCATGATCATGTAATGTGCGTTCACAATACAGCAGTTACCTCAGAGCGGGTTTGAACAACAGCAAGCCGGCCATCACTACTACATGGCCACGGTGGTCGTAACTAGGGGCAACGGCCTGACTGATGTGTGTGGGACAATGGATATACAAATAGGAAAATCTTCTAAACGGTACATTTTATATAAATACATTCTATTAGTAATAATATTGTAATGTTTATATCTAACTATACAAACTACATGTGTGAGATGGGAATACCCCTTTAAGCTAAATAAAGTTTCATAAAATAAAATTGGGATCAGCCAATGACAGGTGGGGACAAGCCTCCCTAGCATTGCGGGTGACAGGACAGGATCTGTGCAGGGAGCGGGGTAAGTATATAACCTGTGAGGGGGCAGTTTATGGTATTGGATAACCCCTTCAATTCCATATGAAAAAAGATAGCACAGCACCTGGGGCGTGGGAAAATAAACCTCAAAAACCAGTGGTGGAACTGATACATTATATATCAAATGCAACTCTGCTTACAAAAAAACAAGCCATCATGGCTACATTGTCAGAAAACGTAAAAAAATTGGGGGAAACTGGTGCCCCATATATATATATTTTTTTTCACAAAAAAACTTACAAAAAAAAAACAGTATAGATTTGGTATCGCTGGAGTTGTACTGACTCCAACAATAAAGACGACCTGCTATTTGTACCACACAGTCCATGGCATTTTTGAAAAAAATGTACAAAACAATTACGGAATAATAATTTTTTTCCCTCCATCCACAAAATATTAATAATTGAATGAATAAATTATATGTACCTCAGCCCATCCTGCAAAAAAAAAAAAAAACAAAAAAAAACCAACAATCCCCATACAGAATTATTGTTGTTGGACTGTGACAATAAAAAAACCTAGTAAAACACGCTTGGCTTTCTAGCTTTATGGTGCACTTACTAAGGGCAGCATTAATTGTTGACTGATTCCTTAAGAAAGACGCCAGGTCACTCAAAAACACTAATGCCTGTACTGAAGTCCTAGTATTTGTGGGCTCACACTGGTGCTATTACAGATTTGAGCAAAATGGTGGGGTCAGTTCTGGTAAGTGACCCAGGGTTTTGCTAAGGGATTCTGTCATTAGTTACTGCCTTAGGGCGCCATAAACTCAATACCGATTTCCTTTTAGGCTCCTTTCAGACGAGCAGTGTAAGTATGTAGCAGCTCCCGTCCTGACCTCCCAGACGGGATCGCATAGCATTATATTGATTTATGATGCTATGTAACCCTTACAGTTCTGAAATGTATTGGATAACACTGACATAATGCTACATCGTAAATCAATATAACACTATGCGACCTGTCAGTGCTGGGAGGTCAGGACGGGAGCTGCTGCATACTCACGCTGTGAGTCCAGAGTGTGGAACTCGCTCGTCTGAAAGGGGCCATAGAGTTTTAAAGGAGTTTCCAGGGAAAATTTTAATTAAAAAAAATAGGCCGGAACCTGTTGAAAATTACAAGGAACTATTGCCAATCAACAGCTTAGGGGTGACACCCTTCCTTTCCTGGCGTTTCCGTCTGTGTTGAGCCATTGCAGGAGGTGCAGAGCAGCGGCAGGGATCGGTTGAGTTATGGTTCTTTTTTATTTTCAACATGTTATGACCCATTTTTTAAAATAAAAATTATCACCGAACCCCCCCTTAAGTTATTGCTATGTGGCTCCCAGGTTTAAAATCTTTAAAAGGGTGGTAAAATGATTATTAAAGGGATTTTTGCAACTCAGACATTGATGGCATATCTCTAGGAACTCCCATAGTGGTGAAAGGAGGGTGGGCGCACCTGCACAGCTGCTCTTCGCTCACTTTGGGGTTCCTGTTCTGGAGAAAGGTGCCGGTCCCACGTCTCGGACCCATTCCTATTTGACATTGATTTCATATCCTAGTGCAGGGATCAGCAACCTCCGGCAATCCAGCTGTTCTGAAACTACAACTCCCAGAATCCTCCTTTCACTTCTATGGGAATTGCAAGAGCTGCCGAGTAAGTGTGCATGCTGGGAGTTGTAGTTTCACAGCAACTGCAGTGCCGAAGGTTGCTTATCCCTGTCCTAGTGATATGTCATCAGTGTCTTACATAGCATTTTCCCTTTAAGTGTGTGTACGACCTTCAGCAGATGTCTTTTTTGTAAGTGCAGGTCTACCGCTGGATCTGCTGCGATGTGAAAGTCTTCTAGGTCTGGACCCGGCCACCTGCAGTCGAGTCTTAAACAAAAACTACTCTCTTCTGGTGTCTATGGCGCCCCTCACCAATGAGATCCGGCCGATCAGCAGCTGCACACCTCAGGTAGGCTTCCCATGTCTGCTGTCCCTGGTGATTTTAATTGCAGTGTGTTTAAAGGGGTTGTCTCACTTCAGTAAGTGGCGTTTATCATGTAGAGAAAGTTACTACAAGGCACTTACTAATGTATTGTGATTGTCCATATTGCTTCCTTTGCTGGCTGGATTCATTTTTCCATCACATTATACACTGCTCGTTTCCATGGTTACAGACCACCCTGCCATCCATCAGCGGTGGTCGTGCTTGCACAATATAGGAAAAAGCACCAGCCTATGTGAGCTCCCATGGTCCCGGCCACCAGAAAGGCTGACGCTTTCTCCTATAGTGTACAAGCACGACCACCACTGATGGATTGCAGGGTGGTCTGTAACCATGGAAACAAGCAGTGTATAATGTGATGGAAAAATGAATCCAGTCAGCAAAGGAGGCAATATGGAGACTCACAATACATTAGTAAGTGCCTTGTATTAACGGTCTCTACATGATAAATGCCACTTACTGAAGTGAGACAACCCCTTTAAGGATTGGGATCTGTGGCTCTGCTGCTTTCTTCTTTGAGTTGGACTTTACAGCCGATATTAACACTTCATCTCCTGCAGAACAGTACAGGAAGTTTTCATGCGATTGGGGTCTTATTTTTTTTTTTGCAGCACATTGGACCGGCCATCCCTGAAGTCAGCTCCATATGGTTTAAGCTCTACATATACCACGTTTCTGGCTATGGGCCGCCATCCCTCTTGCTGTCTAAGGGAACCAGACTCCGCAAGTTACCGGATGTTTTCCTGGTAAGCAGTGTGAATGTGACTCCATGTCCTCTGTGTCCATCACTCTGGTGGGTGACACTGACTCTCACCAATGTCCGTCCTCTGTGGCGCTTTTTCCTGTCTAATTCCTGTCATGTGATCGATCTGAACAGATGTATTTTATAGGCCTATGACCGGCTATTGATAACGTCTTGGGGACATGATCCCGGCGTGGTCCCTACGTCTAACGTCCTGGTGATGCTGAATGATGCACTCACTCACTCCGCCGTTCTCATTCAGGTACGTCCCCTGGGTTTATTTCTCCTCCCTTGAACATTTAAATATCTTTATAGGGGGAGAAAGCACCTTTCCCAAAACAGAGTTCTGAATCCTCTACATAGACATAGCATTAAATTAGCTTTGACCTTACAGTCTCATTTACCAAGGTGAGGCTGCGTTCACACTTGCGTTTTCCGGTATTGAGATCCGGCAGAGGTTTCCGTTAAGTGGAAAGAGATCCGTTCAGGACGCATCAGGATGTTTTTTTCCGTTCCATCAGCGTTCCGTTTTGTGACCGGACACAATACCGCTGCAAACTGCGGTTTTGTGTCCATCAATAAAAAGTGAAAAAAGTGATCCAGCTCTAAAAACAATGTAAGGGCTCATGCACACGACCGTATGTATTTTGCGGTCCGCAAAAAATACGGATGACGTCCGTGTGCATTCCGTATTTTACAGAACAGAACAGCTGGACCGTAATGCAGACAATAATAGGACATGTTCATGTAACAACGCAGGTGTGAAAGTAGCCTGATTTAGTATTGTGTACCATGTGTTCCGTTTGCCTTGGATGTAAATTGAATCTGCTCTCCATTATACACAGCTGCCAATCGAAGAGCTGCAAGAGAAGGGAGAGCAGCCTCCAGAACCAATCAGGAGCCAGGGGGGTGTGTCTCAGACTACCTCAGACTCCCGTTAGGCAATGTAGCTAATATGTAGTCACTGATCACAGCTCTGCTCTAATGGAGAAAAGCTAGAAAGCAGCTATGGAGCGAGATAAGAAGAAAATAGCAGATAATCGTCCTCTAGATCCCGACTTACAGAACATTTTTGAGCTGGACTGCTGCTTTAAATAGGTGCCTAGCTTCTTGCAGCCACCACTAGAGGGAGCTCAGGAGAATACTGTATTATGGAGTATGTATGAGCAGCCTGCAGTAAGCTCACAAACTTCAGATGTGTCTCGCTGTAATTCCAATGATTGTAGCAGTGACCCCCACTGCTTGGTCTACAGTGACAGGCCCGATATACATGATGTAAATTTTGAGGAGACATTGGTCTGTCCTCTCAGCTGTCAGGCACAGTTGTTCTCAGCAGATCTTATATGTGCCAGTCAGAGGCAGGACATTAGTTACCAGCCCGGGTGGGTTCGGGTCTGTGGAAAATAAAATTATATTTGCAAGAGTGGCAGTGACTTTCTACAAGTATAATAATTCCCATCTGGAGATGCAGTGTACTGCCCTTTATCAGCCTATACCGAGAACTCTGGTAGAAGTCGTAGGGAATGGACCATTGTATAGCGGTTGTAATTTAAAGAGGCTCCTCGGGAATTTGATATTGATGGCCTATCTTCAGGATAGGTCATCAACATCTCATCGGTGGGGTCTGACTCCTGGCACCTCTGATGATCAGCTGTTCGAGGAGGCCTTAAAGGGGTTCTCCGAGTTATAAATATTAATGACTTATCCTCAGGATAGGTCATCAATATCAGATCGGCAGGGGTCCGACACCTGGCACCCCCGCCGATCAGCTGTTTGAAGAGGAGGCGCGCGCCGTATCAGCGCTGCCTCCTCTTCACTGTTTACATGCTGGCCGACACGGGGGTAGTGGTGAGTAGGTGTAATTACACCTCACCACCCCATTCATTTCTATGGATAGAATCGCTTCCATAGACTTGTATGGGAGCGATTATTCCCATAGAAATGAATGGGGCAGTGAGGTGTAATAACACCTACTCACCACTACCCCCGTGTCGGCCAGCATGTAAACAGTGAAGAGGAGGCAGCGCTGATACGGCGCGCGCCTCCTCTTCAAACAGCTGATCGGCGGGGGTGCCAGGTGTCGGACCCCTGCCGATCTGATATTGATGACCTATCCTGAGGATAAGTCATTAATATTTATAACTCGGAGAACCCCTTTAAAGCTTCATAAGTGCTTAAAGAAGAACTCCCGCAAAAATGTTATTCCATGTCCTACCAGAAATGTACATGATGTAATCTGTAATAAATGGCATTTTCTTACCAGTAGCTGAATTTTTGAGTTATATCATCCTGAAGTTTCTTATCTGTGTCATGTGACTAGGAATCAGACTCACCAGATAACACAGAGACTTATGTGTGGACAGGAAGTCTAATTCTCTATGTATTCCTATGGGAGCCTCACTTTCAGTCTCATAGGAATGAATAGAGCAGTGACTGGCTTCCTGTCCTGGGTCAGTTGGAGGTCAGGGAGTTGGTCACATGACACAGCTACAATAAGAAGAGAGCGGAAACTCTCAATTTCAGCCTCTGATAAGAAAATGCCATTCACTATAGATTATATCATGCACCTTTCTAACAGGTCAGAGAATAAAAATTTTTGCGGGAGTTCTTCTTTAAGTCTCTTCCTAGGCCAATGACGTCAGCGTACATCGGTCACGTAGCCTAGTTGTGCCTCATTCCCATTCAAGTGAATGGGGCTGAGCTGTAATACCAAGCACAGCTGCTATCCAATTGACGGCACTGAGCTTGGTATGCTGGGAGGAGGCTGCAGCGCACACCAAAGTTCTGGTGAGCCTCTTCCAACAGTGCTGGTAGTCAGGCCATCGCTGATATGCTTATCCTGAGGAAAGGCCACCAATGTAATTTTCCTGGAGAACCCTTTAAATGTTTTTTTCTCCATTAACAACATTTATCTTCTATCTTCACATTAGGCGGTAAATGCATGTTTCCCCGGACCTCCACCCATCATATTAACTGCGTTCTTTGGAGTGAATGGAGCAGGAGTGCACGTGTGTGACCGCCATTCCATTTCCTATCAGATGGACTGAAGTGCGATACTCAGCAGTCCTATAGACAATTAATGGAATGGAGGTCATGTATGTGCAGTACAGCACCAGTCTCACTGTGGACTCTGAGACCTGATCCTGATCAGTGGGAATCCCTGTGGCCGAACCCCCAGTAATCGTACATTTATGGCCTGTCTTGTGGGTAGATGATAAATATTGGTAATGAAAAAGCTATGGCTATGTTGAAATGTGGTGTATATTACGGTAATTTAATGGTTCGTCCGTGACACATTTATTATTTATTTTATACACTTATATAGCACTACTATATTCCTCAGCACTTTACAGACATTACCATCACGCTGTCCCCAGTGGGGCTCACAATCTAAGGTCTCTATCGGGATGTCTTTGGAGTGTGGGAGGAAATCGGAGGAACCCGGAGGAAACCCACACAGACATGAGGATGTTGTCCTTGGTCGGATTCGAACCTAGGACCCCAGCCCTTCAAGCTAACCACTGAGCCACTGTATTACCCATATCTGATGTACTTTTGATTTGAAAGTCCATGGTGTGCGGATTTTTATTGTGGTCTCAGTAAATGGGAGGGGGTTTGTAAATCTTCATTGATGAGTATTGTACTGTAACCGCGCTGAAGCCCGCCGTGTCTGAACGTAGCCTTAGTTGGCTAATTGTATATGTATATTCCTTTCGGCTCAGGGTCATGGGATGCATGGAATGGGAGAGACCGCGCATATTCCTTTCCCCTTCGATGAATCGGAACTGCACGGAGGTAAGAAGATATCGGTATATAGTTCTGTAAATTAATAAATAATTCTGTAATTAATAAAGCAGATGTGCAGCACTGATGTACCTTAGTGGACGTGTCTGACATTATCAACCACAATAGGGTTAGAAAAAACTTTGAGCATTTCTTTATACTCCAGACTTAAAGGGGTTAACTCATCATAGACAATGGGGGCACATCGCTAGGATATGCCCCCATTGTCTTATAGGTGCGGGTCCCACACCTATATCAAGAATGGAGCCCTGCGAGGTGTTGGCTGGAGGACTCCGGTCCATCCACCACCAAGCCATGAATGGGAGCATACTGCGCATGCGCGGCCCCTGCACCGCAATCTGCGACCTTTCGCAAGTCTAAAAAAGGGTGCGCGGTGGGGAGAGGTCTAAGTTTAAAGGGTTTCTGTCACCAGAAAATAGCCCATATAAGTGGCTGTAATTTCCCATGTGCCCATGACAGGTGACACCATATATGTAACTAAAAATCCCCCTACTGCAGCCGTTATCTCAAAAAAGTGATTTTTATAATATGTAAATGAGCGTTCGCTAGGTGCAGGGGGCGGTAACCCTGCACCTAGTATCGTCTTTAGCTCACCTCTAACCACGCCTTCCTTCTTCAGATTGACGGGGCCAGGCAGCTTCTTCTCTCCGCTGCCGGCCCTGTCCGTAGCTGAAATCCCGCGCCTGCGCTGTGCGCTTTACATTCGGCACAGGCGCAGTGACTGCCAATGCCTGCCGAGTACTGACAAACCGAATATAAAGCGCACGGCGCAGGCGCGGGATTTCAGCTACGGACAGGGCTGGCAGTGGAGAGAAGAAGCTGCCTGGCCCCGTCAATCTGAAGAAGGAAGGCGTGGTTAGAGGTGAGCTAAAGACGATACTAGGTGCAGGGTTACCGCCCCCTGCACCTAGCGAACGCTCATTTACATATTATAAAAATCACTTTTTTGAGATAACGGCTGCAGTAGGGGGATTTTTAGTTACATATATGGTGTCACCTGTCATGGGCACATGGGAAATTACAGCCACTTATATGGGCTATTTTCTGGTGACAATAACCCTTTAAGCCAGGAAGGGAGCTGGCTTACCTTTAGACCGGCAGTGGATATGCCGATGTTATGTAGAGGTTGGCGCTTCTACATGATTTCGGCAGATCCACCGCCTGCTAAATGGGGTTTGACTCCAGTCTTAATAAATGACCCCCAGTGTTTTTAGGGGAATCTATAAAATGCCAAAACATTGTCTGTCTGCAGAGTTCTCCAGTCACAATATGGGCGTCCACAGAGCACTACAAGTCTTAAGGGAGAGGATGGATCTGGAGCATTTCTGTGGGTACATCACAATGCTGAACCCCAGCAGTTATCACGTCAGCCAGAGGAGACTGAGCGACACCTCTGACGAGAAAGGTAACGGCTTCTGTCTTCTCTCTGTACAAAGTACTTGAAGGATTCATATAAATAAAGCTTACCGGTAAATGGGTTGTCTGATATCTAAAAAAAAACAAAAACAAAAAAAAAACTATTGTCCAGATTGGCCAGGCATGCTAGTTCCAGTGCTGCAGCTTCCATCCAGCGAGTAGTGTTTTTTTCTTTTTTTTTTTTTTTTAAATTTTCAGCCCACGCCCGGCTAATGATAACAAATTTATTTCATAGATCTCGGACAACCCCTTTAGCCAATTAAAAGGATTTTCCACTGGAATTTTTTTTTTTTTTTTTACAAAAATGAGTGGAATTAGTTAAAAATAAACAGTGGGAGCTTCAGAATCAGCCATATTACTTGTCACCCAGCTTTTCCTGAAACAGATGTTACCATGGAATGGCTGAATAAAGCTTTTTCAATAAGAGAAGTGATTTTTTAATTTTTTATTTTTTTGTAAAATTTTAAGATTATGGATTATATTGTAGATTTTATTAGGATTAACAAGATTTTATTAAGATACTTTAGTTCAATGTTTTTGGGTTTGTTTATTTATTTTTTTACTTTTTTTATAATAGAATTTTTGACTTTTGTATCAGGTGACATTCTGCTGGTTGCCCATGGAAACAGACAGCAGCATAGCACCGTCCGCTGTAACACGTGACCTAAAAGCTTAGCGTTCAGCTGGAATCAGGATTTAACTTTACATGTGAACAGAGAAGAACTTAAAATCATTACATGATACGTAAAGAAAGGATTTGCAAATTTAGTGGAAAAAAATATAACATAAATATAATCATATACGGATTTTATCTATTAAGGGTGTCAGAACTGACTTACAAAAGTGGTAGACGGCAGGGCCGCTCACTTCTGACACCTTTTAGTGTCATTCACACGTCCGTATGGTTTGCATCAGTTCCGCAGTTTTGCTGAACCGGTGTGGACCCATTCGTTTTCAATGGGGCCTCAAAAGATGCGGACAGCATACAGTGTGCTGTGTCCGCATCCGCACTTCCGTTCCGCGACCATGCTAAAAAATAGAACATGTCCTATTCTTGTCCACAGCCACGAACAAGATAAGACATTTCTATAGTGCCGGCATATGACTGATTTCCTTGGATTCGCAAAACACATGCGGACATGTGAATGGACCCTTAGAGTGATTGTCGGTCCTGTTGAGTGTATAATACTTCTTTCCTCATGGATAGTTTGAAATATTGATGATGCAGAATAGGGATGCTTACGCTGCGGTCCTCCAAAACTACAACTCCCAGTATGCCTGGACAGCCTACAGCTATTAGGGCATGCTGGGAGGAGTAGTTTTGCAACAGCTGGAGGGCCGCAGGTTGGACATCCCTGATGCAGGGCCTTAATGTACCATTCTTTGCTCTTACAGATGAGTCTTGTTTGGCACTCGGCTCTGAAGTCGATGGCAGCACAGAGTCTTTCGAGCTCGTTGTTGAAGAGTTTGCAGTAGAACCAGGACAGAAAGCCAGTGAAGGTACAGTCCTCAATATAGTCCCATCCAGCCTGATACTGTGCGTTGGTGTCAGCCAAATTGCCGAATATTATAGCCTCCCATGAACATTATATCGTTTTTCTAATACAGAGCTCGAAATCTCCTGCGTATAAAGAAGAACTCCCGCAAAAAAATTTATTTCATGTCCTGCTAGAAATGTACATGATGTAATCTGTAGTGAATGTCATTTTCTTACCAGTAGCTGAATTTTTGAGTTATATCATCCTGAAGTTTCTTATCTGTGTCATGTGACTAAGAATTAGACCTACCAACTCACACAGCACCTTATATGTGGACAGGAAGTCTAATTCTCTATGTATTCCTATGGGAGCCTCACTCTCAGTCTCATAGGAATGAATAGAGACGTGACTGGCTTCCTGTCCTGGGTCAGTTGGAGGTCAGGGAGTTGGTCACATGACTCAACTACAATAGGAGAGTGGAAACTCTCAATTTCAGCTCCTGATAAGAAAATGACATTCACTACAGATTATATCATGCACCTTTCTAACAGATCAGAGAATAAAAATTTTTGTGGGAGTTCTTTTTTAAATAATACACACTGCACACGCCTTTAGGGGGCACTAACTGTGTACGGTTTATACTTAGGTTTAATGTATGAACAGTATTACAGCAAGCTCCCTCTAGTGGTGGCTGCAGGTAGGCAGAATTTTATCATGTAAATTTATACAAGGGATTTGGAGCTTTATATCAGGAAGATGTGTGTTGTATTAACATGTCAGACCTAAATACATAGTAACATAGTTTATAGGGCCGAAAAAGACATCTGTCCATCCAGTTCGGCCTGTTATCCTGCAAGTTGATCCAGAGGAAGGCAAAAAATCCCCTGTGAGGTAGAAGCCAATTTTCCTCACTTTAGGGGGAAAAATTCCTTCCTGACTCCAATCAGGCATCAGAATAACTCCCTGGATCAACGACCCCTCTCTAGTAACTATAACCTGTAATATTATTACCTCCACCTCCGTTCTCCTAAACTTTTTACTTTCCATTCAGCCTTTTAATTTCTGCTTGCTGCCAATGAATGGAAATGTTCTTGTTTAGATCCATAGGCTGCACGCTAGTGCAGATCTGATACTTCTCACAGCTGAGAGTTTGCTACCATTGTATCGAAATATATGGACAGTCCTGTGAACTCTGGACTGATACATTTCACCTGCCCTGATACATTGTAGCAAACAGGTCAGATTGCACTAAAGCCTCCCGCAGTTGGCATTCTCTTTGGTTTAGGTAGCGGCATGTTATCAGAATCCGTGCCCGGCCTGGAGGGTTTGAGTTGGATTTGCTATGCATTGCTATGGTATAGGGAGACTGCATTGATCTCTTGTCTTGAATGCACGTTACAGCACCGGCAGTGGAGAAAGACTGGGTGCCCCTGGAACTTTGCTATGGAATCCCGCTGTTCAGCTCCGAACTCAACCAGACCGTGTGCAAAAAGATTGCTGCCCATGGACTGTGCGGAAAAGAGAGGTGATCACTCCAGAGCTGCCATCACTGTCCTGTGTCCTCTATACTGCAAACCTTCCCCTGCTGTATGATGGACACTGTCTGTATCACTGCACACATACTGTAACTGGCACCAACTGTATCATTGCACACACATACTGTAACTGGCACCATCTGTATCACTGCACACACATAGTGTAACTGGCACCATCTGTATCACTGCACACACATACTGTAACTGGCACCATCTGTATCATTGTACACATACTGTAACTGCCATCATCTGTATCACTGTACACACATACTGTAACTGCCATCATCTGTATCACTGTACACATACTGTAACTGGCACCATCTGTATCACTGCACACACATACTGTAACTGGCACCATCTGTATCACTGCACACACATACTGTAACTGGCACCATCTGTATCATTGTACACATACTGTAACTGCCATCATCTGTATCACTGTACACATACCGTAAATGGCACAATCTGTATCATTGTATACACACATACTGTAACTTGGACCATCGGTATCATTGTATACACATACTGTAACTGCCACCATCTGTATCACTGTACACATACCGTAAATGGCACAATCTGTATCACTGTACACATACTGTAACTGCCACCATTTGTATCATTGCACACACATACTGTAACTGCCACCACCTGTATCACTGTACACATATTGTAACTGCCACCATCTGTATCACTGTACACATATTGTAACTGCCACCATCTGTATCACTATACACATACCGTAAATGGCACAATCTGTATCACTGCACACACATACTGTAACTGGCACAATCTGTATCACTGCACACACATACTGTAACTGCCACCATCTGTATCACTGCACACACATACTGTAACTGCCACCATCTGTATCACTGTACACATACTGTAACTGCCACCATCTGTATCTCTGTACACATACTGTAACTGCCACCATCTGTATCTCTGTACACATACTGTAACTGCCACCATCTGTATCTCTGTACACATACTGTAACTGCCACCACCTGTATCACTGCACACACATACTGTAACTGCCACCATCTGTATCATTGTACACACATACTGTAACTGCCACCATCTGTATCACTGCACACACATACTGTAACTGCCACCATCTGTATCACTGCACACACATACTGTAACTGCCACCATCTGTATCACTGCACACACATACTGTAACTGCCACCATCTGTATCACTGCACACACATACTGTAACTGCCACCATCTGTATCATTGCGCACACATACTGTAACTTGGACCATCGGTATCATTGCACACAGATATTGTAACTGACACCATCTATATCATTGTATACACATACTGTAACTGCCGCCATCTGGATCACTGTACACACATACTGTAACTGCCACCACCTGTATCATTGTACACACATACTGTAACTGCCACCACCTGTATCACTGCACACACATACTGTAACTGCCACCATCTGTATCATTGTACACACACATACTGTAACTGCCACCATCTGTATCATTGTACACACACATACTGTAACTGCCACCATCTGTATCATTGTACACACACATACTGTAACTGCCACCATCTGTATCACTGCACACACATAGTGTAACTGCCACCATCTGTATCACTGCACACACATAGTGTAACTGCCACCATCTGTATCACTGCACACACATAGTGTAACTGCCACCATCTGTATCACTGCACACACATACTGTAACTGCCACCATCTGTATCACTGCACACACATACTGTAACTGACACCATCTATATCATTGTATACACATACTGTAACTGCCGCCATCTGTATCACTGTACACACATACTGTAACTGCCACCATCTGTATCATTGCGCACACATACTGTAACTTGGACCATCGGTATCATTGCACACACATACTGTAACTGACACCATCTATATCATTGTATACACATACTGTAACTGCCGCCATCTGGATCACTGTACACACATACTATAACTGCCACCATCTGTATCACTGTACACACATACTGTAACTGCCACCATCTGTATCACTGCACACACATACTGTAACTGCCACCATCTGTATCACTGCACACACATACTGTAACTGCCACCATCTGTATCACTGCACACACATACTGTAACTGCCACCATCTGTATCACTGCACACACATACTGTAACTGCCACCATCTGTATCACTGCACACACATACTGTAACTTGGACCATCGGTATCATTGCACACACATACTGTAACTGACACCATCTATATCATTGTATACACATACTGTAACTGCCGCCATCTGGATCACTGTACACACATACTATAACTGCCACCATCTGTATCACTGTACACACATACTGTAACTGGCACCATCTGTATCATTGTACACACACATACTGTAACTGCCACCATCTGTATCATTGTACACACATACTGTAACTGCCACCATCTGGATCACTGTACACACATACTATAACTGCCACCATCTGTATCACTGTACACACATACTATAACTGCCACCATCTGTATCATTGTACACACATACTATAACTGCCGCCATCTGTATCACTGTACACACATACTATAACTGCCGCCATCTGTATCACTGTACACACATACTATAACTGCCACCATCTGTATCATTGTACACACATACTATAACTGCCGCCATCTGTATCACTGTACACACATACTATAACTGCCACCATCTGTATCATTGTACACACATACTGTAACTGCCACCATCTGGATCACTGTACACACATACTATAACTGCCACCATCTGTATCACTGTACACACATACTGTAACTGCCACCATCTGTATCATTGTATAGAACATACAAACTCCATGCGGATGTTGTCCTTGGTCGAATTTAAACCCAGGACCCCAGCGCTGCAAGGCACCAGTGCTAACCACTGAGCCACCGTGCTGCCCAGTACTATTCCATATGGAATGTATGTACATATAGAAAGGTGCACGTGTGAATACCTACATATAATTACATTGCCTCCATATTCAGGCTCTAGTCTATAGGTAATTGATATGGCTCCACAATACACGTTAGGAATAGACCCCAATCTGTGAAGGAAGTCCTTACTGACCGGTCATCTCCTCTCGCTTTCCTCCCATAGTCTTCAACATCTCCTCCACTCCAGCCGGAAGCTTTCCCTCCAGGTTCTCAGCTTTGTTCAATCATTCCAGGTAACATTTATATATATTTATACTGTAAAGCCATGAGATCAGTAGGGGGCCCCAGTGCCAAGACCCCCCTAATGATTACTAAAAACATAGGGGCTGCTGTGTATCATATGGGCCTCCTCAGGGGTTGTAGATGTCGGGGCTCTAGGCCACAATCCAATGTGTTCAAAGTGAATTTTCTTTAAAGGGGTTTTCCAGGATTTTACTACCTCAGGATAGGTCATCAGTATCTGATCGGTGGGGGTCCGACACCCAGGATCCCCGCCGATCAGCTGTTTGAGAAGGTACCGGCACTTCTGTGAGCGCTGCTACCTTCTCCTTGCTCACCAAGCATAGCACTGTACATTGTATAGTGGTCATGCTTGAAATTGCACTCAGGCCCATTCACTTGAATGGGGCTGAGCCGCTCCTTAGGCCACATGACCGATGAACGTGACGTCACTGGCCTAGGAAAAGCTAAGAGAAGGCCGAGGCGCTCATGGGAACACCGGTGCCTTCTCAAATGGCTGATTGGCGGGGGTCCCGAGTGTCAGACCCCACAGATCAGACACTGATGACCTATCCTGAGGATAGGTCATCTGTAGTAAAATCCCGGAAAACCCCTTTAAATGCCATGTGGGTGAGGACATTCATAACTAATAAAGAGGAAAACTTTACATTTCTTGTGTCACCATCTATTATAGGAAAGCAACTCTGCAGGTGAAAACATGTTTGAGACTGGCACCTCCAACGTCCTGGCACAGTCGGGCTCGTCAGACATTGGCGTTCCCCTGCCTTCAAAGAATCTGATATTTCAAGACGGCGTCCTATCTGAGTGGAACGGACGGGCGCGGGTCTCCGCTCACCACGTGCACATACCAAGCGAGCAGGCCTGACGCTCAGCATGATCCCCAGCTACCTGTGAATCTCCCGCCCCGTCGGTGTTAGTATTTATTGCTGCTGTGTGGGTTACGTTTTCGCAGCGTAGAGTCTGTGGCTGGTCACTCTTGTGCCCTGTGACAAATATCCTGCATTTCTTTGTACATTCCTAGTATGCCTTTTATAGACTTAGGGGCGAGCGTAAGCAAGAAGAGATCGAACCTGCCCAAGGGTTATTGTGATTTTGTCTGTTTTTCAAAAACATCAGGAACCTGCGAGAAATATGGGGTTAAAAAAAAAAAAAAAAGACTTCCGAATTAAATTCTTCATGGTCCCCATTCTCCGGTGTGACTGCATAGTCCAATGGCTTCATCGTACTGTGGCATTTTTTCCATAGCTGCAGCCATTGGATAGAAACAATCACATGACCTTCTTACACAACACTATTTCTTTCAGGTTCTTAGACTTTTTGAGAAACTTTTTTTTTTTTTTTTCAGAGACTGAAAAAAAAATATTTAAAAACCACTTAGTTAAAGGGGTCATCTGGATATATTGCGTTATTAGCAATTTTCACCTATCCACCGGGTAAGTGATCAGTGTTAAATTGGTGGGGGTCCGACAGTGAGATTTTCACCAGTTGCCAGACTGGGCGTCCCATATCCCCTGTTTGAATGGAGCGGTGGTTGGGCATGTGCGCTGCTGCTCCATTCAATGTCTGCTGAGCGCTGTACTCCATCTCCGTCAGTCCCATAGACTTTAACTAACTGGATATACCCCTTTAACCACCTAACTGTTTTGCCCAAGTCCAGCTTGGGCAGTGGAAAAAGTAGCTAACTGGAGGGGGAGGGCTGCTTTAGATGCTGAATGGTAGCAGAGACATGCAACTGGTCTTGTTTGAAAGCTGACATTAAAAGCTTTCAAACAAGACCAAAATTACAGCTAAAGTCCAAGCAACAGAGGAGAAATCGAGTCGGGAATAATCGCAGGTAAAACCTGCTTTTACTTTCACTTTCAGCTGAATTAACAGCATCCCAATTTTTATCCGTGATCTCCACCCCTGTACTGAACATATTGCTGTCATTCTAGTATTGTTTGAAAAATTGGAATGCCAGCTTTCAAACAAGACCATGTTTCTAGCTGCTACCATTCAGCAGATAGCAGCATCTAAAGCAGCTCTCCCACTTCCAGTTAGCTACTTTTTCCACTGCTGGAGCTGGACTCCTGCAAAACAGGTGGTTAAGGGGTTGTCTGGCCTTTAATTTTCATTTTGTTAAAGAAAAGAAATGGCATAACAAAATACAGAAAAGTCATATTCACCGATCCCCTGCCACTCTTGTTTTGAGACCTCCCAGGTCCCCCCGCTGGTGGCTGCTTCCTGGTCCCTCTTGACACAAAGGAAATAAATGCCTGCTCTGCCGATCACTGCGGGTGACTTGCCTCATCCTGGAACTGATTAGGCATCGGGGTACATGGGAAGCATTGGAATAGGAGTGTCGGGAGTTGGTAATTATTTTTTTTTTTTTTTAATGCCATTCTGACCCTTAAAGGGCATCTGTCAGCAGTTTTGTACCTATAACACTGGCTGACCTGTTACATGTGCACTTGGCAGCTCAAGACATCTGTGTTGGTCCCATGTTCATATATGCCAGCATTGCTGAGAAATATGATGTTTTATTACATGCAAATGAGCCTCTAGGAGCAACGGGGCCGTTACCATTACACCTAGAGGCTCTGCTCTCTCTGTGCTACTGCCGTGCCCTCTGTACTGTGATTGACAGGGTCAGGAGTGATAACCTTTTCACTGCCTGGTGTTGTAAATCAAAGTGCAGATAGAGCAGAGCCTCTAGGTGTAATGGTAACTCCCCCGTTGCTCCTAGAGGCTCATTTGCATATATTAAAAGATCATATTTCTCAGCAATGCGGGCACATATGAACATGGGACCAAAACAGATGCCTTCAGCTGCCAAGTGCACATGTAACAGGTCAGCCAGTGTCATAGGTACAAAACTGCTGACAGATGCTCTTTAATTTTTAAGAAAGAAATCACCCCTCAACCCCTTTAAGCAGATGCCACTTTATCAGGGACCAAAAATGTATTCCCCTCTCCCCCTTTTTTTTAAAAAAAAAAACTCTAAAGGAAGATTTTGTGAGACTCGTTATTTATTGAGGTGCAAAAAGTTTAAAAGAAAAATCATCTCTGCACAAATAAAAACAACTAAACTCGGCATTATTACAATTAATATTTTTAGGCATTTGGCACCAGAGCCTGCAGTGTATGTTACATCCATGTGACCGTTTGTCTGATTTTGTAATTTTATTACCAGTATTTGTGAAATTACCCCTCCCCCCTCCATATGGTTTTCTGTACAATATGACACCTTCCATCCATGGAGGCCTCGAGTCACGTACACAGAAGGCACATTCTTTTTATCAAATAACGCTGTAAATCTAAAAAAGTCTAATAGTTTATTAAATTGACCCTGTATAAAGGAGGAGCGACTCGTTGTGTTTTGTGAAGGGGTTGTGAGCATCGTGTGTATTTGTTTTAGCAGATGGGGGATCCTGATTGATGGAAACACATTTTCATACCCTTCATCTAGTAGCTGGAGAGGTGAGCGTCTCTGGAGGACCCAGTGTAATACTTCAATTCCCCTGAGGTGGTGCTGTGGGGAGATTGAACACTTGCTGCCTGGGTCCCTGGAAGATTGCTGGTCATTTCCAGCAGCGGGTGCCCTGTGAGAGGCTACTTTTGGGGCTAGACATCTAGCAAAAATAGAATGCTTGAAATATTTTTGAGCACTAAATGACAAGCTATTTTTTTCCCCACCACATTTCAGTCCATATATATCTGCAGATCTCTGCATGAAGATATGTAAATGATTACAGGTGTGCTCTGATTAGACACTGGGTCTGACCACAAGAGGGCGTAAAAGAGCTTCCCCTTCTGCCCTATTAAAAAAAAAAAAAAAGCTCTCAGAAGCTACTTTTGGGTAGTGTACATTCTTGGTAGACATGCCTCTGACGCACTTCAAGACATTGTATCCAGTTGGCGGACTTTGAGAGAGGACGCATCATTGGACTGAGAGAAGCAGGATGGTCATTTTAACGAAAAGCATACCATTGGATGCCCAACCTGCGGCCTTCCAGCTGTTGCAGAACTACAACTCCCAGTATGCTTTGACAGCCTACATCTATCAGCCTACAGCAGGGTATGATGGGAGTTTTACAACAGCTGGAGGGCCGCAGGTTGAGCATCGCTGATCTAGGCTGTTCTGGCCTAACTGTCAGGAGGTGTTGGAAGCAGCGGTTACGTGAGGCCTCCCACACATGGCGCATGGCTCCAGACAGACTAGAGAGAGGATTGTTTGATCCGCTAACGAGCACGAGCAGCTCCCACAGTTTTATCATCTACCATCCAGACACAGGCGGCCCCTTCATTACACCCCCTTTCACTGCTCAGACTATCTCCAGGCACTTAGCGGAAGGAAATTTGGTGTCACAGCTCCCACTATGTGTCTTGACATTGACAGCCAGTCACCGTCCCCTTCGTTAGCAGGAGGGTCGTGTACGAGAAAATTGGATTTTTGTACTCGCCTGTTTTTGTTGAGTGCATTGGGGAACATAGAAGACCATGGGTATAGCTGCTGCCACTAGGAGGTGACAATAAGTGAAAAAGTGTTAGCGGCTCATGTCAGCTATACCCCTCCTGCAGACACTGAGCTAATCAGCGGGCAACCCAACAACCATGCTGTATCTATGGATGCCCAGGGGGGGGGGCAAGCCTTAAAAATGCACAGACAATGGCCAGACATACCCAGAGTGTGATCCTGGACCTCATTAAAAGAGGGAAGTAGAGTCAGACCGCCTGAAGGAGGCTGAAAAACCAGATGGTCTGGGTGGCAGGGCTGTGGAGTCAGTAAGCCAAAGCCCTGACTCCAACAACTGAATTTCCCATAGCTCCAACTCCCTCATACACGGCGCATGTTTAAGTGATGACTTTAAACAAACTTTGCATAAATCAATAGTACAGTCATGGCCAAAAGTTTTGAAAATGATACAAATATTAATTTTTACAAAGTCTACTGCTTCAGTTTTTATAATGGCAATTTGCATAAACTCCAGAATGTTATAAAGAGTTATCAGCTTAACAGCAATTACTTGCAAAGTCAATATTTGCCTAGAAAATGAACTTTATCCCCCAAAACACATTTCAACATCATTGAAGCCCTGCCTTAAAAGGACCAGCTAACATCGTTTCAGTGATTGCTCCATTAACACAGGTGTGGGTGTTGATGAGGACAGGGCTGGAGATCAGTCTGTCCTGATTAAGTAAGAATGACACCACTGGACACTTTAAAAGGAGGCTGGTGCTTGGCATCATTGTTTCTCTTCTGTTAACCATGGTTATCTCTAAAGAAACACGTGCAGTCATCATTGCACTGCACAAAAATGGCCTAACAGGGAAGAGTATCGCAGCTAGAAAGATTGCACCTCAGTCAACAATCTATCGCATCATCAAGAACTTCAAGGAGAGAGGTTCCATTGTTGCCAAAAAGGCTCCAGGGCGCCCAAGAAAGACCAGCAAGCGCCAGGACCGTCTCTTAAAAGTGTTTCAGCTGCGGGATCGGGCTACCAGCAGTGCAGAGCTTGATCAGGAATGGCAGCAGGCAGGTGTGAATGCATCTGCACGCACTGTGAGGTGGAGACTCTTGGAGCAAGGCCTGGTCTCAAGGAGGGCAGCAAAGAAGCCACTTCTCTCCAGAAAAAACATCAGGGACAGACTGATATTCTGCAAAGGGTACAGGGAGTGGACTGCTGAGGACTGGGGTAAAGTCATTTTCTCTGATGAATCCCCTTTTCGATTGTTTGGGACATCTAGAAAACAGCTTATTCGGAGAAGACGAGGTGAGCGCTACCACCAGTCTTGTCTCATGCCAACTGTAAAGCATCCTGAAACCATTCATGTGTGGGGTTGCTTCTCAGCCAAGGGAATCGGCTCTCTCACAGTCTTGCCTAAAAACACAGCCATGAATAAAGAATGGTACCAGAATGTCCTCCGAGAGCAACTTCTCCCAACCGTCCAAGAGCAGTTTTGGCGATCAACAATGCCTTTTCCAGCATGATGGAGCACCTTGCCATAAAGCAAAGGTGATAACTAAATGGCTCAGGGATCAAAACATAGAGATTTTGGGTCCATGGCCTGGAAACTCCCCAGATCTTAATCCCATTGAGAACTTGTGGTCAATCATCAAGAGACGGGTGGACAAACAAAAACCTACAAATTCTGACAAAATGCAAGCATTGATTGTGCAAGAATGGACTGCTATCAGTCAGGATTTGGTCCAGAAGTTGATTGAGAGCATGCCAGGGAGAATTGCAGAGGTCCTGAAGAAGAAGGGTCAACACTGCAAATATTGACTTGCTGCATTAACTCATTCTAACTGTCAATATAAGCTTTTGTTACTCATAATATGATTGCAATTCTATTTCTGTATGTGATAAAAACATCTGACAAACACACATAAAAACCAGAGGGCAGCAGATCATGTGAGAATAGAAGATTTGTGTCATTCTCAAAACTTTTGGCCATGACTGTACAGATATGTCTGTAATCTATGTTTTACTAGATATCTTTACTCTGAACTTTCAGTATCAGGCTTTTCTGGGTACAGCTCACTAAGGGCCCGACGTATGAAAACTGTCTAGGTCTAAGACTTTCTTTGTTGCCCATAGCAACCAATCAGAGCTCCCCTTTCATCTCTCCAGAGCACTATATGACATAAAAGGGGAGCTCTGATTGGTTTCTATGGGACAGTTTTCATACACAAGGCCTGAGGTGTTTTCCATCATACTGCTTCACAGTCTAGAAAGTGACACTACTAGCAGTGCTAGATAACAAAGGCTCAGCAATGGCTTCTACACCTAGAGGACTTATCACATGTGTGTTTCTGTATTTCTGAATTTGTGTTTTCCCCCTTATATTCTATGTATAGCATATAGAAGCCATCAGAGCAGCTAACCTTTCCAAACATCAGCTCAGAGGAAAAGCAAACTAAAACATAAAGCATACAGAGAGAACGTGCACTGGACAAGTGATTTATGCACAAGTTATTGAAAGTTTAGCTATACTAAGAAGTACTTGCCTTAAAGGGGTTTTCTCAGCAGGTTGATACACTGGCTGACAGGCGGTTTGCATGCACTCTGTCTCCTCAGGCTGTGAGGGGGGGGTCTCCAGTTATTAGCATATATTAACTTACTCTAACAGAGCAGGAGGTTGTGATCTCTAACACAATTACAGGTAAAGCTTCTCAGTCCTCACAAAACTTGTACCTTTTGCTTACTGCAGGTAATCACTCAGAGATCAGTCTCATCATTCCATGGGGGTGAGGTCACTCCTGCTCTCAGCCAATCAGATAACAGGTTTCTGGTATGCAGGTTACCATAGAAACCTGTGTGCAATGAGAGACCTGCTGAACTGTCTATAGTTCATAACTAAAGTAGAATCTACTGACCACTGTATTTAGAAAATTTCTTCTTTTAACTGTCCCTTTATGATGAAAGCTAATCTTTGTAAGTGCAGCCATTCCTTCCCAGTGCCCTTTTCCCCCGATCTGTACTGGAGGAGCGTCACTTCCTAAGCATCTACATAAAGAGCAGCACACAGTCATCTCAACTGAAAGCCTAGATCCTGGGATCAGGAACAGAAGAGACATTTATAGGACATTTCATAATTTTCCCAAATTCTTATGAAAATATATTCAGCACATACTGCATTGAACTAACTGGACCAATGTATTATATATTTTTGGAGTTGGCCCATTTTATAACGACTCCGACTCCACAGCCTTGCTGGGTGGAGAACAAACAGAGCTCAGAACATGTGCCAGGATGAACAAGAAGCCAACACACTGCCACAAAGGTACCTGTCAAATGAAGGAGACCAAACAGGCCGCCAAACAGAGAAAGTACAGATTCTAATGAGAAGTGTAGTGACAGCAAAAGGACCTAGACAGTCATGGAAATGAATCAATCCACCAGGTGGGAAACTCAGAGGAAAAAAAATCCAGGACCATCCCCTGCTGGACAAAGGAGTATCCAGTGAGAATGGTATTGCATGGGACCTAAGTCCCTCCTGGAGGAAACGGTCACCAAGCAGGCCACACCAGATAGGGGCTTTGCAGAGAGCTCCTCCATCCTTGGCACCATAGGATTACTGAATGGAGTACACACGGGTGGGTGCACTAAAAAAACGGAAAATCTGAAGCAGATAGAGAGATGGTCCTGAGAGTCTGGAGAACAGCAGGCGAAGCCAGAGAAATACTAGGGCAGCAAAGACGTATGGGGAGTGAGGCAAGGTTCCTGAGAGGGAAAGAAGATGCTCAGGCAAGGCTCAGTGGTCCCGTCAGGGGTAATCCAGAGCTTGTGGTAGAAAGATAATGGCCGAATTGGGGATTAGAACTGCACAAAACAGAAAACCTGACTTGCCTTTATTCCTGTAAAAGCTAAAACCATGTTCCAAGGACTTGGACGATGTGAGACCTACTGTGGTAAGGCACAGAATATGGCACCCTCCCTTAAAGGGGTATTCCCATCTCACAAGTGTAGTTTGTATAGTTAGATACAGCCATACCAATATTATTACTAATAGAATGTATTTATATAAAATGCACCGTTTAGAAGATTTCCCTATTTGTATATCCATTGTCCCACACACAGCAGTCAGGCCGTTGCCCCTAGTTACGACCACTGTGGTCATGTAGTGGTGACCAGACTGCTCTTGTTCAAACCCGCTCTGAGGTAACTGCTGTATTGTGAACGCACATTACATGAGCATGTGGAGACAGCTGATCAGCAGGGATCCTGGGAGTCGGACCCCCACCAATCAGCTACTACTGACCTTTCCTGATGATAGGTCATCAGGATTAAACATTCAAACTCCTTTAACCCTTTGCTACCAGCGCAATATATGCAATAGGGTAAACAGGGCGCCCATTGCGCGTCCACCGGACGCCATGGCCGGCAGGTCTCAGGCGGCTAATGACCATGACCAGTAATAATGCCGATTGCGGTCATTAAAGCCTTTTAGATGCTGTGATCTAGTGTGAGCTTCTTACAGGCTTCCTCTACGGCCAATGAGGATGCTAGTAATTGAATTCAATACGCTGGGTCTCTCTGATAAGACCCAGGGTATTGGAACTGCAATTCTTATTATGGCCAGTAGGTGGCAGACCAACATAAGAAATGAGCAATTCTAGTACCATTAATGGTCTATATGAAAAATAATGGTACAGAGTTAAAAAAAAATGTGAGTGTTGTAGCATGAGCTACAAAACAATTTAAAAAAAGTAAAAAAAAAAAAAAAAATGTATATATATATAAATCCCTCCCTTCTCATAGAATAACAAAATACATAAATAACAAACCATATAAACATCATGGGTATCACCGTGTCCGAAAACACCCGTACTATTAAAATATAAAAATATTTTTCCAATATGTCAAATAGTGTAACGAAAAAAAGGGTCAATATGGCTGAGTCGCCATTTTTCCATTGCTTCTCTTAAAGGGGTTCTCCAGGAATTAAGAAAATGAAAATACTTAAATATTACTTCATTATAAATATATTTCCAAATACCTTACATTGGTTATAATGGCTCGTTTTGTCTAGGGAGCTATGATTAGTAGAGTCAAAATGGCTGCTGTCCTATTAGTACACACAAAACCTGTCTTAATGACAGAGCAGGACAAGTTACTTCACAAGAGAGAATGAGCTGCCTCATCCTCCTCTCTGCTTGTCAGGGATTATGATCCCAAATACAGATGATAAGATCTTTAGCTGAATCTCTGTAGGAATGGAGTCCATAAAGAGACATGAAGTACAGAGAGGAGGTGGGGTTAATGAGCAGCAGCACTTGTATGCAGCCTCCATTACCACAATCTGTCCTGTCCGTCCTCTCTGTACTTCATGTCTCCTCATGAACTCCATTCCCACAGAGATTCAGCTAAATATCATATTAAACTGTATTTAGGATTCTAATTCCTGACAAGTAGATCAGAGAGGAGGATGAGGCAGCTCTTTACCTCAGTGCTGTGAAGTAACTTGTCCTCCTGTGTGATTAGGACAGGTTTTCTGTGTACTAATAGGACGGTGGCCATTTTGTTTCTCCTAATCATTGTTCCCCAGACAAAACAAGCAATTATAACTAATGAAAGGTATTTGGGAATATATTTATAATAAAGTAATATTTACATATTTTCATTTTCTTAATTCTCGGAGAACCCCTTTAACCAAAAAAAGTAATACAATTCAAAAAGTCACACACACTCCAAAATAATATCAATAACAACTACAGATTGGAAAAAATGAGCCCTCACACAGCTCAGTAGACATAAGTATAAAAAAGTTATGAGGGTCAGAATATGGTGATTTAAAAAATATATATATTTTTTCAAAGTTTTAATTTACACTATTTATACATAAAAACCTATACATATGTGGTATCTCTGTAATCGTACTAACCCAGAAAATGAAGGGCATTGGTCAGTTTTGCTGCAAAGGGAACGCCATAGGAACAAAACCCATAAAACAGTGGAGAAATTGTTTGTTTTTTTTCCAATTCCACCCCATTTGGAATTTTATTTTCCGCTTCCCACTACATTGTACACCATATTAAATGGAGGCATTAGAAAGTACAACTTGTCCTGCAAAAAAAAGCCCTCATACAGCTACGTGAACGAAAAAATAAAAAAGTTATGGCTTCAGGAAGATGGGGGAAAAAAATCAAAACGCAAAAAAGAAAAAAGCTCTGGTATCCAAGGGGTTAAAGAAAAATACAACAGTAGAAAGAAACTTACTAAATAAAAAAACATTAACACCTTCACTTTTACCCTTGATCACCACAGATAAAGGGAGAGCCCACATAAATCCATCCATCAACAATACCGCACAGTGCGGAACTACAACTCCCGGCATGCCCCACAAACTGGGCAGTCTACAGAACACCACGTGACTTTCCATCGCGCGCTCTGACCAAATCACGTGATAAGCTGTCTTGGAACACGCCACATGACCGGCCCGTCACAGCCACACCTCCTCCAAACAGGATCCCATCCTGTATGGGCGGGATCTGCCGATGACAGCTGACCGGAAACGGCGGTGACGTAGCACGACAGTCGAATTCTGAGCGGACACGTCAGTGCTGGGCGCAGGTGCCGGGCCCGGTGTCTCTGCTGCCTTCGTTCTCACCATGTCGGACCTCGGGGACTGGTTCCGGAGCATCCCGCTCATTACCCGGTACTGGTTCGCCAGCTCCATCGCTGTCCCCTTACTGGGGAAGCTGGGCCTTATCAATCCCATGTACCTGATCCTGTGGCCGGAGTACTTCCTGTACAAGTTCCAGGTAATGTCACTGGCTACTGCATAGACAAACCGACTGGTTTGCCGCTCGTGGCAACTACAGATCCCACCATGCCTTGAGAGCCACAGGTTGCTACCCTTTGTACCTTCCGTATGGGGGTGAGCACTGTCCTCCCCCGCTGTGTGTTCTCGCCAGTCTGTCTTGTCATGTGATTGAGCCCCCCCCCCCCCCCATGTTGAGTTATATTGTATCAAATGCTTCTATACTTCTGTGGTTTCCTAGGAAACAAGGTCACATCTTTAGGCCCTCTTCACCTAACCAGGGAACGGTATGTGGTCATTAATATAGGGAACCTATGGGAAGTATATGGCTATATGTCAGGAAACAGGCTCCCCCTCCCCCCATGTCTACATCTGCAAACACAGTGTGAACAGAGCCTGATGCATTTGTACTGACAGTTGTGGACTGGGAACTTAAAGTGGCCCTGGAAAAAATACTAAAAGTGGCCCTGTTTTGTTGTTGGGTCCAAATTGATGGAAGGGAGGGCCAGCAATACCATATTGTGGCACATTATACCACCCCAACAGAGCCAAATACCACAGTCCATCACAAAATACATCCCCAAAAACTTCCACTGGACGGCCGTGAGGAGGGCTCAGGCGGCCCCCTGGGCATTGGCCCACCGGGAAATTTACCTGTAAGGTCTATGGACAATCCGTCCATAGTAGTTTCCTGTCATAACTTGCAAATCTTAGGACACATTTGCCACCATCTGCACAGATGTCTCCCAAGGCGCACTGTCATAGTGGTTCATCCCTAGGGAGTACAGAGGTTGCAGTAGGACAAAGACCCCTCTGTTGTGTATGGGGGCAGCTGTAGTGGCCTGCTACTCAGCCATAACTTTGGGTGGGCAGAAGAATGGCGCCATCATGACAGGTTCCTGGTAATATTATATAAGCTGAGCTCCTTTCGTGGCTCCCGCAGCAGCCCTCGGTGAAAACACGTGGCACCAGACTGGTAGAAGACTGAGCCATGACTGCTTATCGCCTTCCGTTCTGTACGAGAACATCTGAAACTTTCTGCCCCCGTAATTTACATGTCAGGAAGCAGGCGGATAACCTGAAACTGTTACACAGTGCGGCACCTGCCATACTTCACCCCATACACTCCCCGGGGGACAGAGCAGCAGGTGAAATGTCGCCTACTGTACAATTATCGAAAGCAGTGAAGAAAAGTGACGTTAATGTTTTGCGTAAAGGGACCTGATTGCTAACAAAAAAAATAGTGTATCACATTTTGTGATGCAGTGCAGTTTTTATGTCGGCCACTAGATGTCAGTGTGACAGCTAAGTTTTCACTGGTGAAGTAAGGCTTGCTTTACTACTTGCTGTGAAGCCAATGGGGGAGATTTATCAAGCTAGCTAGGAAACCTGGCTTAGTTGGCATTAGTCAGGACAGGTTTTCAGCCTCTGGATTTAAACATAAAAGTTATTGTTCACTGACAGTAAGAAGAGAGTTTGAAAATGACGAAGAACTAAAATACATAAAAATAAATGAGAAAGTTTTAGATCCACCTTCCCAAGTAGAAGTAGTAGGGATGCGGTATAGCCGGATACTGCCATTCACCACAGGACAACACTGACTATATTCATTAGATCCGGACAGTTTCCGGGATGAGTGCCGGGTTTTGGCCAGACGAAAACTGCTGCATATGGAAGGGAGGTTGGGATGGGTTTGTGACTGCTGGGGGGCTACTTTTCTTTTTGGGGTTGGCCACCTGCTCTGATTACTGAGAAAGTAGGGAAAGATCTGCTGAAATTACTGAGGTAATAAGGGAGGGTTGCTTTGACTATGGGTAAACAGAGATCTGGTAGTAAGGAGAGTGTCCTGTTGTGATTACTTGGGTAGTAGTAAGGAGAGAGGACTGCTGTGATTACTGGCCTAATATTAAGAAGAGAGGACTGCTGTGATTACTGGGGTAGTAGTAAGGAGAGAGGCCTGCTGTGATTACTGGGGAAGTAGTAAGGAGAGAGGACTGCTGTGATTACTGGGGTAGTAGTAAGGAGAGGGAGAGGCCTGCTGTGATTACTGGGGTAGTAGTAAAGAGAGAGGACCACTGTGATTACTGGGGTAGTAGTAAGGAGAGGGAGGGGCCTGCTGTGAATACTGGGGTAGTAAGGAGAGAGGCCTGCTGTGATTACTGGGGTAGAAGTAAGGAGAGAGGCCTGCTGTGATTACTGGGGTAGTAGTAAGGAGAGAGGCCTGCTGTGATTACTGGGGTAGTAGTAAGGAGAGAGGCCTGCTGTGATTACTGGGGTAGTAGTAAGGAGAGAGGCCTGCTGTGATTACTGGGGTAGTAGTAAGGAGAGAGGCCTGCTGTGATTACTGGGGTAGTAGTAAGGAGAGAGGCCTGCTGTGATTACTGGGGTAGTAGTAAGGAGAGAGGCCTGCTGTGATTACTGGGGTAGTAGTAAGGAGAGAGGCCTGCTGTGATTACTGGGGTAGTAGTAAGGAGAGAGGCCTGCTGTGATTACTGGGGTAGTAGTAAGGAGAGAGGCCTGCTGTGATTACTGGGGTAGTATTAAGGAGAGAGACCTGCTGTGATTACTGGAGTAGTAGTAAGGAGAGCAGCCTCTTGTGATTATTGTGGTAGTAGTAAGGAAAGAAGACTGCTGTGATTACTGGGGTAGTAGTAAGGAGAGAGGCCTGCTGTGATTACTGAGGTAGTAGTAAGGAGAGAGGCCTGCTGTGATTACTGGGGTAGTAGTAAAGAGAGAGGCCTGCTGTGATTACTGGGGTAGTAGTAAAGAGAGAGGCCTGCTGTGATTACTGGGGTAGTAGTAAGGAGAGAGGCCTGCTGTGATTACTGGGGTAGTAGTAAAGAGAGAGACCTGCTGTGATTACTGGGGTAGTAGTAAGAGAGAGGACCGCTGTGATTACTGGGGTAGTAGTAAGGCGAGAGGACCGCTGTGATTACTGGGGTAGTAGTAAGGAGAGAGGACTGCTGTGATTACTGGGGTAGTAGTAAGGAGAGAGGCCTGCTGTGATTACTGGGGTAGTAGTAAAGAGAGAGGACTGCTGTGATTACTGGGGTAGTAGTAAGGAGAGAGGACCGCTGTGATTACTGGGGTAGTAGTAAGGAGAGAGGACCTCTGTGATTACTGGGGTAGTAGTAAGGAGAGAGGACCGCTGTGATTACTGGGGTAGTAGTAAGGAGAGAGGACTGCTGTGATTACTGGGGTAGTAGTAAAGAGAGAGGACTGCTGTGATTACTGGGGTAGTAGTAAAGAGAGAGGACTGCTGTGATTACTGGGGTAGTAGTAAAGAGAGAGGACCGCTGTGATTACTGGGGTAGTAGTAAGGAGAGAGGACCGCTGTGATTACTGGGGTAGTAGTAAGGAGAGAGGACTGCTGTGATTACTGGGGTAGTAGTAAAGAGAGAGGACCGCTGTGATTACTGGGGTAGTAGTAAGGAGAGAGGACCGCTGTGATTACTGGGGTAGTAGTAAGGAGAGAGGACCGCTGTGATTACTGGGGTAGTAGTAAAGAGAGAGGACTGCTGTGATTACTGGGGTAGTAGTAAGGAGAGAGGACCGCTGTGATTACTGGGGTAGTAGTAAGGAGAGAGGACCGCTGTGATTACTGGGGTAGTAGTAAGGAGAGAGGCCTGCTGTGATTACTGGGGTAGTAGTAAAGAGAGAGGACTGCTGTGATTACTGGGGTAGTAGTAAGGCGAGAGGACCGCTGTGATTACTGGGGTAGTAGTAAGGCGAGAGGACCGCTGTGATTACTGGGGTAGTGGTAAGGAGAGAGGACCGCTGTGATTACTGGGGTAGTGGTAAGGAGAGAGGACCGCTGTGATTACTGGGGTAGTGGTAAGGAGAGAGGACCGCTGTGATTACTGGGGTAGTGGTAAGGAGAGAGGACCGCTGTGATTACTGGGGTAGTAGTAAGGAGAGAGGACCGCTGTGATTACTGGGGTAGTAGTAAGGAGAGAGGCCTGCTGTGATTACTGGGGTAGTAGTAAAGAGAGAGGACTGCTGTGATTACTGGGGTAGTAGTAATGAGAGAGGACTGCTGTGATTACTGGGGTAGTAGTAAGGCGAGAGGACTGCTGTGATTACTGGGGTAGTAGTAAGGCGAGAGGACTGCTGTGATTACTGGGGTAGTAGTAAGGCGAGAGGACTGCTGTGATTACTGGGGTAGTAGTAAGGAGAGAGGACTGCTGTGATTACTGGGGTAGTGGTAAGGAGAGAGGACTGCTGTCCACAGTTTGACATAATTCAAGACCCTGGGAAAGCTGTATGAGGCGAGACCTGTCGTGTAATCTGTCGTTCTTCTCTTTACTGAACAGATATGGAGACCGATCACCTCTACGTTTTATTTCCCGGTCGGACCCGGCTCAGGATTTCTTTACATGGTGAATCTGTATTTCCTGTATCAGTATTCAACCAGACTGGAAACAGGTAAAGAACCAGAACCGGACCAGAAGTTACTTGTAGGCTCGAGTTCATATGTAGAACCAAACGGCAGCAGAACTGTGGTTTAGGGTCTGTGTTGTGGCTGCAACATCTGGACCCCAGGATCTCCATAGAGGGTCTGGGGGTTGTAGCTCACGAGCAGATTATTTCGGGAGAGGGGGGATTCTCATAATGCTATTGGAGCTATAGGAACCAATAGCAATAGTGTATGTATAGGGTGCACAGAATACAGGCTGCTGTCATCTGCATCTGTGGGGCAAAGGTGAGGAGGAGAGATACAGATGTATTAGGGAATTGCTATGTATGCACTTTCCCTCTATATCAGTTGCCTTTTTGCTGGAACCACCTTGATCTAATGTCTCCATTTTTACTTCTGTCTTGCAGGGGCGTTTGACGGGCGACCTGCGGATTATATGTTCATGCTCCTCTTCAACTGGATCTGCATCGTTGTATCCTTTAAAGGCACAGTACACCATTGGTGTGCCCGGTCTGACGTATTCTTGGTTGTCGATAGGGCGCTGCCGGTAATCGTCATTCCGTCCGGATTTATGCATAATTAGCCTCCATTAAGGTTCATGCACTTGGAGCCTTTGCTGCAGTTTACGTCCTCCGTGCTCTGCCGTACAGGCTGGGTCAGTTTTTTTTTTTATGTGCGGAGATATTTCCCCCCTAGAAGCAAAGCTTTATGATATCTCTATACCTTACAGATCAGACATATATGGCACATGCCAGTGCACCTCACATATGAGGGACCCCCAGTTGTGTATCAGGAATACCCCCTCCCTGGACACTCGTACTGGGTCCCCACCATTCCTGTGTAGGGACTGTAAATTAGGAAATCTCTTTTATAAAGTCATATCTATGTACTGCCTGGTTGGAATAGCGCCGACACTCCATGATAATATCTCAGTTTGTCTGTAGTCTCTCAGTAGTGCAGCCTCAGGCTCTGTGGGCCTACATTTTTGCAATTTGAAGGCCTAGCCTCAGAATAGATGATCGCTCTGGTCTCCTCACAGCTTACCAAGCACAGCGCCGTACATTGTATAGTGGCTGTACTTGGTATCGCAGCTCAGGTCCATTCACTTCAATGGGACTAAGTTGCGCCTAGGTCATGTGACCGAAGAACGAGATGTCGCTGGCCTAAGATGATCTGGGAACACCTTCTTCTAGGTAATGCTCCATTGTCCCGGTTTCTCAGACATGCCGGTGATTTAGCACCCCAATAGAAAGTGACGGGTTCTTTTTAAAGGGGAACGAACTGTTATATCGTCCCTTTTAGCAGGATTTCCTTAACATTGCCATGGTAGATAACGGGCGTTATAATGGATATGCAGGTAAGATTAGTGTGCTGTCTTTAACCCCTTTAGGCTCCATGACATATAAATCCGTCATGATCGAGGGTCTATTCTGGATATGTACGTTATACCGATGTCCTGTTGCTATGGTACCTGCTAGATCAGTGGCTGGTGGCACATAGCTAGGCTTCTGCTACAACTGCTGAGGTCAGAAAGAGCCTTGCTTCTGGCAGTCCAACCCGTTGTGTTCTGGTTGGTTGGATCACAGCAGTGTTACTGATCCGACAGTGATGGAATATTCTGCTGGGAACTCCTGTAATCTGTGGTGAAACCTAATTGTAAGTGCTCAATTTCCCTGCAGCGCCTCCGCAGGGGAAATGAAGCATTGCACAGTGTCCACACACAGGACAGGTCCTCCACAGCAAGTTGTTATAAAATGGACCGACTCTGACTCCAAAAATATGTAATAAATCGGTCCAGTTAATTCAATATGTGCTGAATATATTCTCATAAGAATTTGGGAAAATAATGAAATGTCCTATAAATGTCTGTTCTATTCCTGATCTAAGGAGCTTTCAGTTGAGATGACTGTGTGCTGCCCTTTATGTAGATGCTCAGTAGTAAAACTCCTCTGCTACAGATCAGAGGAAAAAGGCACTGGGAAGGAATGGCTGCACTCATCTCAGATCTACTAGAGAAAACAGGATTAAAGGGTTATTCTCATTTTAGACAATGGGGGCATATCGCTAGGATATGCCCCCATTGTCTTATAGGTGCGGGTCCCACCGCTGGGACCCGCACCTATTTCCAGAACGGAGCCCCCGAACTGAATGAGGGCGCACTGTGCATGCGCAGCCGCCCTCCATTCATTTCTACGGGGCCGCTGAAAATAGCCGAGCGCTGGCTCGGCTACTTCCGTCGGCTCCATAGAAATGAATGGGAGCGCACCGCGCATGCACGGCCTGGCTCCCATTCATTTCTATGAGCGGCGCGGGGAGCTGCGCCTGGTGGTGGCCGGACCCCCGGAAACCTGGGGTCCTCCAGGCGCAGCGCTCCCCGCTCCATTCTGGATATAGGTGCGGGTCCAACCGCTATAAGACAATGGGGGCATATCCTAGCGATATGCCCCCATTGTCTAAGATGAGAATACCCCTTTAAAGGGGTTTTCTCATTAGTTACAAAGATTATCTTTCAACGTAAAGGGACAGTTAAAAGAAGACATTTTCTAAATACATTGGTCAGTCATGAACTATAGACAGTTCAGCAGGTCTCTCACTGTACACAGGTTTCTATGGTAACCTGCAGACCAGAAAGACTGTTATCTGATTGGCTGAGAGCAGGAGTGACCCCACCCCCACGGAATGATGGGCTCTGAGAAATTACCTGCAGTAAGCAAAAGGTCCAAGTATTGTGAGGACTGAGAAGCTTTACATGTAATTGTGTTAGAGATCACAATCTCCTGCTCCGTCAGAGTAATAACTGCTGGAGACCCCCTCACAGCCTGAGGAGACAGAGCAGGATAATAATAAATATATTTTATGTTCTACCTAAATAGCTTGATTATTGTATCATAAAGGTGATAAAAAGCTTAAATTATCACTTAAACATGCGCCATGTATGAGGGAGTCAGAGTTAGGGGAAATTGAGGAGTCAGGGCTTTGGCTTACCGACTCCACAGCCCTGTTTAAAACCGCTTTCCCCTGAGTACAAGAATGACCTAATAGGGTGTATGAAAATGGGTTTTCTAAACTGGACAACCCCTCTAAGTGGGGGGAGCCCCTGAAAAGTTGTACATGATGAGAAAGCCTTGCACCCCTTCTGCGTGCCTGTGATTTCGTCAGACTCATGGTGTTCTGTTACATCCGTATCTTGCAGCTTTTGATGATCCCGCTGATCATGTCGGTACTCTACGTCTGGTCCCAGCTGAACAGGGACATGATCGTGTCCTTTTGGTTCGGAACAAGATTTAAGGTAAGTGGGTCTATGGTAGGAAGACTCTTACTACGGAGGGATGCTTCACCAGGGGATACAGGACCGGTCCATATGAGGGACGTATTATACTGAGGGCTGTTACTGTCATTGTGTCACTTGTCAGTGTGAATCCGGCCACCATAGTGCAAAGGATGCAGTTCTGTGGGTCGATCCCTCTTAAAGGCGCTTTCCACTACTTAAAGGGGTTCTCCGGGAATTAAGAAAATGTAAATACTTAAATATTATTTTATAATAAATATATTCACTAATACCTTTCATTAGTTATAATGGTTCATTTTGTCTGGGGAGCAATGATTAGGAGAAATAAAATAGCTGCTGTCCTATTAGTACACACAAAACCTGTCCTAATCACACAGAAGGACAAGTTACTTTACAACACTGAGGTAAAGAGCTGCCTCATCCTCCTCTCTGTTCTACTTGTTGGGGATTATGGTCCTGAATACAGGTGAATCTCTATGGGAATGGAGATGATGAGGAGACATGAAGTACAGAGAGGAGGGTGAGGGTGTAGTAATGAGCAGCAGCTCTTGTATACAGTCTCCATTACCACAGTCTGTCCTGTCCGTCCTCTCTGTACTTCATGTCTCCTCATGAGCTAAATTCCCCAGAGATTCAGCTGAAGATCTTATCATCTGTATTCAGGATCAAGCAGAGAGGAGGATGAGGCAGCTCTTTACCTCAGTGTTGTGAAGTAACTTGTCCTCCTGTGTGATTAGGACAGGTTTTGCGTGAACTAATGTGACAGCGGCCATTTTGTTTCTCCTAGCAATTGCTCCCCAGACAAAACGAGCCATTATAACTAATGAAAGGTATTTGGGAATATACTTATAATAAAGTAATATTTAAGTATTTTCATTTTCTTAATTCCTGGAGAACCTCTTTAAATACTGATGACCTATCCTCAGGATAAGTCATCGTTCTCACATCTGTGGGGGGACGACACCCGGGACCCCCTCCGATCAGCCGCAGAAGTAAGAATCCAAACCTGCTTCACCTGACCCCCCACCCCCCTCTTCTGCTGGCCATAGGAGGTACAGAACCAGGAACCGGGGGGGGGGGGGGGGGGGTATAATTGTAAAGCATCGCACTAGTGTACTTTCACAGTGAGAGATTTCCCTTGAAAAATAATTGGACAACATAATACCGGTGCAGCAATATGGCAATAGTAGTCACCGTCCCGCTGTAGGGGCATGCTATTTAGCCCTAAAGAGCTATTTCGGTAATTTGAAGTTATCCCCTGGGGATAACCTCAGTTAGATCAGTGGAGCTCCTACTGCTGAGACCCCCTACCGATCATAAGAACTGGGGACCTCGTACTCTGCAGGCCTCCCTTCCCCCGAAATGAGCAGAATCAGGTCATGCATGCATCTGTATGAGAGTGCTGGAGATGGCAAAGTACAGCTCTCGACTATTTCCATAGAAATGAATGGAGAGGCGTTCATTTGGGGAGGGGCCAGTGGAGTGTGAGGTCCCCGTTCCTGTGCCACTGCTGAGACTCTGGTCTGAGCACTGAGACCCTCACAGATCTCTAGAATGAGGGGGCAGAAGCACACGCATGTCACACTCTTTACTCGTAGCAGAGGACGGACTCAAGACAGGCCCGTCTTGTGCAGCGAGGGCAGAGAGAGCTTTATCTCCCCTTGTTCTAGAGATCGTGGGGGTTTCAGTGTTGAGACCACCACCGATCTAAACTTTTGATAAGTTAAAGGGGTTTTCCGGGATTTTGACACTGGTGACCTATCCTCTGGATAGGTCATTAGTATCTGATCGTGGGGGTCCAACATCTGGGACCCCCACTGATCAGATGTTTGAGGAGGTACCGGTTCTCCTGTGAGCGCTGCGGCTTTCTCTCAGCTCACCAAGCACAGCGCCGTACGTTGTATAGTGGCAGTGCTTGGTATTGCAGCTCAGCCCCATTCACTTACAATGCTAGGGGTTCAGGTTAGAGAAGCTTTTGACTGAGGGTCCTTGGTGTGCACTGGGGTTTGTAATGATGGCTCTACTACATAAAATCAGCCACGTGATTAATTCTGTAGATGGAGTTCTGGCTCCGCACTGCTCAGTCTTGTCTCCTGTCTCCCTAGGCGTGCTATCTGCCCTGGGTCATTCTCGGATTCAACTACATTATCGGAGGATCGTAAGTATCAGAGAAGAAACTCGTTATACTGTCCGTATGTACTGGTCTGGTGTGCGGGTGAATGGTCGACAGTCAAATGGATTCTAGTGCTAAATGTGCTTACATTGTGACTTCACTACAGAGCAGCCATCAGCACCACATTACATTGTACGCAGAGATGCCTCTTTAACCCAGATCCCTACTGTACCAATGTAGATTTTTTGAAAATATGCCACCCGTTAGGTCCTTAAAGAGCATCTGTCAGCAGTTTTGTCCCTATGACACTGGCTGACCTGTTACATGTGCACTTGGCATCTGAAGACATCTGTGTTGGTCCCATGTTCATATGTGTCCGCATTACTGAGAAAAATGATGTTTTATTATATGCAAATGAGGCTCTAGGAGCAACGGGGGCGTTTCCATTACACCTAGAGGTTCTGCTCTCTGCAGCTGCCGCAACCCCTCTTCTTTTGTTTTTGTTGGTACTCTCCAGAAATTTTGAGAGCAGAATAGTGAGTGCAGCTCTGGAGTATAACAGGACATAACTAAGGATCAGTACATGATATGTAATGTATGTACACGGTGACTGCACCAGCAAAATAGTGAGTGCAGCTCTGGAGTATAATACAGGATGTAACTCAGGATCAGTACAGGATAAGTAATGTATGTACACAGTGACTGCACCAGCAGAATAGTGAGTGCAGCTCTGGAGTATAATACAGGATGTAACTCAGGATCAGTACAGGATAAGTAATGTATGTACACAGTGACTCCACCAGCAGAATAGTGAGTGCAGCTCTGGAGTATAATACAGGATGTAACTAAGCATCAGATGATACATGATAAGTAATGTACGTATACAGTGGTACCTTGGAACCGAACCAGAGTTCGGGAAATGTTTTTTTACAGTACAAATTAATTTATGAAGTTATGACCCAAAGTCTTGCGAGACTGCGAAGTAATAACTTCGGGTAATCAGAACTAATACATTCTAATACTGTACAGAGCTCTGGCTCCATACAATATTAGAACGAAGTTGCGAAGTCGATTCGGTCGTCAGTATCCGATCGGTGGGGGTGCCGATCAGCTGTTTGAGAAGGCAGCCACGTGTGCAGTAGCGCCGTGGCCTTTTCCAGCTTTTCCCAGTTCATTGGTTACGTGGCCTAGGAGCGGCTCAGTCTTTTTCAAGTGAATTAGCCTGGCCTACAATACCAAGGACATCCACTTTACAATGTGTGGCGCTGTGCTTGGTGAGCTGAGAGAAGGCCGCATCGCTACTTCAAGAGTAGGGATCCCGGGAGTCGGACCCCCACCAGTCAGATACTGATTAACTGTACAGAGGATGGCTCATCAGTACAAACCTCTTTAAGATTTAAATATTAAAACTGTACATCTATTTTTTTTTTTTTTAAATGAATGTATCTGGTAGACTTAGGACTGGCTTGGGTGTGAAAAGATGAAGTGCCGTGTCTTGTCTGATTCCTGCAGACAAGAAATAATCAATCACTTTTCCTTCTTTCAGAATCATCAATGAGCTGATCGGGAATTTGGTCGGACATCTTTACTTCTTCCTAATGTTCAAATATCCAATGGACCTTGGGGGCAGGAGTTTCCTCTCCACACCTCAGATTCTGTGAGTAGCTCCTTACCGTCACAAGCAGTGTAGCGTTTTCATTTTCCATCCTTCATTATTATTGTTCAGATCAGCTTGCTGTCAGTGAATGAAAATTCTTCAGATCCTGCATCTGAGACCTGTCCAAGCTTACTCATTCTCACAGCTGAGGGTTTGCTAAAATTGCATCCAGCCTGGGCAATCCTCTGTGAGCATCAGAAGACTGTACACAATTGTAGCAAACCCTCAGCAGGTTGTAGCTTAACACTAGAATGTATGATGTCACATGGTCACGGTGACCTTACAGCATGCCCACCGATGTCATGTGACATCACCGCGGAGATCACGGCCTGCTCCGGATTATCACCATCCATAGCGTTTGTTCTTCTCGTCAGGTACCGTTGGTTCCCAAACCGAAGAGGCGGAGTATCAGGATTCGGCGTCCCCCCAGCAAGTGCCAGACGAGCAGCAGACGATCAAGCAGGAGGCGGAGGACGGCACAACTGGGGTCAGGGATTTCGGCTGGGAGAGCAATGAGAATCCTCAAGCCACGGGCTACACAGAACTTTTCTTTTTTATGTCTTTTCTCTGTAACTTTATGAACCGTTGAACTTTAACCTCTAAAGAACTTCCGCAAGAAGGCAGGAAGCGCAGGAGACTGCTGTCACGGCACCGGCGCCTCCCACGGGCTGGACGGCACATCCGCCACTTCTTTCTACGCTGAAAACTTCTCCTGTCTTTGGGGAAATGCAAATGAGATCAACAAAGTGTTGTTAAGGGGCTTCAATCATTTACATTTCCTTCTGATACCACATTTGCGCACAGGGTGGAGGCACCCCCCGGTGCAATGCTCTGCGGGCTCCTGTGTCAGCAGGTGGGATGGACTGCAGATAAAATGTTCCTTCCATTGTTGTAAGGAGGAAAGAAAAACTGAAATTTGTTTATTAAAATGTATTTAATTGGATTCTTTGGTGCTGTCGGGCTCTGCAGCTTATCGCACCTCTTTACCATTTAACAACTATAGGGTTTTTTTTTATTTCTTTGAGGGGAATGATGGATGAATCCTGCAGATGGTTTCTCATGCTGGTGTTACATCTTGTCTTCTACTGTAGTCACATCCAGAGCTGCATTTAGAGTGCTGTTGCTTTTGGCTCCAACAGAACTTGCCCGTTCATTATACATAGTAACATAGTTTATAAGGCCGAAAAAAGCCCTCTGTCCATCCAGTTTGGCCTGTTATCCTGCAAGTTGATCCAGAGGAAGGCAAAAAACCCTGTGAGGTAGAAGCCAATTTTCCTCATTTTAGGGGGAAAAAATTCCTTCCCGACTCCAATCAGGCATCAGAATAACTCCCTGGATCAACGACCCCTCTAGTAACTATAACCTGTAATATTATTACCTCCAGAAATACATCCAGGCCCCTCCTGATCTCTTTTAGTGAACTTACCATCACCACCTCCTCAGGCAGAGAGTTCCATAGTCTCACTGCTCTTACCGTAAAGAATCCTCTTCTATGTTTGTGTACAAACCTTCTTTCCTCCAGACGCAGAGGATGTCCCCTCGTCACAGTCACAGTCCTGGGGATAAATAGATGATGGGAGAGATCTCTGTACTGACCTCTGATATATTGATACATAGTTATTAGATCTGACACTTCTTTCGGTGAGGCTGGTCTGTGAGATTACATTGAACCAGGAGGCTGCGGCCAGCAACTTTTTGTGTGCAGCTTTGAATCTGACTTGAGTATGAATTGGGATGTAACACCAGGTAAACCAGATTATGTGCAGCACTTTTTAGTGGTGTACGTACAGCGATCAGGCGTTACATTAAATTGTGAAGAACGGTGATGATCTGGTGACAACGGCGCCTGTCCAGGGGTAGGGATATTTTAGGCAGCAAGTGAAGAGTCTGTTCTTGAAGTTGATTTGTAGAAAGCAGGAAACATGGACAAACATAAGAACTCTGACCAGGGTCAGACTGAGACGACCAAATGACTGGGTCAGAACATCTTCTTCTGTTCCTGGTATCCAGTGATTAGTATCTACCAAAAGTGGTCCAAGGACGGACAAGCAGCGAACCAGTGATAGGTGTCAAAACAAGCAGGGCATGCTGACCAGGTCCACCGCTAAAAGTGTCCACAATGGGAACATGATGAAACTTTGGAAGATGGCGGCCTGGTCTGATGAAGCCGGTTACATTAGGTGGGTGGCCTGATGAGTGTGCATCACTTACCTGGTGGAGAGATGGCACCAGGATGCACTATGGGAAGAAGACAAGCTAGTGGAGGTAGTGTGGTAATGTTCTGCTCGAAACCTTGGGTCTTGTCTTCATGTGGATGTGACATGTACCACCCGCCTACACATTGTACAGACAAGTACTCCCAGCATGACTTGTCTCCAAATTCCCAACCTAGGACACTGCCGGAACTAGCCGTGTACAGTCCTCAGCTATGTCTGGCAGTCCCGTAGGGAATGAAGCAGGACCTCCACTGATCAGATGCTTGGATATGTTTGTTTTTTGGGGCAACTCCTTTAAAGGGGTTATTCCATGAATAATGTACAAAATGAAAATCAGACATCATATAGTTAATGACAATCTCTTTCTAAGGCCCCATTCACACGACCGTATGAATGGGGCGGTATGTATTCCGCAAAATTGCGGAATACATGCAGCCCCATTCACCTCTATGGGAGCGCACAGCCGCGGCACGGAGACAGCTCCGTGCCGCGGCTCCGCATAAAAAGATAGAACATGTCCTATACTTGTCAGTACGCACGGACAAGTATAGGAATTTTCAATGGGGCCACACGGCGTGTGTTCTGAGCGCTGCGGAACACACGCTGGGCGGTCCCCGTATATTTGCGGGTCCGCAATAATGCGGACCCGCAAATATACGGTCGTCTGAATGAGGCCTAACAAAGCTAGAACCACCCTGTACCTCACATGGATCCAGAGATCTCCACATTCATTGCTCTGCTAGATTCATATCAAGCTGACAGCTCAAGGGGAGTGTCTTTTCTGCTGCAGCTAAGGGGGTGTGTCCATGCTCTCCCTATCACAGCTCAGGGGCGTGTCCATGCTCCACCTATCACAGCTCAGGAGACAGTTAAAAGTTGAAACTGAGTATCAGGGCTGTGGAGTCGGAGTTATGGAGTCGGAGTCGGTCACCATTTTGGTGGAGTCGGTATAAAATGGACCGACTCCTAAAATATATAATGAATTAGTACATTTAGTTCAGTGCAATAAGTGCTGAATATATTTTTATAAGAATTTGTGAAATGATGAAATGTCCTATAAATGTCTGTTCTATTCCTGATCTAAGGATTTCGGCTTTTAGTTGAGGTGACTGTACTGCCCTTTATGTCCAGTGTATGTTCTCTCTGCTTTATGTTTCCTCTGAGCTCATGTTTGGAGAGGTTAGCTGCTCTCATGGCTTCTATCTGCTGCTGATGTAAAACACCTAGGGCCCTTATGTATGAAAACTGTCTAGGTGTAGAAGTTTCTTTGTTGCCCATAGCAACCAATCAGAGCTCCACTTTCATTTCATATAGTGCTCTGGAGAAATGAAAGGGGAGCTCTGATTTGGTTGCTATGGGCAACAAAAAAAGTCTTAGACCTAGACAGTTTTCATACATCAGGCCCAGAGGCGTAGCTCCTGGGGTGGGGGGAGGCAGGGGAGGCGATGCTCTGGGGGGGCCCAGCAGGGATGGCCTGAGTACAATCAGGCGAATACAAGAGAGCGCTTCCATTATGGAGTCTGATGGGGGCACATTCTGCTGACCTGAGGTCTGATGGGGGCACATTCTGCTGATCTGAGGTCTGATGGGGGCACATTCTGCTGATCTGAGGTCTGATGGGGGCACATTCTGCTGATCTGAGGTCTGATGGGGGCACATTCTGCTGATCTGAGGTCTGTTGGGGGCACATTCTGCTGATCTGAGGTCTTTTCCAAGATTTATATACTAATGACCTCTCCTCTGGATAGGTCATCAGTATCTGATGGGTGGGGGCCTGACACTTCGAATGCTGCTGATCAGCTATTTGAGAAGGTAGCTGATCACCAGAGGTCCTGGGTGTCAGACTCCCACGGATCAGACACGGATCACCTATCTAGAGGATAGGTCATCAGTATATAGGTCTTTGAAAACCCCTTTAAAGGGGTTGTCTCATCACAGACAATGGAGTCATATCGCTAGGATATTCCCCCATTGTCTTATAGGTGTGGGTCCCACCAATGGGACCTGCACCTATTTCGAGAACAGAGCCCCAAAAGTGTGTTTAATTTTCTATTGGGCAGCTGAAAATAGCCAAGCCCTGGCTCGGCTATTTCCGTCGGGTCCACAGAAGTGAATGGAAGCGGTGGCCAGTAATGCGCGGTGCGCTCCCATTCACTTCTATGGGGAGAGCACCTTGTGGTGGCTGGATCTGAGTCCTCCAGCCACCATCTTGAGGGGCTCCGTTCCCGATATAGGTGTGGGGCCTGCACCTATAAGACAATGGGGGCATGTCCTACCGATATGTCCCCATTGTCTGAGATGAGACAACCCCTTTAACGTTTCTAGTTTGTGCCACAGAGCCTGTTTTGGTGGGATCTGTGCAGGTTACCATTGTTAGAGTTGCTTAGATCCTTACCCTTATCCGTTTTCTTTCTCCTCCCGGTCAGTGGTTTTAATATCATGGCTGATCGGACTATACACACACCTTTCTTTGAAAATTAGGAAACTAGGAGTACAAATTCATTATAAAAAACATTGACAACAGTGCCACCAAGTGGGAACTGTAAGAACTACAAAAAATCGGAATTTCATTCTCTTCGTCAGCTGTAATATAATTTTTTTTCCTCCAGCTTTAAAGGGGTTATTCCAGAAAAAGTATTTTCAGTGAATAGGTGATACAAATCAGATTTTTGTGGAGGTTAATGGACTGGTGGACCACAAACTTTTCATGGGGTAGCCCCATGTGTGACTATGGCAAGTCATAAAATGCATGAAGTCTGCCAAATTGTGACAAAATATTGGTGGAAATGTCAGTCTTTAGGTTTCTTAAAGGGGCATTCCGGTTACAAGGTACAGTAAGACTGGATAGGGAATAAGTTAAATCAGTGGGGGGTCTGATCGCCACCCATCCCAGGAATGGGGGTCTCATTCCCTTGTGCTAATGGAGGGGGAAGGTCAAGTATGGGCTTTGCCACTCCATTGATATCTATGGGACTGGTGGACATAGTGGAGCTCTGTACTCAGCAGTCCCACAGTAAATGAATGGAGTGGCAGTGTGCATACTTGACCACGACGCCCTATTCAGATGGGTGAAAGAGACCTCCAATCTTCAGACTGCTGTAAGTCTAGGCCTGACCACCACAGATCCCTATGACGTCATTTAATTCAGGTGACTAGACCTGTTGTCAGGCCTGGATTTGTGGCTGCCTGAATGAGGCCTAAATCTTAGAAACGCCCTGGGGTAAATTTCTTCAAACTTAAGCAGTTGCCCATAGCAACCAAATTACTACTTTCACCAGTCAAAAGACCTTAGAAAAACGAGAGCTGAATTCTGATTGGTTGCTACGAGTAACTGCTCCACCTTTGATAAACGTCCCCTGACATAATGCAGATATGTTGGGACAGAGGACTCGTTATAGGGTCAAAGCCTTTAGTGCAGTCTTTGGGTAATCGTGTTGGCAGACAGGCCAGCCTCTATGGGAACCATTCACAGATGAGACGCTTCTACAGACCTCTGCTACCTAAAAACTCACAGATATATTTGGGAATGGAGTCGGCAGCACCGGAATCAGCCTGGCTTGTTGCCTAGAAACTAGGTCTAGACAGGTGGACAACTCAGGATCATGTATACGGCCATGTTATGGATCCATTTTGCACAGGGCCACTTTACAGGTACATGGGGTCTGTGCTTTACCTCAGTATGTATGATTTCATTCCGTTTTTTTGTGGGATTATACAGAAATCCTAAAGAAAACAATGGTGGCACAGGTGTGTGTAACTGGAGTGATTTCCCCGAAACATCATGGCATTAGAGTTGAGCGAACGTGCTCGTAACGAGCACTGTAGTGCTCGGATCCCCTGCGCTCGCATGGGCGCAGCCATCCAGATCCGTCCTCCTCACCCGACTGCAAGTCAGTGGGGATGGATCCGTTTGGTATTTGCCCCCATTGACTTACAGTCAGGTGAGGACGGATCCGGATGCCTGCGGCCATGCGAGCGCAGGGGATCCGAGCACTACAGTGCTCGTTACGAGCATGTTCGCTCAACTCTACATGGCATACAAATTTAGGCTGCATTCACACAACTGTATTCTTTTTTTACGGATTGCACTCAGACCCATTCATTTCTATAAGTCTGGGACAAAAAAAAAAAGTACAGCACACTGTGTGCTCCGCAGTCCCACAAAAAAAGATAGAACATGCCCTATCATTGTCCGTTTTGCAGGCAAGAATAGGCATTCTTACAACGTGTATGCAAAAAAAAAAAAACAAAGTAACACGGACATCATCTGTATTTTTTGCGGATCCGCGTTTTGTGGACCGTAAAATACATACGGTTATGTGAATGCACCCTACCCTCCCCCCCTGGATGTTACCTGCTCGTTCCAGGGATAGAGTGTTTTTGGCTAGTAAGGCTGGGTTCACACCACAGTTTTGTTTTCTGTTCTTTTGATCTGTTAGAAGAACAGAAAAAAAAACAAAAACGGATCCTGTATTTTAAGCATCCGTTATGCTCAGTCATGCTCATTTTGCACCCATTTGAGCCATTTCTGTCTGAGATCCGTTATTTAAGACGAAAAAAGTCCTACGCAAAGTATTTTATTTCCATGTAGAATAACGGATCTCACACGGAAATGGTTAAAATGGGTGCAAAATGTGCACAGCAGAGCATAATGGATGCTTAAAATGCATAATCCGTTTTTGTCTGAGGGCAGCATGAACTTGAGACAGAAGATGTGCTTGGAACGCAGGGTCACAGTTTTTTTTTGGCTAAGTTGTGTTCTCAAAATTCCTTCTGAGCTGCTCCAGCACGAGCCAAATGCTAGAGTCCTAGAGTCCACTCAATCTGATGCAGGAAATTGAGAGGGGGGGGGGGGCTTACCTTATATTCATAAGCTCCCACCAGTACACACCACTAGATGGCGGTTTTCATCTTAACATATAGCAAGAGGTCAATATCGTTGAGATATGACCCCAATGTCTGGTAAGTGCAGGTCTCACCTCTGGGACCTGAACCTATACTTAGAACATAGCCTGCAAAGTCCCAGAGGGCCGCCTTCCATTCATTCCTTTTGTACACTTTGGGGGCCCCGTTCTAGAGATAGGTATGGGTCCCGGAGATGGGCCTACACCTATCTGACATTAGTGGTTTATTGCTAGGATATGCCTCCAATGTCTGAGATGACACAACCCCTTTAAGTATCCGAGCCATAAAACTGGTAACGGATTACCTTTCAAGGGGTCATCTCCAGGGTTACGACCACCACGTCAGCGTAGATACAAAGTGGGGTGGACTGGAGAGGTTGGCGACTTGGCGTCTTTTCCTATAGTGTGCAAGCACGACCATCGCTGATGGATTGTAGGGTGGTTGTAACCATGGAAACGAGCAGTGTATAGCAGTGGCCTGGCACCATCTGCCATTGGGGAGAAGCAGCAGCACCGTCAGACCAGGAGCGGTGCGGGTGCTGGGGAGCCAGGTAAGTAGAATCAGTGCGAGGGGCCCGGCCTATGGGGATACATTTGTTACTGTCGGATAACCCCTTTAAGTAATTGTATAGAGTATAACTATTAGATCGGGCGGGGACCACCTCCAATCATGAGAACGGAATCTCATACCCCCTGCAGCGTCTGGCCACACCGGGCTGCATGGGGTAGGACCCCCACTCATCTAATAGTTACCCCCTGTCCTGTGGAAAGGCGATATCTTAATCTAACAGGAATACCCCTTTAAGGATTCCTTGACACATGCTTTTGAATTCAATTTTACAGTAGAGAAGTCTAAGGGAAACACCCCTCATACCTGGAGCATGCTGCTTTTTGGGTTTCAAAGATGAGAAAAAAAAAAAAAAAAGACCAATCGTACCATCTAAGGTGTGTTTTCTAATCTATTGAGTTACAAAAAATCTGGCTGTGTTTTTCCTGGGAAAACTGGTTCTCTCTCCAGAAATAGCACCTCAGTAGTCTTCAGGTCGTGTCCGATATTGCATCTTATTAAAGTTAATGGGGGCTAAGGTGCAATACCAAAAACAACCCATGGACAAGTGTGGCGCTGTTACTGGAGGAACAAAGATGACTTCTAATCCCAAACCACCTTAAAGGGAATCTATCACAAAAACCTGTTCTATATTTTATTTATGCTAAAAAAATCTATTATATATTTGTAAGAAATAATAAATAAATAAAAATTCCAATGTGTGAAATATTATAAATAAATATTAGATTTTACCATATTTACCATCTTTGGTCACCAGGGGGAGCTCTGCTGGCTAAATGAGGCTTTGAGCGACCTGTAAGTAGGCATGCTGCAAAAAAGTGGGTGGTACCAATGACATCACCAATTCACACCTTCAGCGGTGACATCACTGCTTCAGCAAGATAAGATGAGACAATGGCTTCGTTACAAAAACACAGATCTCTGCTCCTCAGGCTCCTCCCCCACTGGTCACATGGCCAATTACATCACTAAGGTCCTACAGCCCAAAGAACCTCCATCTACTCTGTTTCTGAGTCCTGGGCCGCTCACCCCAGCAGTACACTCAGCAAAAGTTGTCTGCACTGCTGGGGTGAGCCGCCATAGAATTTAGAACAGGCAGCCTAATGAAGACAAGGACGCTGCTGCAGGAGTGAGGAGCAGGCACAGTGGGCTTCCCCCAGCAGCAAGGAGGGAGGACCTGGCTGTGTGTTACTGGTGTCATCACAGGGGCGGGCTCACGTCTTCCATTCATTCTCTATAGGGTCGGCAGCGACTGAGGAAACCTATGTACATGCCTGCCGTAAGTGAGGTGCCATTGTGTTGTAAACCCAGACTGTCACACTTTACTTCCAACATGGCAGCCCCCATGTAAGGCAAGAAAACTGAATAAAAAATAAAAAAAAACATTTACACAATTTGAAAAATACATTATGTTAAAACCTGCTTTTGTTATGTTGTAAAACATATCAAAATTTTTTTCTTCGCGATATTGTCCCTTTAAGGGTCCTCAATAAGTCTGACCACATAGGAAATTTTGTCCCATATTCCTCAATGTCCACAAGCTAAGAAGAAAAATACATGAACAAAAAAAAAAAAAAACTATATTAGAAATAAATGTTCCTCCTCTTTTCAAAACAGTCTTGACGTCTAGCACATGTTTTAGTAAATCATCAAATTATAAACAATTCAAGCAATAGAAATGCTTTTATTTACATTTTTTTTAATAAAAAAAAAAAAAAAAAGTTTTTTTGTTTTCAATTCAAAGTCCTAGTATATTTGTGCAGTGCGGTGAAATGAGATCATCTCTATTATTATGTCTCCAAAACACAACTATTCTTTTCTCATCATATACAATATAAAGCAGAAAAAAAAAAAGCTCTCCCTACCCCCCCCCCCTCCAAAAAAATAAAATAAAAAAGTGCACTCACTGGATAGGCTTAACTACACCTAAAAACAAATAGTCTTTAGTTGTGCTCGCGGCTTTCAGATAACTTTATACATATATTTAAAAAAATACAAAAACAATTCTGAATATTTTGACCAAAAAAATTAAAACGAAAAAAAACAACAAAAAAAATAAACTATTTCTCTCTCGCGCACACACACACACACACACATATATATATGTAATCTCGTTAGCGATCCTTTCTATTTTCTTCTTTCAGTATAGTAAAACGCTTGCGTAAACCTTAACACACCGGGAAGCCCTTAAACGTATAATATCCACCATGACCGTGTCCATTTTTGAGATTGACCCCCAAGACGCCAAGAAACCCCTTTTTGGCAAGGCAGTCCATTCTGGTGAAACGCGTCAGTCGTGTCTGGTGTTGTCTTTCATGACGAATGTGATCAGTATTTTGCTTCTTTTCCATCACTCTCCATCTCTGTGAGAGCCCCCTGCTTTTTTTTTTTCCAAACCCCAACCCCTCCCGCGAAAACCAGTGGTCCCATCAAAAAATGGCTCTACCGCTAGGAAGTAAATACGGTATATAACTTTCTATATACACAACAACAAAAAGGCAACAAAAAATAGACAACTTAGTGGTTACTAATTCTAAGCAATGCAAAATTTAATTAAAAAAAAATTTTTTTTTGCCAAAATGAAAGAAAATAAAAAAGTCGGTAACCAACATCTCTCCGACGCGCAAAACTGTTACGGCACAGAAGAAATGGGCGCGAAATGTACAAAGTCTTTTAGGATTTCGTTCTTTGGCAAGGAAAGAACTTTTTAGTTTTACAATCCACAATGAGGCTATGGACATAAGTTCAGGCTGAGCAGAAACCAGCACATTTTCATATCAACAGTAGGAAAATATATCTTTATAGTATCTTCAAAAGTGAAACGGGTCAGTGCTCTCCCAACCTCTTCACATCTGAAAAGAAAAAGAAGATTGTAAATATCCAAAAATACTCCGATCAGCACCTTAAAAATGACAAACTAAGGCCTGACTGTCTTGGTTTTAGGACACACGATAAGCCGACACTTTCAGTTTTCTGTTGCTCACTTGTCAGCTTTGCTGTATAGATTGGGACAGAATGAGAAGAGTCATCTCATTATTAGAAGGCGGGCTAGTTTCACTGAGGGGAACTGACATTAGGTGGAGCTCCTTGGCCACTTCCCTACGGTACCTAATACAGAGATATTCATACATATGTGGATATGTGCGGAACTGCAGTCTAGCCTCACACACGGGTACTGCAGTATATGGCCTATTGTAAGCCTAGTCTATCAATGTACAGCTAAAAAAAACACATCTAAGGCTCTGTTCACACCTGCATCAAGGCTTTCATTTATAATGGACTTATAATGGGGTTTGTTAGAATCTGTTCCGGTATCTGTCTTTTTGATGTGAGAAATAATGCTGCATGATGCCCTATTTTTCCGGTCAAATGACAGAATGTGCAACAGAGGTTGATCTGAACAGAGTCCAACTGAAATTAAAGGAAACCCCATGGGCCATAAGCACAATGGTCAGGAGGGAGATCTCTAAAGGAGAGTTTTCTGTGCATGCTCTGTGACCTGTGCAGGGAGGGAGTAGATAAGCTGCGATATCACCTATGGTGAATAGTGGATCCATACTTAAAGGGGTATTCCAGTTACCATAAATATAACTTATGTTTTAGACTAATTTAGCATCAATAATTACCTAATATAATGTAAATTTCACTTATTTACCGTTCAGTAGTTCTAAAAGTAGTTTTCATCCTCTGCTACCCACTGTGTTTCCTCATCAGTTACCATGGCATCGACCTGTAGTTCTGAGCCTTTGTCAGGTCAGGCATGCTCAGTGTGTTGCTATCAATTCTCTAGCTAAATGTCAGTGTGCTGCTGATTACTGAGTAGAGGGGGCGTGACCGGACTGTGATATCAGGCATCCAATCAAACATCAACACTCACAGCAGGAAAGCTAGGGATTGTGGGGATTGTAGTTTTGTGAGGGAAGATCAGGAGCCATGATACTGTCAGTGTGCTGCAGGCTCACACAGGAGCTAGATAAATGGATTACAAGGTAAAATGAAGCTCTGGTTATATGTATAGGGATGGGTTCTGGTTATATGTATAGGGATGGGTTCTGGTTATATGTATAGGGATGGGTTCTGGTTATATGTATAGGGATGGGTTCTGGTTATATGTATAGGTGTGGGTTCCGGTTGGGTCACAGCTTGCAGCCTTAATGCAGTTTTTCAAAAATTGAGTTTCTTTACCGGAATACCCCTTTAACGTTTAGGCCTAGTTCACACATCAGTTTTTGATGAGTTATTTCCATCAGTTATTGTGAGCCAAAACCAGGTGCGGGTCAAAAACACATAACAGGTGCAGATCTTTTCATTATACCTTATCAATGTGTAGCTTCCACTTCTGGTTTTGGCTCGCAAAAAACGATGGAAATAACTGATCAAATAACTGACGTGTGAACAAGGCCTTACGTTGGTAAAAATCGGGACACTGAAAACCCTGCCCATTGGAATGGCTAAATCCATCCAGAAACACACATTTTACACCGATTTTCCACCCGGGACAGCACAAATTTGGGACTGTCTCTGAAAATCAGGGACCAGAATGACAGATGAGCAGGTAACTGCAGTAAAGTGATCTGTACAGACCAAGAAGTGGTGCCTATTATTAGGGTTAAAGTGGTTGTCCCATGAACAACCAGCACCTGGATCTGAATACTTTTGTAATTTCACGTAATTAAAAATTTAGCATAGCCACCAAGTTATTCAATAAAATCGATCTGTATAGCGCCACCTGATGTTTGTTCTTATTTCTTTGTCCTGCTCACTGAGAAGGCTGCACATCCTCAGTTTCATCCGTCAACTGACTCCTGAGCTGTGATAGGGAAAGCATGGACACGTCCCCATAGCTACAGCAGAAAAGGCACTCCCACTATAATTTTTTACTTTAGTCATGGGATTATCCCTTTAATGGCTAGCGAGTATATTTTTGTACATAGAAGGCAGTATTATAGTAGTTATATTCTTGTACATAGGAGCAGTATTATAGTAGTTATATTCTTGTACATAGGAGCAGTATTATAGTAGTTATATTCTTGTACATAGGAGCAGTATTATAGTAGTTATATTCTTGTACATAGGAGCAGTATTATAGTAGTTATATTCTTGTACATAGGGGCAGTATTATAGTAGTTATATTCTTGTACATAGGAGGCAGTATTATAGTAGTTATATTCTTGTACATAGGAGGCAGTATTATAGTAGTTATATTCTTGTACATAGGAGGCAGTATTATAGTAGTTATATTCTTGTACATAGGAGCAGTATTATATAGTAGTTATATTCTTGTACATAGGAGGCAGTATTATAGTAGTTATATTCTTGTACATAGGAGGCAGTATTATAGTAGTTATATATTCTTGTACATAGGAGGCAGTATTATAGTAGTTATATTCTTGTACATAGGAAGCAGTATTATAGTAGTTTATATTCTTGTACATAGGAGCAGTATTATAGTAGTTATATTCTTGTACATAGGAGGCAGTATTACAGTAGTTATATTCTTGTACATAGGAGGCAGTATTACAGTAGTTATATTCTTGTATATAGGAGCAGTATTATAGTAGTTATATTCTTGTACATAGGAGGCAGTATTACAGTAGTTATATTCTTGTATATAGGAGCAGTATTATAGTAGTTATATTCTTGTACATAGGAGCAGTATTATAGTAGTTATATTCTTGTACATAGGAGCAGTATTACAGTAGTTATATTCTTGTACATAGGAGCAGTATTACAGTAGTTATATTCTTGTACATAGGAGGCAGTATTACAGTAGTTATATTCTTGTACATAGGAGGCAGTATTATAGTAGTTATATTCTTGTACATAGGAGGCAGTATTATAGTAGTTATATTCTTGTACATGGGAGCAGTATTATAGTAGTTATATTCTTGTACATAGGAGCAGTATTATAGTAGTTATATTCTTGTACATAGGAGGCAGTATTATACTATTTATATTTTTATAATTAGGGGGCAGTATTAGAGTAGTACTCTTGGTATACTGAAAATAACCTACTTGGTTCATTAGGCCAATTACTGAAAAGTGTAAAAAAACTGATAATTGTTTTTTTATTTTATAGATCAGAACAGCTCATCTCTGTACCTTTACACTCTATAATGGACAGGTTCTCTGAAAACTCTTTCAACAGCGGCAATTTACATCATTAATATAAGCTAGAAAGAAAAGCCTATGAGTGGTGCTATTATTACCTGGTTAGACAGTAGAGTCGTCTTTAGGTGTACTTCCATACTCATAATCACCCACGTCATCTTGGGTGTCCTGTCCAGTCTGGCTCCAGCTGTCTCCACCATCTGATATGATTTCCTCATCTCCATGTGATTTCGATTCACTCTCCAAATCAAGTTTATCGTCGTCTTGTTCATTACTCAGTTGATCTAAGACCGCGTGTTCCTGCATCTCTGAAAAATACGCTCTCAGTTCATTAACATCTAATTTAGCCTTGTTCATCAGAAGATCGACATCCTCCTCATGCAACTGTCCGTATTCCTGGAAATACCTGGTGAGAATGTCTTTGCCTGTATTAGTGGCCGACACAATCTTGATATACTTTTTCCGCTCTTCCAGAGAGCGCTCGTACATCTTTCGGTACTGATCCATCCATCTTAGACTCCCATTCCGTAGGACGCATCGGTTATCCTTAAACCATTTCACAATTTCCGTCCTAACGAGTCCAGTTTGTGCCGCCAGTTGATCATACTCGTGTGGAGTCGGCCACTGAGTTCTTGCAAAGGTACTTTTCAGCAGGTGGAGCTGCTCCTGTTTAGATTTGTACGGTGCCGAAGACTGTGGCCAAGAGCCCGATAAGTTCCCAGCTTGTGGAGCTGCCCCGTTCACAAGTCCATCATTGCTGTCCGAACCCATGGAGTCCAACACAGCTTGTTCCATGGAATCTCTAACTTTCCTCCTGTCTGAAAACCAGTAATGTATCTGTCTCCTTGAGAGTTTCGTCTCAGATCGTAAATAGTCCAAATCGGCCTGTGTTGGGAAGGAGTTCTTCTGAAAGCTCTCTTCGAGACACTGGAGCTGCTCTTCTGTCATCTCTGCAAGCTTTGTGGGTGTTATGTCTCTGTAATGATAGGGCCTTCGATTCCTGGAGGACATTCGGTCCCTCAGTAGAGTTTCGGTGGTGATGTTACAAATACCTCTCTGGCTCCTATACCTATAATCACTGAACCATTTTTTAATTTCACTTCTAGAAAGCCCAGTGATCTCTATTAACCTGTAAATTTCTGCATTATCTGGAAACTGGCTAGCTACAAAACTGGCCTTCAAAATGGCAATCTGCTCATTTGTCTTTTTACGCTCGTGTCGAGACACCATGCTTAATTTGGGAGTAGATGGAGATGAAGCTTTTCCTGTATTCTGACGCTTGGGCTCTGGAGCTTCTTGTGGGCTTTGTAAGGGACGTTTCTGGTTTGGGCTTGGGGCTCCAGTTGAGTTGCCTTGAGTTATAGTCACTGTAGGGGTATTTGTCACTTGCGTTAAGACTAGACCGGTCTGCCCAAGGATTTGACAAGGCACGGCCGTCTGGATAATTGGCTGGCCAATCTTAGCAGTAGTTGTCAATGGAGCTGGCAGAACGGTAAAGGTCTGTGGAACAGACTGGATTGTACCGTTGAACATTTTCTTTCTTGCCTCTTCCACCTCTTCTGGAGACCAACTTATACCATGCTTCAACCGTTGGGTAGCAAACCATATTCGGATTTGCTCCTCTGGATGTTTTGAGGCTGCGGTTAGCCACGACAGTTCCGCCTGTGTAGGGTAAGGAAATTTATTGAAAGAACTGATTAAAGTTGAGTTAGTGTCAAGAGCAGAATTGTATTTGTTGCTATTTAGAGGTACGGGGATTTTTGGTAGAAGGTTGATGTTGGGCGGAAGTTGAACAGATGGCATCACATGAGTTAAACCATCTCCAGAAATTCCATTGGTTTCCGAGAGGCCAAAGTGGCCATCATACAGCGACTCTTCAGCCTTTCGCAGTCTTTTCAATTCAGCACGACTTTTTCCAAGCTTACTGATAGGCAGCTTATTTATGGATACGCCGGTCATGGATGGGTCATCGTTTTCCATGTTTTCTTGTGTGCTGGAAACATCAGCACCACCTTCGATGGACTGCTCGAGTATGGTCTGGTTATTGCGTTTCATCAGCTTTAACTTGAAGTTGCTCTCGCCCGGATGATGTTTGGAATTGTGGTCAGATAAAGAGTCATACTTTTTGGTGGTAAAGTTACATTCGGCGCAGACGTAGAGGGGATTAAGGATGACGTTTGGGTGCTGCATGTCCACATGTTCTGTAAACTCATTGAGATTCTGTGTTACGTACGGACAGTATTTGCACTCGTAACCACCTTGCAACTTTTTGGACTGAGTCTCGGCGGGTGGCTTCTCTTCCACCGCATCGTGGTCCTCGGCTTCCTTCTCCGCCGGCCAGTCATTTTTAGTCTCTGAGGCTGGTGCGTTATTCAAGACGTCAACATCTTGGTCTTCTTGGTCTACAAGCTCAGTTGCCCGGACCATGCACGGCGTTGTAGACTTTCTTTTACTGGCCATGTTAATGGTGGGCTATAATTGTAGTATATAAATGAGTTCAGGTGGAGTAAACCAAAAAATGTTGGGTGGGGTGTAGGCGTGGTTTTGTTCAAGCAGTGGAGTGTTATACTCCACACACTATCCAGGGTGAACTTTGGTGGTTCCCTTGAATCTGCATAAGGTTTGTATTTGAGCGACACACCTGAAAAATAAAAAAAGTTGGAAGTAATGAGCTTAAAGTGAACAAACGAGACCAAAATTACTACATATTCCTGATTTCATGCATTTCTCTGGCGTACTTATAAAAGTAGAGTATATATGATCTTAAAGGAAAGTGTTTGCTGGATATTGACCCCCAAACCACCAAGAGTACCTGACCATCGCACTGCTAATATGCCTAGTGGAGTTGTTCGCCCTAGCAGGTGCCCAATTTGGCCAAAGGTCCATTTGTGATGGGGTTTGTGGTTAATAATGTGCATTTTCGAGGCCAAGGAGGTGGAGACATTGAGAACCAGTTCTCAATTCATGCTCCATCAGTCTTGATTGAAGTCTCTGAGGACAGGGAACGCCATCCTGTGATCTCTTGCATGGGACGTAGCGTCTTTTTCTCAATGCATGTGCAGCGACCTTCCCGGTCCATGGAGCATGCGACTTACGGTCCCAGAAGGTAGGGCAAGTACAGTGGTAGACGCGAGATCCCATGAGAGCTGCTGATGGTGTTCCTTGTCTTCTGTAATGTCCATCAAGAGTGATGGGACAGGATTTGGGCGTGGCAAGCTTGACTTCAGTTCTAGAAGTCTCCACCTCCTTGACACCAAAACACTAATTTGCATACACTATGGATGGTGAATAAAGTGGATTTCTAGTGGAAGAACAAGGGATCGGCTGAAGCATTAAGGACACCGCTTGGCACATGAGGAGCAGAACAGTCGGCAATCCTGGTGGTTTGGGGGGGGGGTTTGTAGGGGGTAGGATCCAAATCTCCCGTTCAGAACCTATGGAAAGAAGACAGTTTTAGCCACATTTACCATTCTGTCGAGTGCCGCCCTGGGCTCATCTGCTGATATATCTTAACCAGATCTGCTCCTGTGTCTTCCTGTTCAGCCGCGTTGTGCATGAGACATCAGCGGAAAAGCTAACAGCCAACTATCCACCTTCCACAAGTTGTCTGAACAGGATATTCTAGCCAAACCCCCGGAGAACCCCTTTAAGGGTCCTCAATAACCATGCATTGGTGTTCCTCCACTGCCCTAAGCGTCCTGCGTCCACCACTGAGGAGGTCTGATCTCTGTCTGCAGCTTTCATTGGCCTGTATAGGAGCCATATGCATATGTTTACAGATTAGACCCCCTCTAGTGGTAGGAGGGGGACGCCAAGATTTTTGCAAATGTCTGTGTGTGAATAGAGCAGCACCAGAACTGCAGCATTTGCCACACGTCAGGACATGTACTGTGAATGCAGTCGTGTCACTGGATTTAGCTTCTGCACGGATAAATCTTCTAGAAAGCGCTATGCAGTTGGCAGGCGCCGTCGCCCAGAATTTGGTATGCAGCTACCCCCGGAATACTGCAGGTAACCACGTATGCGTCACTGGGCAAGGCAGGCTGAAAATCAATCAAACCACAAGGCTTTAATATAGATCAGGATTCAGACGAGCCCTGGGCGTTCTGCCGCAGAGCTAGCAGACATCTTCAGCTGCGGCTCAGCACACCGTGATAGAAAATCACAGCTGCAAATCCTTAAAGGGGCGCCGAGCCTAAAGAGGAGAGCTGGTAATAGAACTCCCACCAGTGTATCAGCGAGGCCTCCCCTGCCTTTAAAAAATATATAAAAATATTTAACTCTGACAACCCCTTTAACCCTTATACGGCAGACATTTTTTTGGGGGGGACCGTATGTGGAACCATTCATTTCAATGGGTCTGGAAAAGAAAAAACGGAAAGTACTCCGTGTGCATTCCATTTCCATATGTCCGCAAAAAAAAATAAAAATAGAACATGTCCTATTATTGTGAACTGTTCTATTATAGGCCAGCTGTTCCGTTGCGCAAAATACGGAATACACACGGACGTCATCCGTATTTTTTGCGGATCTGAGTTTTGCGGACCGCAAAATATATATATATACGGTTGTGTGCATGAGCCTTTAGTCCGAGACCTAATCAGTGCCAGATTATGGGAAAGACACACCTCACTGTATAAAGCCGAGAAGCTCCAAAAGATGGCCCAAGGGCATACAGAAAACCAAACCATGGCCACATTGTTCAAGAATGAAACAGCGCCCCCCTCCGTCCTTGGGTTGTGTCTGGAATTGCAGCTAATCTCCACTGAAATAATTGGGGTCGTGCTGCAATACCGCACACAACCTGCGGACGGCGGTGGCGCTGTTTACTGGAAAAGAAGGATGTTTACTGGAAAATTTAACATAAAATCGAAAGCAAAGTCTTCCGCTTCTGAGGAATTTCGAGCTAGAAGTGCAGGATGACAGGATGGCGAAGTAAAAGAATATTTTAAACTATTCGTAGCCCCCAATTTCCAGGTCATAAGCACGGTCGTACCCTGAGCAGTTCTCCGATTTCACACAGTAATCACCCCCTTCTAGTTCCTATCCCCCACTCAGCGATATCTCTCCCGCTCCCAAATCTATTCCCTTACAGTCCAGAATACTCTACCCTGTAGACGCCCAATGTAGTCACGATATAAGCTCCACCCACGGGTTTCACACAGCTTTCCCAGACTCCTGAATGCTAAATCACTCTTAGGCCTCATGCACACGAATGTATTTTCTTTCCGTGTCCGTTCCGTTTTTTTGTTGTTTTTTTTTGTGGACTGTGTCCGGAATCATTCATTTCAGTGGTTCCGCAAAAAAAAAAAATAAAAAAAAAAAATAAAATAAAAAAAATTAAAAAATAAAAAAAAGAGAAAAAAAAAACAAAGAAGTTACTTCGTGTGCAATCCGTTTTCATATGTCCGTATTTCCATTCTGCAAAAAAATAGATCATGTCCTATTATTGTCCGCATTACGGACAAGGCCTGGACTGTTCTATTAGGAGCCAGCTGTTCTGGCTTCATGCGTATTTTTGGCGAATCCGTTTTTTTGTGGACCGTAAAATAAATACAGTCGTCTGCATGAGCCCTTACTATGCTACCCGCACCCCAGTAACCCAAATCTTAGGGGGGAGGGGGCAGATCTAGAACATTACACAGGTCAGGGTTAAGTATATTAAGTTTTTTTTTTTTTTTACTGCAGAAGCTGGTCCACATTGGTGGTCACCCAGCTTTCCCAGCCACAGATCAGACAATGAATGGTCGAAGAGTTTGCTGTTCTGCTGCAGCAGGAATATAACAAAGAAGCCGCAGCGCTGTCATCCGGGCGGAATGTGATCGCCATGGAGGGGGGGTGCGATGATGGTGCTCTAATGAGGTGCTCTGTGTGGAGTGAATGCTAATCAGTTACTGCAGCTAATGAACTTTCCTCGGCGCACACGGCTGCACATTCCTGTAACAGGTCAGCAATTTTCATGGCGACCCGTCTCCAGCAGTCATTACCATAGGACAAAACTCGCACGGCCAGGTAGACGGAGGAGAGAAAAGACTGCGATGCGAAGAAAAGGAAATCTTATAAATGAAGTGGTCATAAAATGAGATAAATATGTCACCTTGTAAGATAAACCCTGTATCTACAGTGTGGTTTCCCAGGATACAGCCCGCAGTGTAAAGAATGGTAGTTTACTGGTTGCCATGGCTACGTCCAGGAACACGTATATTCTTTGCAATTGTGTTGGGTCACTTTATAAATGCATTATATTACTTATCCTGTACTGAACCTGAGTTACATCCTGTATTATACTTCAGAACTGCACTCACTATTCTGCTGGTGCAGTCACTGTGTACATACATTACATTACTTATCCTGTACTGATCCTGAGTTACATCCTGTATTATACTCCAGAGCTGCACTCACTATTCTGCTGGTGCAGTCACTGTGTACATACATTACTTATCCTGTACTGATCCTGAGTTACATCTTGTATTATACTTCAGAACTGCACTCACTATTCTGCTGGTGCAGTCACTCTTTACATACATTACATTACTTATCCTGTACTGATCCTGAGTTACATCCTGTATTATACTCCAGAGCTGCACTCACTATTCTGCTGGTGGAGTCGCTGTGTACATACATTACATTACTTATCCTATACTGATCCTGAGTTACATCCTGTATTATACTCCAGAGCTGCACTCGCTAATCTGCTGGTGCAGTCACTGTGTACATACATTACTTATTCTGTACTAATCCTGAGTTACATCCTGTATTATACTCCAGAGCTGCTCTCACTATTCTGCTGGTGCAGTCACTGTATACATACATTACTTATCCTGTACTGATACTGAGTTACATCCAATAGGATCTTATATTTTTGAGTAGGCTTGAGCGAATCAACATAGATCCAAAGATTGATTCGTTCAAAATCTTCTATGTTTCTCTTGGCTTCACATTTGGACTCCAGAGCTAACTATTCTGCTGGTGCTGTCACTGTGTACATACATTACATCACCTATCCTGTACTGATCCTGAGTTACATCCTGTATTATACTCCAGAGCTGCACTCACTATTCTGCTGGTGGAGTCACTGTTTACATACATTACATCACTTATCCTGTACTGATCCCGAGTTACATCCTGTATTATACTCCAGAGCTGCACTCACTATTCTGCTGGTGCCGTCACTGTATACATACATCACTTATCCTGTACTGATCCTGAGTTACATTCTGTCATCATTTCCTAAATGCACTACTGAGGCCAACAAGGACAGGACAAAGGGAACGCCTAACTTTATCAGCACCACACCATACGTTGAAGAAGGGGTTAAATGGCCGGGATCAGACTTCCCACTACAGGCCATTACTCCTGACCTCCCCCCTGAAGTTATGTCTGTGGGACAGTCCGCTGTACACCAGGATAACGGCTTGTATTTCCATCATGGTGACACTCCCCCTCACCAGTCACAGGCTTGCGCAGAATTTCACTGGTAGATCCGAAATGTTACCTTGCAGAAAGCTGCAAGAACCTCACAGATGAGTCCGTGCTCTAAATTTCAGTACATTGTTTTTCAAGAACTCTTGTATTGTTTCTCTGTTGCTCCTCCTGGAAATCTATGTATAGACTGAAGTTGGACAATACCATTCTCCTTGTCAGTAGGACATGTCACTAGCAGCGATCATTAGACAGTGTCAGAGTATATCGTTAGCGGACGGTTACATTTCCAGGAGGAATATCTGAAAAACATACACAATGGGGGAGATTTATCAAACTGGTGTAAAGTAGAACTAGCTTAGTCGCCCCTAGCAACCAATCAGATTCCACCTTTCATTTTCCAGTGGAGCTGTGAAAAATGAAAGGTGAAATCTGATTGGTTGCTATGGGCGACTAAGCCAGTTCTACATTACACCAGTTTTGATAAATCTACCCCACTACTTTTCTTAGAACACAAGTGTCCTAAGAATAGATGTTCCAAAAATGAACTGACCCAGGGGTGGGTCCCAGTCCCTCAGCTTTCCAGTTCTGGCCCTCATCTTCACAAAACCCCATTTTTCTTAAGAATGCTGCAACTGCATAATTTTACTCAGCAGGATCAACCCCACCAGGCAGTATGTCTGATTTAATAGGGTTGAACCTTCTGACCAATGCTCTTTAAGGCAAATTTTTCCCTATGTTTATGGTCATCACAGCTGGGAAGGCTGGGTGACAATTCAACCATAACGGCACCTATTTTAGTTGTCACCCAAAAGAGGCTGGAAATAAACAAGATAGTAAAATTCCTTTAACGGGACTTTCTAGCAGGCGGATTACTAGATGTTCATAGAAAAGGAAAACGGACATAAAATTGTATAATATTCTCAAGAAAAATGCCCCGAATGAAATAGTTACACAAAAATAGGCTATGATTACCCAGCAAACAGCATAGTAGGAGACGTGCCACCTCTCAAAACATCATGGGGGAGCGCCACAATGCAAAACAGCATGGAGGGGTGTGCATATGGGGGGGGGGATTCCATCACACAAAAACAGCATGGGGGGACACGCCGCCACGCAAAACAGCATGGGGGGGACACGCCGCCACGCAAAACAGCATGGGGGGACACGCCGCCAAGCAAAACAGCATGGGGTGGACACGCCGCCAAGCAAAACAGCATGGGGTGGACACGCCGCCAAGCAAAACAGCATGGGGGGACACGCCGCCAAGCAAAACAGCATGGGGGGGGGGGGGACACACCACCAAGCAAACCACCGCCAAGCAAAACAGCATGGACACACACACCGCCAAGCAAAACAGCATGGGGGACACTCCGCTAAGCAAAACCACTTGGGGAGGGGTCACGCAATTAATAAAAAGAAATGGATCTCTTGCTTGACAGCAGATACAAAAATTCTGCTTGTGAAAAGTGAATTCCTGCTCTGCACATATTCGCAGAATGTCAAAACTTCAAGACGTCTGTGACCACCTGGCAGACAACGGTAAACGCTGCAGATGGATCAGCACTTGGCGCAGTGGTCTGGTCACAGGCGTAGATGACACCAGTGGTCACGGCAGGGACAGGACGCTGCGCGATATTTCATCTGGTCTGAGCCCACATCAGGAAACCACAGGAACACCTTCCATATGTCAAAGCAGGAAAGCCAGAACGCGCCAGCACAGCCCCTCAGCACACATATACCGGGGCGCTGGGCACCGAAGTAATTATAGAAGGAGCGCTGCGCTCTTCTGCCGCAGCAGCAATACTTAATGAAGCAGAATGAAGCTGAGAAAGTAGGCCACAGCCTAAGCCGGTGACTTGAGGAGCGTTTTATAGGTCCTGACAGGTCCAGAGAGCAGTGACGGATATAATCTGCCCCCAGTCCAGTCTGGAGGATGTTCCCATCTACTCCTGTCAGATGCGTACGACAGTGATGCGACCATACCGGCGCCAGGGGAACGCCCGAAGTGGCGCCGCGGCAGCGCCCAGGGGACCCTAGCGCTGAGACACCAGCAGAACATCATCAAGGCCCTGACAGAAGCCAGCAACGTGAAAAGAAATACTATAGGCACAAATATGGCATCTATGGGACATGAAGGGTGCCAGATCAGCAGATAGTCTGGATTATCAGACAGGAAAGAATATAAAAGGGCCGAGGATATTCAAGAATATACAAGTGCTGGATTATTGGACATTCTGGATTAAAGGAACTGCATATACAAACACACATCTACAGTTTATCTATAAATACTATTTTCCACTTCACAAAGCTTATGAAAAAGTGCATATATATATATATATATATATATATATATATATATATATATATATATATATATATATATATATATATAAATATATAAAGGTATTAATTACAAGAAATTGGCCATGACCATTTTATCTTAAAGAGCGGTAGAAAATTGATGGTCATCAATATCTGATCAGTGGGGGTCCGACAGACACCCATCACTCCCGTCAATCATCTATTTGAACAGGCTATGGTGCTAGCACAGCGCCACACATTGTATAGTGGTCATGCTTGGTACTGCAGCTCAGGACTGAGCTGCGCCTAGGCCATGTGACTGATAAACGTGATGTCACTGACCTAGGAAGAGGCTGCAGTGTCTTAAAACAGCTGATTGGTAGGGGTACTGGGAGTTGGACCCCCACCAATCTGATATTGATGACCTATCCTGAGCATAGGTCATTAATATCCTTCTACTGAAAAACCCTTTTAAAGGGGTATTCTAACTAGATATTAAAAGGGGTTGTCCAGGAACATGGCAGCTTCCATTCTGAAACAGCATCACTCCTGTCCACAGGTTGGGAGTGGTATTACAACTCAATAAAGCAGATTTGCAAGATCAGACACAAGTGGAGATCCGACTGCACAGCTCTTTCCATTGTAGTCTATGGGAGTTACGGAAATAAAGTAAAATAAGAAAAACACCAAAGAAAACACTGTGTAGATATGGCTAAAAAAAGTTTGTAATAAAATAAAGTGACATAAGAAAAACACCCTGTGGAAATGGTTAAAGAAAAAACTAATACAATGAAGTAAAATATAAAAAAAAAAAAAACACACCAAGGAAAACATTGTGTGGATAGGATTAAAAAAAAAAAAATTTGTAATAAAGTAAAATAAGAAAAACACAAAAAAAAAACATTGTGTAGATATGGCTAAAAAAAGTTTCTAATAAAATAAAGTGACATAAGAAAAATGGTTATGGATATGGTTAAAAAAAAAAAACTAATACAATTAAGTAAAATATGAAAAACACCAAGGAAAACATTGTGCGGATATGATTAAAAAAAGTTTGTAATAAAGTAAAATAAGAAAAACAACTTGTGGATATGGTAAAAAAAAAAATTGTAATAAAATAAAGTGACATAAGAAAAACAATGTGTGGATATGGTAAATAAATTTAAAAAAAAAAGTCAATAATGAAAAAGTACAATAAGAAAAACACGATTTTTTTACCCTTTCCACTTCAATGAAAAACATCTAAATCTGTTTGCACAAATAATGTGGAGTCGGCCGGCAGAGACCCCCTGCAGATTCCCATATCATTTTCGCTCCGGCTGATGTCACGCGGTTTAGTCAGACTTGTACAATCATAAAAACCTCTAAATAACAAGACAATGGCGCTGAAGATGCGGAGAAGCTGCAGATGTAGTCAGGTGCAGGGATGACACATCTCCCCTGCATCCTGTCAGTCACTGCTTCTGAGTCACGCTGCCTGGAAACTTCCATGACATCATCAAAGCCGGCTGACATCAGACCGGAGCGATTTGCTTTCATGGAGAGCGGTGACCGCGTCCGTCTTGTGACCGCAGCTGTTTATAATCAGCCCGAGGGAGAACAGGAGGCCAAAATGGGTGACATCTCCTTAAATTCCAATCATTACGTAAAACCCCAAAAATTAAGAAACAAAGGGCTACATACCATGGACACCCTGGTTACGAGGGGCTTCTTTTCTCAGACACGTCCAGCCACATTCTACAGCCCGACCTGAAAAGAATAATAAATGGTTAGAAACGTTCCGCTAACATAAGAGGACATCCAGAATTCCGGATTAATAGTCCTCCAGGAGAATCCTGGGATCGCCCCCGGTGTCCACAGACATTAGTCCCCACTATATTCATGGTGCTCTTTCTGCGGTCAGTATATTACGGCAAATTTTCAGCAAATTTTGCTTTTCACAACTTGAAAATGGGAGGGGTTTATTCAAGACCCGCCCTAAAGTGGGTGTTCCCCTGAGGGTACGAATGCTGGCAAGTACGTGTTACATTAGAGGGTATCGCCCACCATTGGATGCCCCCTTTTGAAAATCAGCACCATATTAGATGGAGAGGCGTGATGCTTGGGGTTCTCTAGGAGTAGAATATTGATGACCTATCCTCAGGGTAAGTCATCAATATGTGATCGTGGGTGGTCCGCCACCTATCAGACCCTGCCGCTGCGGTGAGCGTTGTGGCTTCATCACAGCGCCATTCACGGTATAGTGGCTGTACTTGGTATTGCAGCCCAAGTCCATTCACTTGACAGGAAGCGAGTTGCGCCTAGGCCATGCGACTGACGAACATGACATCACTGGCCTAGGAAGAGGCTGGCGGCGCTCACCAAACAGCTGATCATCTGAGGCGCCAGGAGTCTGACCCCCAACAATTAGGTATTGATGACTGGTCATCAATATTCCACTCCTGGAAAACCCCTTTAAAGGGACTATAAAGTATTAGGAAAAAAATGGCTGCTTTCTTACACAAACAGCGCCTCACCTGTCCAGAGGCTGTGTGTGGTACTGCAGTTCAGTCCCATTCACTTCAATGCCAGAGAAGCGCCATGTGATACTATTTCTCGAAGAAAGCAGCCATGTTTTTCCAATCCTGGACAATAATGACCTCCACCCACCCCACAAACATACTTCATCTGCTAAATGTATTATCGGTGACGCCAACAATGTGAATATAAGAGCTGGGTATCACACACCTCATAAACGGGTTCCACAAGGCCGAAACAAAGATGTGGCTGGTAAGTTCTCAACTTAACACGCCATTACTGCCCATACACCGCCACAAGGTGCTTTTTGTATTGCAGAATACCTAAATTTACTCTAAAAACCCTTAGCAAGTATACATTACAACAACAAAACACAATCTTTTCCTTAGCGGACGGGTATTTTTGCACACATTCGAAGAAAAAAAAAAAAAACACAGGAAATCCCGCATGAATTCGCTGCCTGCCAGTGACACACCTTACAGAGCTAGTTAACCTGTGAAGTGTCTATTCCTATCCATCCTGTTCCTCTAGATTGAAAAAAAAATTAAAAAATTAAAAAGCAAAGTGGTAAAACAGAACAAAAACCATATAAAGTTGGTATCTCTATAACCGTACTGATCCACAGATAAAATGTATCATATCCTTTTTAGGCTACTTTCACACTAGGGTTTTTTAATTCCGGTATTAAGCTCCGTCATAGGGGCTCAATACCGGAATAAAACGCTTCAGTTTTGTCCCCATTCATTGTCAATGTGGACATAACTGAACTGAAGAGAACGGAATGCTCCTAAAAGCATTCCGTTCCGTCTCCAGACCGGAGAACAAGCCGCAACATGCTACGGTTTTCTCTCCGGTCTGGGCATCCGCACCAAGACAGATCCGTCATGACCCACAATGCAAGTCAATGGGGATGTTTGGTGTGACACAATAGTAAAAGGATCCGTCCTCCATTGACTTTCAATGGAGTTCATGACGGATCCGTCACCTGCATTTTTCCCCACAGCTCCCTCCCTCCAGCAGAGGGCACTGTGGGGAATCGTCCCTTCCTTCCTTTGCGCGCCGTCCTCCTCTGCTGTCCGGAGTTGCTGGGGCCTATGTAAGTATATACGTACGTATGTATGTTTGTATTTGTATGTATGTGCAAGTGTATGTATGTATGTATGGCTGTGTCTGACACATGTGGGGCCGGAGCGCGGTTCCCGCCGGATCCGTGCTGCCGCAAGTGTGAAAGAGGCCTTACTGCGCAAACAAAAGCTAAAAACAATGGTGGAAATGCGTATTGTTGTTCCCCCCCCCCCTTCCCTCACAAAAAATGGGGGTTTTACAATACAGGTACTCCAAAAATGGCAGCATTAAAAATACAAGCCGCACTTCATGAAACATATCCTCCTATGGATATGTTGAAGGAAAGATTAAAAAAATTGCCGAACAGAGTCTCGACAGGGAGCAGATTATGGTTGCTTGTTTTAAGCAAAACATGGTCCAGGGCCAGAATAAATAGGGGTGTAATGCGGGAAAACCCCTTCAACTACCAAAACTAGTCCTCCAAGGGGTTTTCCGAAACTTTTTTAATAATGACCAATCCTCTGGAGCACTCTGCGCTTTTAGTTCATCAGAAAAGTGTAAGATACCTGAAAGAATTACTTTCTTAAAGGTTATTCCCATCTCGGACAATGGGGGCATATTGCTAGGATATGCCCCCATTGTCCTATAGGTGCGGGTCCCACCACTGGGACCCGCACCTATATCGAGAACAGGGCCCCGAAAGTCAAGGAGGGCGCACCGCGCATGCGCGGCCACCCTCCATTCATTTGTATGGGGCCGGCGAAAATAGCCGAGCACTGGCATGGCTATTTCCGTCGGCTCTATACAAATGAATGGGAGCTGAGCCGCGCATGCGTGGTGCGCTCCCATTTATTTCTATGGAGCCAACGGAAATAGCCGAGCCGGTGCTCGGCTATTTTTGCCGGCCCCATACAAATGAATGGAGGGTGGCCGCGCATGCGCGGTGCGCCCTCCTTGACTTTCGGGGCCCCGTTCTCGATATAGGTGCGGGTCCCAGCGGTGGGACCCGCACCTATAGGACAATGGGGGCATATCCTAGCGATATGCCCCCATTGTCCGAGATGGGAATAACCCTTTAAAGGAGTTTTTAGAGACTTTTAGGGCCCACTCACACCACCGCGCAGCACGGTTCGGGACGGTCTGTGAAAACCCGGACCGTGCTCCTTCTGAGGGAAGGATAGCAACCAATGACGCTGTGCGCTTCCTGAGGCCGCCGCTGTACAGTGATATACTGTACACACTCGTATAGAGTGTCTCACTGCACAGCGGTGGATGATATGCGGAATGCATCAATATGTCATCCGCAATTGCGGATCCGTTTCCAGGAAATAGAAAGAAATACTCTACCAACATATATTCCTCCTTCCTTTTTTTTTGTGGAAAAACGGAACGGATGCGGATGTACAATTGGTAAAAACGGAAGGTTTTTTCGGAAACACGGATCCGCAAAAAAACAGACCGAAAATCTGGAAAAGAAAAATACGGATGTGTGAATGAAGTCTTGGGCTTCATTCACACGACCGTATGCGTTTTCTGTTCTGTTTTTTCGGATCCGCAATATATGGATGACGTTCCGTATGTCATCCGTGTTTCCGTTTTTTTTACGGATACATTGTAACAATGCCTATCCTTGTCAGCCAAACAGACAAGAATAGGACATGTTCTATCATTTTTGCGGAACGGAAATACGGACATATGGAAACGGAAAGCATACGGAGTACCTTCTGTTTTTTTTGCAGACTCATTGAAATGAATGGTTCCGCATACGGTCCGCAAAAAAAACCCGGAACGGACAAGGAAACAAAATACGGACGTGTGAATGAAGCCTAATGCCCCTTTCACACGAGCGGGAGACTCGCATGTCTCCCGCAACGCATCTACAGGGCTGGACTGGGCACGGACAGGGATCACATATAATGCTATGCGATCCCTGTCAGTGCCGAGTCCAGCCCTGTAGATGCGTTGCAGGAGACATGCGAGTCTCCCGCTCGTGTGAAAGGGGCATAACTGATAACATATCCTCAGGATAGGTCATCAGTATCATCAGCTGTTTGAGAAGGCACCGGTGTTCCTGTGAGCGCCACTGCTTCTAACAGCTTGGCCTAGCCCAGTGATATCACGTTCCTCGGTCACATGGCCTCAAGTGAATGGGACTGAGCTGCAATACCAAACACAGCCACTATTCAATAGACGGCGCTGTGGGTATCCTACACTTTTCAGATCATCCAAAAGCAACTGACGCCTGACTGTAAGGAACTAAAGAAAGTGTGAACAGCACCAACCCACATGCAGAAACGACGACTGTATCCCTCATACAATAGATATCACCAGTGTCTGACCCCATGACACACACCCTCAATCTTTCTGACAAAGCAAAGGGTTTTTTTTTTCTCATTTATATTAGACAGACGGCACTTTTCTTCCAGATAAGATACTGAAGAAACTGATGTTGGAGGCCTCAACTTCTCTAAGGCCAGCTTAAAATTAGCCATCTGACTAAACTTTACAGGTTAACACAGCTCCTTGTACAACTCTTTTTCCCGATATTGGACACCTGGAATGTCTGAACACAGTCAGACCTACATAACATCTCCCCCCCAACCACATTCAGCCATTTGTCCAGCTTGTGATGTGCTAATTAGCCACATGACTCCTTAGCATCATAAAGGCGACTGAAGAGGCTCATTTTCTAAAGGAAAACCCCTACTGACGTCAAAGGAGAATCCATCCAATAACACTCACACTCAAAACATCTTAAAAAAAACCTGCTCTCCCAGCCCCCCCCATGTCAATAAGGAGTCAACACCCTCTAAAAAGAAAACAAGGCCCCAATGTCCTTCTCCTTGTCTAAACTGGCTCCTTGCCCCACTTCAAAGTAATTATTTCTCTAAGTCAGGGGTCAGCAACCTCCGACACTCCAGCTGTTCTGAAACTACATCTCCCAACATGCACACTAGCTTGGAAATACCATAGAAGGGAATGGAACACGCTGGGAGTTGTAGTTTCACAACAGCTGGAGCGCCCAAGGTTGCTGACCCCTGCTCTAACTTACAGTATCCACACTTTTAAAAAAATTTCTTCATACAAAGTAAAAACACGAACTGAGGGGGAAAAAAAAATTTTTTTTTGGTTGTTTTTGCTCTTTGAAATCACGCCACACAGGATGCAGCAAGAACCATACGTAGCACATAGGGATTCCAAGCAGTCTCGGAAAAATTAATTTTCGGTGGCATGGAAACATAACTTCAGGTCTCTCTCTTTTGCAGCCAGCTATAAAGGATGGACATCTGATCTTCATTTACAAGCGGCTGTCAAAATTAAGAGATTTCAATATTCCAATCCAGATTTTCTCCATTAAAGCCAATTCGAGAGAGAGTAAATTGGTCTAGTTAAATTTTTTTTTTAATTAAAAAAAAAAAAAAATCTTGAAAAACTGGTTCACGTGTGGCAGATCCGTTGCAGAAAATTCCATGACTGAAAACGCGCTCCCTTTGTCTGGGATTGTTTCTGTAGCATGTGCATGGATTTCCATCCCGGTAAGAGAGTCCATTGTAGATATTTCTGCCACAAATCCACCACATGTGAACCAGTTTTCCAATATATATATTTTTAAATTAAAAAAAAATGGTCGCTAGGGATACAATGCTTAACAACTATAGTCATTTCCATGCTTCGCAACACTGCAGTTAGTAAAGTCAAAGCATTTAAGCCCCGCCCCTAGGAATAGGCAAAGCCACACACGATCAGCCACTTATGGGCGGAGCTTACAGCAGCCCAAGCCATTTTTAACCCAGGACAGTCTCTGAAAATTAAAGACACTCCCTTCAAATTCAGGACTGTTGGCAACCATGCTTTTCTATGGGGTTGTCAGGCAGAATATTTCATAGCAACCAGTCCGTCTCAGTCTATCATTTGAAATGGCAGAAAGCTGAGAAGGGGCAGAAAACGGGGGCAGTACTCGCCCCTCTCCTACAAGATGCTCGTGGTTCTGGAGGTCACAGATTATTGGCAGATTGATAATCCCGCGTCAGTGAGCAGAGACAAGTACTGAATTATCAAAGATTCCCGATTACTGGATGGCCATAGGAAAGCCCAAAAATGGTGGAGCACTCTCTGGAAGGACGGTCAACATAACATTTTACTATAAAACCCTTCTTCACATATTTCTAATGACGTTTTTTTAAAAAGCTACCGAACCCAAAAACATCAAAAATTAATACACCATTTATGTGGGCTTTTCCATATTTATTATAGAAAAAAAAAAAATTGTAAAAAAAACCCACCAAAACCACTGTGGAATGTAGTTTTTAAAAATTACAGGAGATTCCTAACAAATTCTCAGGTTGTGGATAATACAGAATACTGGAATTTCCTGACTTTCCGGATGATTAGATGCCGGATTAAAGGAAATGGCATCCAATTTTGTTTCTCTTAATGAGAGCGAGCACTAAACTAATTCGGCCAACAGACATAGCTGATGTCCGAACGATCATTTGGCCGACAGCTATAGAATGTGTATGGTTGCCCTAAAGGTACGTTCACACTGCAGAAACCCAAGGGACCCTCTGATTTCTACTGCAGTTTCGAATGCCTGTGGTATTAGCACCATCCACCAGGCTGAGTAGCCACCCTCAGCTTTCCAGGTGTTTTTTGTACGTAAACCGCGCCATGAAGGGACATGTCCTTTCTTGACTTGGTTTGGAATTCAGTGCAGAAAAAAAAAAAAAAAAAAAAAAATCAGCAAGGATAGGACTGTTCTAATTAGGGGCCAACTGTTCCATTCCGCAAAATACAGAGCGCACACGGACGTCATCCGTATTTTTTGCAAAATACATACGGCGATGTGCATGAGCCCCAAGGCCTCTTTCACACGACAGCATTTTTTGCGGGCTCCGATCCGCATTTTTCACATGAAAAAATGCAGACCCATTAATTTCTATGGGTCCGCAAAAAATACTGATAGCATACTGTGTGCTGTCCAAATCCGTATGTCCGTTCCGGAGCCCCGCAAAAAAAATAGTATTAAAGACAAGAATAGTACTGTTATGGAATGCACACGGACTCCATCAGTTTTTTTTTTTTTTTTGTGGAACCGCAATTTGCAGACTGCAAAACACAACGTTCGTGTGAAACTAGCCTAAATCGGATTTTTTGCAACTGTCGCATTGCAACACCATTGGCTATCATTACAAAAAGTCACACAACACGTCGCCATGTACCCTTTTTGCCACGCGACTAATGTAGTTGTGTAGCCGGGCTCCTATTGCGTCAGCCATGTCCAGAAGCAAATGTCTAGTGATTTTTTTAGTACGGTTTTGTGGCCAGAAGAAAAATAAAATATTTTCTAGATTTGGCTTTGATTGTTGGTAGAAATTTCCAACCATTACACATTAATAATAATAATTAAAAAAAAAAAAAACATTTTAAAAAATAAAGCCTCATTCGCACGTCAGTGTTCTCCACTGACAGCACACGTCCCCCATTCATTTAGTGTTTTAGCACGGGCCCACGCTCTATTTTGTCCGTGTTGATGGATCCATCATGCCCATTATAGTCTATGGGTCCGTGAAAAACACGGACGCCATCCGTGTTTCACGGATCATTAGGAAAAGATGCTTTGAAAACAATTTTTCAGCTGTCCAGTGTCTGTGAAACACGGATGGAACACAGACAGCAAAAAAAAAAAACGGACACACGGTTCCTTCAGGGATGCATCACTGACCACCTTATCACGGATTTGAGCACACGGACGTGTGAATGAGGCTTAAATATTAAAAGAAAATGAAAAAAAAAAGCTAATTTTGCATTAGAAACAGCTTTTTCAGTAATATAGTGTGAATGTGTGTGTATCGTCAAGTAAATCCTCAAATAATTTACCTAAAGTGCTGTTTTTTTGCCAGTGAAACTTCCAAAGTAAAAAAAAAAAAAAGGAGGCTTCAGATGAAAGAAAAAAAGACAAAAAAAGTAAAAATAATAATAATAATAATAATAATAATAATAATAATAATGTATGTTTCTAAATGTAACTAATCAACTGAATGTAAAACTTAAACATGTAAAGTAAAAAAAAAAAAGCCATAAAATAAAAAAAAAAAACGAGACAAGCAGAAAGTCTAACGACCAGGATACTACAAACCACTAAACTTGACAAAGAGAAACTCGGCGCTCTGCACAGGAAATCACTTGACCATTGAACTGCGCTTTCATGCAGTGAATGCCAGTAAGGTCCCACATGACAAATCCGCTCGCTGCCAGAGAAGGCTGCGTGACCATATGCTGCCGTTTCATTTAAGGCTGTGGAAAAATACTGATTTTTTTTTTTTTAGGGCCTCATGGAAGGCACACTCATTAAATCCTGGTCTCGCTGCACTAGCTCAGGCCCAACCAATAAACCATCTGAAAAAAAAAAAAAACTGCTTTCTTTTCATCAGGTCAAGCTCTGGCCTGAAAGGGTTAAGAAGAATCTCGGCTGCATCCGCTCTGACCACGAAGCTTGACGAAAGGAGCAGCCATTTTGTTTCCTAGCAGTTGCCTAGCTGACAGGGGAAAAAAAAAAAAAAAAAAAGATTCCCAGAGACTGCAATCAGGAGGCGTAACGGATCATCCCATCGGGAATATTTCTCCGTCTTCTAGTTGCTGTGCTGAAAAATAAGTGCTTTTTTGGTGTCTTTTTTTTATTTCAAAAATTTTTTATTAAAAAATAAAAAAGGAGCAGAACATTTTGGCAATATGGAGGTAGTGACGCATTTTACTGGTGGAGGAAGGGGGGGGGGGTTTCTCGGTCATTAGGGTCACACAAATGCACAATTAGATGGAGGCACGATGAGACAAACTGGTGCCGCCACCTGCTGTTTCAGTATAGCCGCATGGTCATGTCACGAAGACGATGCTAAAGGCATCATTAGTGGCCACATATGCGCAGTCGGGGTGGGGGGAGGTTACCACTGACCATCTAATATATAGGAATAGTATTATAAGCCTGTGATTAGCGCCGAGGAGGGGATCCTGTTACGAGAACACACAGATTTCGCCAGGACCAGCAGACTCTCTTTAAGAGGTATTCCCATCTCACAAATGTAGTTTGTATAGTTAGATATAGCCATACCAGTATTATTACTAATAGAATGTATTTATATAAAATGTACCGTTTAGAAGATTTTCCTATTTGTATATCCATTGTCCCACACACATCAGTCAGGCCGTTGCCCCTGGTTACGACCTCCGCGGCCATGTAGTAGTGGTGGGCGTCTTGCTCTTGTTCAAACCCGCTCTGAGGTAACTGCTGTATTGTGAACGCACATTACATGAACATGCGGAGAAACATCTTAGGGTTGGAGCATTTTTGTCTGTGCCTCCAAAACGCAGAGAAATGGATCCTGTTCCAAGATCAATTCATCTCTATGGAGCAGGATCAGTTTATAAAAAGTCTGCGTTTTGGACGGATCCTGACCTTTGTGTTTAAGACTGGTAGCGTCCAAAATGCTGATGTGAAAGTGCCCTAAGATGTGTCTCCACATGCTCATGTAATGTGCGTTCACAATACAGCAGTTACCTCAGAGCGGGTTTGAACAAGAGCAGGCCGGCCTCCACTAGTACATGGCCGCGGTGGCCGTAACCAGGGGCAACGGCCTGACTGATGTGTGTGGGACAATGGAAATACAAATAGGAAAATCTTCTAAACGGTCCATTTTATATAAATACATTCTATTAGTAATAATATTGTTATGGCTATATCTAATTATACAAACTACATTTGTGAGATGGGAATACCCCTTTAAGTGTCTAGAATCTTGCCAACTGTTTCTCACAGAAATCAGAAAAAAGAAAAAGAATCAGACATATCAAATTTCAGCACGCCCAATCCTTTTGTTCTCAATGGAGGTGTCGGGCAGGCATCTGTCAGCAGTTTTGTACCTATGACGCTGGCTGACCTGTTACATGTGTGCTTGGCAGCTGAAAATATCTGTGTTGGTCCCATGTTCATATGTGTCCGCATTACTGGGAAAAATGTTTTATTATATGCAAATGAGCCTCTTGGAGCAACAGGGGAAGGGGGGGGGGTGTGACCCTTACACCTAGAGGCTCTGCTCTTTTTGCAACTGCCGCACCCTTTCCACTTTGATTGACAGAGACTGCAGTGTAAACGTCATCATACCTGGTCCTGTCAAAGTGCAGAGGGCGCGGCAGCTGCAGAGAGAGCAGAGCCTCTAGGTGTAACTTCGACTCCCCCGTTGCTCCTGCATTTCTGCACCCCTGGGAAAAGCTGCCACTCAGGACTCAAGAAAAGCTGGGTGTCCACCCTAAGGAAGCGGCAAAGGCGGCCATATTGGTTGGCATCCAGCTGTCCTAGGAACAGGCAGAACTGCATCTGTGTGTAAAAATAAAGCTGAGCCGATGAGTCATGGAGATCTTGTGATGTCACCGCTGGCAGGGGAGCGGCACATCCCACATCGACGAGCAAAGCCAGGCTTGTTCTATATTCAGCAGAAACTGTCCTCGCAGCACAGATGCAGCTCAGGGACCAGGCCAAGAATTCCGGAGAAGAAACCTACCGTACAAACCCTGCCGCAGCAACCCGTCTGACCAGAGAGGCCACTAGCTACCCCTCATAATAGAAACTGGATTTAAAGGGACACTCCACTTTAAAATCTCTGACATGTCATCGAGCGACACTGGTGAAGGCCCAGCCCTCTTTAGGACCATTAGTGATAGGCCTCATATCTGGGACACATATGAAGTCCATGCATATCAGTGGGACCAAAGGCCCTAAGGACTCATGCACGCAAATGTATTTTTTTGTTTGCGGCCCGTATGTGGAACCATTGACTTCAATGGGGTCGCAAAAAGACAGAAATGACTCCATGTGTATTCCGTGTCCATATGTCTGCATTAAAGGGGTTCTCGGAGCCACAGATATTGACCACCTATCCTCCAGATAAGTCATTAATATCAGATTGGTGGGAATCTGACACCCGACACCTTCATTGATCAGCTATTTCGGGCTGCTGCAGCGCCGGACATTAACTGTGTATGGCGCGGAAGGCTCCATACAATTTGTCCACGCAGGGGTACGGGAGCTCAGCTGCCATTGACGTGAATAAGAGGCGAGTTTCAGTTGGAAACAGCTGATCGGCGGGGGGTGCTGGGTGTCGGACACCCAGTAATCTGATATTGATGACCTATCCTGAGGATAAGGCCTCTTTCACACAACAGTATATTTTGCGGGCTCCGATCCACATTTTTGCGGATAGAATGCGGACCCATTCGTTTCTATGGGTACGCAAAAAATATTGACAGCACACTGTGTGTTGTCCACATCCGTATGTCCGTTCCGTAGCCCACAAAAAAAAAAAAATAGAACATGTCCTATTCTTGTCCGTTTTGCGGACAAGGATAGGCAATGTTACAATGGATCCGCGAAAAAAAAAATGGATGCCATATGGACGCCATCTTTTTTTTTTGCGGATCAGCAATTTGCGGACAGCAAAACACAACGTTCGTGTGAAAGAAGCCTAAGGCTAGTTTCACATTAGCGTTTTTAAATTCCGGTATTGAGTTCCGTCATAGGGGCTCAATACCGGAAAAAAATGCTTCAGTTTTGTCCCCATTCATTGTCAATGGGGACAAAACTGAACTGAAGACAACGGAATGCTCCTGAAAGCATTCCGTTCCGTCTTCAGACCGGAGAACAAACCGCAGCATGCTGCGGTTTTCTCTCCGGTCCAGGCATCCGCACCAAGACGGATCCGGAATGACCCCCAATGCAAGTCAATGGGGACGGATCCGTTTGGTGTGACACACCAGTAATCCGGATCTGTCCTCCATTGACTTGCAATGGGGGGTCATTCCGGATCCGGCTACACAGAAATACATACATACAGACATACATATATACATACATACTCCAGCCCGGGACGCCGGCAGCACGTCTTCACGCGCCTCCTGCGCGCAGCTATGACGTTTCCCCACTGCGCCCAGCAGAGGGCGCTGTGGGGAATCGTCATCACTGTGCGCAGGAGGCGCGTGAAGACGTGCTGCCGGCGTCCCGGGCTGGAGTATGTAAGTATGTATGTGTTTGTGTGTGTATGTCTGTATGTATTGCTGTCTCAATGTCCGTCAACATGTGTGGGGACGGAGCGCTGCTCCGGCTCCACACATGTATCAGCGTTAGCACGGATCCGTTGGCACCCTTTAGGTGCCGGATCCGTGCTAACGCTAGTGTGACAGAGGCCTAAGTCATCAACGACTTTAAGACAATGACCTTTAAGTTGTTTTCAAGGGTGTATTTGGAGGTTGTAACAATCTGATCTCCTGGGGTTCATCTGAACTGGACTTAGAATCCTGCAGTGATCCAAGTCCGCTTCAGATGAATGCCAGGAGGTCCGAGTGCTGTGGCTGTAAAAGAGATGCAAAAATGAACTCTAATTTTGGCTGTGAGAACCTGCATAGAGGACTCCTAGTAACAATCGATTTTCATCAAAGGCCACCCACAGATGCCACGTAAAAAAACAAAAACAAAAAACAAAAACACATACTTCTAAACAGACCAGTTTTCCACAGGACTGTTTTGCAAATTGAACACGAACAGGGAGGGGGCGCATATTTCATTTGCATATAAATGGGCTTCCAAGAAGTTGGGGATGCAAGTTTTGAGAAAACTTTTAGGGCCCCTTCACACATCAATTTTTTTTTTAACCATGAGACAAAACACCATAGAAACCGCTTTTTTTTTTTTTTTTTCCTTTGGCCGCCTTTTTTTCTCCAAAACAAATGTGTGGCTGACTATTTTTTGGTCCAGGGTTTTTCTCTATAGAGGAGGAGATTGGAAAAATGCGTGAAAAAAAAAACAAATGAAAAAAAAACCAAAAAGAACCACCACACCATAGCTTCAACACATGCTGCAAATGTCAAACACAAGGCAACGGAAAAAAAAAAGCCGACACTTGCAGGGCCTGGTTTCATATTTCCCATAGACTAAGACTTCAGCTAACATCTGGAGCTGGCGTTTCTGCCACAAACACACACAAAAACAAAAAAACAAAAAAAAAAAACACACCCAAAAATGCCGCTAAAATGCAAAAGTGATGAAACATGCAACAGAATACCTACGTGTGAATCCAGCCTAAAGGGGTTCCACCCATCATAGGCCCATGTTCACATCTCCAATTTGGCCATGATAGACCCCACTGACTTAACAGCGCTGCATGCTGCGACAGAAGCTCATACCAGCAGTGTGAACAGGGCCTTAACCAATCAGATGATCGATTTACACAGCCGTCATGGCTACAACCAATCAGCTCACAGAAATCAAAAAGATATTAAGGGCTCATGCGCACAAATGTATTTTCTTTCCGTGTCCATTCCGTTTTTTTTTTTTTTAACCATTCATTTCAATGGGTCCGTAAAAAAAAAAAAAAAACAAAAAAAAAAACGTAAAATACTCCGTGTGCATTCCGATTCCTTATGCCCGATGCGGATCAGATGGCAAAATACATACAGTCGTGTGAATGAGCCCTTGGTCATTTATACAGTATCTTTATTTCACGCTCAGGAAATGCCACTGAAAGCGGAGCCATCATGAAGGCCGAAAATACGCTTCAGGACAGTAACGTCTCTGAGGGCCTTCGCTTCCTCCAGGTCGACCTTTCCCTAATGGCGTTGCAGAGACACGCAAGGCTGAGCATAACTCGAAGGAGCGCTCAACCTCTTTCAGGACAGGAAGTCCTCCCACCAAGTAGAAGAGCCGAGCACGTCTACGGCCACCGCATACAAAACACGTGGGGGCAGGTTTACGAAACTGCTTCCTAAAAGAACTCTCTGCAACAATTCGTCTTGGAAGTAAATTTAAAGGGGGTGTATAGAATAACACAATACCGTACGCAACCTGTGGACAGGCAGCCATGTTTTTCCAATCTTGTACAACCCCTTTAATAGGGCACCTTTAAGACGTAACCTGTTTTCCAGGACCTGCTCAGATGTCCACCTACAAGCATCATTCTACCCTGGGAGCTCCGGTGGAATTTCCCTCTAGCTGAGAAGGGGTTAATATAATTTGTATTTTACCGTTCCCGGCCCTTCACTTTACCCTCTAATCATCGCTCTGGTACAAAACGCCTTACAAAAACCGCGGAAGGGCCAATCAGCGGGCGCAGCATCTCCTCTCCAATGTTACGGTGCAAATTGCTTTTTCATAAAGGCCCTCGCAGCGATTGTTTAACAGATTACAGGATCGCGTCTCCGCCGATCCCCAGTTTACATAAGAATAAATAGAGACGTCTGATACAATCAGCGTATCCGCAATCATAACAACTGCTGCTTTCCATTCACACCTTCTCCAGAACGGCGGCTGCACATAACAGCTTAACCAGGTTGAGCCGTGTCAGGGACTCGAGGCGCGTCCACCACAACAACGCGGAGGTCACAGATCTCATTTATAGAACCGTTTAGCTGGAATATCAAGTTATCTCATTTCTGGGCCACTTATAGTCGGAATAAAAACGTATAAATGCAAACATTATATTTCTTAGCTCAGGAGTACTGTAAAGCCTCCCTGCCAACGAATAAAACGTAACGCGCTAAACCGGCCGAGAGTTTGCTTTCTAGTCAGCCATTCTGGAGAATAGGTTGGTCACAGGCCATAATATCCAACCCAGGTCCTTCCTTACGATCTGCCACCAACATCCAACATTTAGGGACTCATATATCAAACTGGTGTAAAGTAGAACTGGCTTAGTTGCCCATAGCAACCAATCAGATTCCTCCTTTCATTTTGGACAGCTCCTTTGGAAAAAGAAAGGAGGAATCTGATTGGTTGCTATAGGCAACTAAGACAGTTCTACTTTACACTAGTTTGATAAATGACCCTCTTAGGCCCCTTTTACACTAGCAAGTTTTCAGCGCTGGTACAATATGTGATGTGAACGCATAGCACCTGCACTGAATCTTGACCCATTCATTTCAATGGCTCTGTGTACATGAGCTTTTTTTTTTTTTTCAAGCATCATTTCTGCGTTGCGTGAAAAAAGTTGCATGTTCTATATTCTGTGTTTTTCACGCAGCCCTGGTCCCACTGAAGTTAATGGGGCTTCAGTGAAAAACGCATTGAATCCGGAAGCAAGAGTGGATGCAATGCGTTTTTCACTGATGGCTGCTAAGAGATGTTGTTTGTAAACTGTCAGTTTTTTAATATGCGCGTGAAAACCGCATCAAAGCGCATTGCATCCCAGTGGAAAAAAACTGAACAACTAAACGCAATTGCAGACCAAACTGACTGAACTTGCAAAATGGTGCGAGTTTCACTGAACGCATCCAGAGCCAATCCATATCGTTCATGTGAAAGAGGCCTATAAAACCTCCCTGCCAACTAATAAAACGTAACACGCTCATCTGGCGGAGAGTTTGCTTTCTAGTCAGCCATTCTGGAGCCTAGGTTGGTCACAGGCCATAATATCCACCACAGGTCCTTCCTTACGATCTGCCACCAACATCTAACATTTAGGGGCTCATATATCAAACTAGTGTAAAGTAGAACTGGCTTTAGGGTGGCCAGACGTCCGGTTTTAGGCCGGACAGTCCAGTTTTTAAACTCCTGGTCCTCCGTCCGGCGCAAGGCCTGGACGGACGGCCAGAAGTCCGCCTTTTTATAGTTAAGTTGGGAGTCGGGAATTTCCAAAACAGGGAGCAGGACCTGGCAGGACGTCTGGAGCAGGGGCGGACATATGCGGGGCAGGGGAGGGAGAGGCGTCTCCCTTCCCCATTCATCTGATAGGCAGCAGGCCTAGTGCCTGCAGCCTATCAGAGGCCGGCTCTGACGTAATCGCGCCGCCTGAGCCGTACAGCACGGGACACAGGCCTCTTCTGGCCGCATCGCTGCCAGCTCCATGGAGGTAAGTATAAGTGTTTATTTTTTTTATTTTACAATATGCTAATGGCCTTGGAGCACAGTGGGGGCCTATGGAGGGGGAGGAACACTATGGGGGCAATGTATGTATATACTGGAGCACAGTGGGGGACCTATGGAGGGGGAGGAGCACTAGGGAGGCAATGTTTGTATATATTGGCGCACAGTGGGGGACCCATGGAGGGGGAGGAGCACTAGGGAGGCAATGTTTGTATATATTGGCGCACAGGGGGGGACCCATGGAGGGGGAGGAGCACTATGGGGGCAATGTATGTATATACTAGTGCACAGTGGGGGACCTATGGAGGGGGAGGAGCACTATGGGGGCAATGTGTATATATACACTGGTGCACAGTGGGGGACCTATGGAGGGGGAGGAGCACTATGGGGGCCCTATTTTATATACTGGTACACATGGGGGTCACTATAGAGGAGGAGCACTATGGAGGAACACTATTTTATATACTGGCACACATGGGGGCCCTATGGAGGGGGTGGAGTACTATAGGGGTCATTTCATATAGTGGCACACATGGGGGCACTATGGAGGGGGAGGAACACTATGGTGGGCCCTATTTTATATACTGGCACACATGGAGGGCACTATGTAGAAGGGGAGGAGAGCAGCACTATTGGGGTCATTATACTGGCACAAATTATGGGGGCATTTTATACTGGCACCTTATGTCAGGCACCATGGGGACAAGGGGAGGAGCACTATGGGGGCACTATATAGGAGTATTTTATACTGGCACAAATTATAGGGAACTATGTAGCTCAACTGGGGGCACTAAGATTTTTTTGGACACACAGTGGGCATTGGCACACATTATGAGGGCATTATGGGGACATTGACTCTACTGGTGGCACTAATTATTTCTATTGGGACTTTGGGGAGCACTATTATTGTGGGGGGGGCACCCTATCAGCTTAGCACAGTTATTTTTGGGGAACATTTTGGCTACACTTTAGTAGCGAAGTTATTTTTTTTAGAGCACTGTGTGCCAATAATTACTAAAGGAAGTACTATCTGTGGAGCACAGTGTCTGAGCATTGGGGGTGGCAGGATGGGTGTTCAAGAAAGTGGGAGAATGATGGAAAAGTAGTTAACTAAGGCTTCATTCACATCACCGTTAAGCCTTTCCGTTCTCATGCTCCGTTTAGGAGCAGGAGAACGGAAAGGACGGATTCGGCACATAACTGAGCCGAACTGAGCCTAAGGACCCCATAGACTATAATGGGGTCCGTTATGTTACCGCTCAGAAGATGATTTTGGAGCGGAGACAAAAGTTGTGCACGCAGGACTTTTGTCTCCGCTTCAAAAATCATCTTCTGAGCGGAAACCTAACGGACCCCATTATAGTCTATGGGGTCCTTAGGCTCCGTTCGGCTCAGTTATGTGCCGAATCCGTCCTTTCCGTTCTCCTGCTCCTAAACGGCCATTAAAACGGCAGCGGTAAAGCCGGCCCATTAGGGCAATGTGTATTTGTAAACAGAAGAACCCTTGCCGGGCTGCCTGGGTGAAATTAAGGGTACATCTGGGTTCAACTCTGAACCCTGACAACCCCTTTAAGGTTTTCCTCTCTTTTTTTTTTTTCTTTTGCCGGGCACTTACTGGGAGAGGGGCGTGGTTTAGCAGGTTGGGGGTGTGGCCTAAAATGTCCTTTTTGGGCTGAAGCAGGTGGCCACCCTAACTGGCTTAGTTGCCCATAGCAACCAATCAGATTCCTCCTTTTATTTTGGAGAGCTCCTTTGGAAAATGAAATGAGGAATCTGATTGGTTGCTACAGACAACTAAGACAGTTCTACTTTACACCAGTTTGATATATGAGCCCCTAAGTCTTTAAGCTGACAAAAACTTTGATGCCTACCCGTGCAATCTGCGTATTAGGTCACTGAAGTCATGGAAATGTGGCCAAAAGAAGTCGAGGTCTCCACGCGACAAATCCTGCTCCTCCTGGTTTGATCGACATCTCCGAGGACAGAGAACGTCATCAGCCAGGACAAATCCTTGCTCGTGCACGGTGCCCAGCTTATACTGATATTCCCTGTTCTCAGGGACTTTAATCAAGCCAGAAGAGGTGGGATTTGGGCACGGAGACCTTGACTTTGGTCACATTTCCACCTCCTGGGCTTGAGGAACCATGATGAGGTCCTACTTTGGAGAATAGATGAGTAGAATTGGTGGGTACTGATGGCGTTTTGGGAGAGGGAGGGGTACATATCTTGACAGGTTCCCTTTAACAGTCTGTAGGCCATCGGTTACTTCACCTGCTTGAGCTTGGCTAAGTATTTAGGGTTATTTCAATGGGGAGAGGTCCTCTGGCACCAGCTTATCTCTCCTGGGAACAACATGCCCGACATCTGCTGTGGAGTTCATGGTTCAAGTACACGTTATGAAATTTCAGAGGGCTCAGGCGAATTTCATCTAAAGTGTATCTACCTCTTCACCCCTCATGACCATGTCTGATGCCAGGCTAACACTTTAGAAGCATTGACCAGTTTGTGCAAAATCGGCGATGATGCTTGTATGCTTAGGACATTTTTGAAGGAGAAAAAAAATGGCGGCAGACTATCGGCCAGCATCCGAGATTTACAAACCGCAAAAAAGGGATAAGTCTATGTGCAGGAGCCCTAAGACCATCTTAAAGGGGTTCTCTGGGAATTGAGAAAATGAAAATACCTAAATATTACTTTATTATAAATATATTCCCAAATACCCTTCATTAGATATATTGGTTCGTTTTATCTAGGTAGCAATCATTAGGAGAAATAAAATGGCTGCGGTCCTATTAGTGCACACAGAACCTGTCCTAATCACACAGGATGACAAGTTACTTCAAAACACTAAGGTAAAGAGCTGCCTCATCCTCCTCTCTGCTCTGCTTGTCAGGGATTATGATCCTGAATACAGATAAGATCTTCAGCTGAATCTCTGAAGGAAAGGAGCTCATTAGGAGACAAAGTACAGAGAGGACACACAGGACAGACTGTGGTAATGGAGACTTCATACAGGTGCTGCTGCTTATTATCCACACCCCCACCTCCTCTCTGTACTTCATGTCTCCTCATGAACTCCATTCCTACAGAAATTCAGCTAATGTTCTTATCCACTGTATTCAGGATCATAATTCCTGACAAGCAGAGTAGAGAGGAGGATGAGGTAGCTCTTTACCTCAGTGTTGTGAAGTAACTTGTCTCTGTGTGGTAAGGACAGGTTTTGTGTGGACTAATAGGACAGCGGCCATTTTGTTTCTCCTAATGATTGTTCCCTAGATAAAACGAGCCATTATAACTAATGGAAGATATTTGGGAAAATATTTATAATAAAGTAATATTTACGTATTTTCATTTTCTTAATTCCCGGAGAACCCCTTTAAGGACATAAACCCTACAGGCAATTTTTTGGCAAGAGCAACAAATGTGTTCAACAGGCAATTTTTAAAAGTAGAAAACAGGGTTGTGCTCTTCCATGAGAACAGTGCCACAACTTTCCGCAGGTTGTATATGGTATTGCAATTCAGCATGTTTTTTTTTTTTTTTTTTTTGTAACCCCGGACATTCCCTTTAACTGTAGTCTATGGTGGGCTTACGACAACACTTGCGATCTCAAAAAGTTGAGGAATATTCGAGACCGGCCAGCTATCACACACAGCCGTACTCTCGTCGGACTGACCAACGTGAAACTGATGGTGTCACGCGCTCAGCAGCTGGGTCGGCCAGCGATAAGCCCCACAGGAGACAGCTGCACTCCACGCCAGCGCCGTCAATAAACAGCTGATGCCATTGTCTATAGATTGATTTCTGGCGCGTGCCCGATGGCGACCGGATCAATGATCTCATCGACAGCTGCTTTTATGCAGGTGGCCAGACAGCCGTTACCTTCAGTGAAGGCAGCACTGCGGGCGATCAGTATGAACATGCCCAATTTAAAAAAAAAAAAAAGCAGCACAACGTAAGTAGAGATAAAACATCATCTAGATTTAATGGCTTCATACTGTCTTTCTAGAAGCTTCAAACAGGCGTCCTTTTAATATCCCTTTAAATCCCCAGCCTCCCCGTTGCCCGTAATGTCTATTCGCTGACATAGACTGCAGCATCAACTTCCCACGGCTCCAACTCTGCAATGTGCCCAGAATCTAATAAGTCACTGCAGTGCTGGAGCCCCGTAAATTAACGTAAGGAAAAGCCTGAGGAGGACGGCAACAGAACAGGTGTCGTTGGTTCTACCACAGTGCTGAAAGAGTTAGGCCCCATTCACACAATTGTATGTACATTTCCGCATCTTATCCGCATTTTTGCGGATAAGATGCGGAACCATACGGACCCACTCATTTTTCCATAGGAGAAAAAAAAAGCAGAATACACACTGTGTGCATTCCGCATCTCACGGAAGTTCCCCCGCAAAAAAAATAAAACATGTCCTATACTTGGCCGCAAAATCACGTCCGTAGCCCCATTAAAGTCAATAGGTCCGCAAAACACGGACCTATTGCGGAACACTACGGAAGACTTTCCATATGTCTTCCGTTCCGTTTATATACGGATCACGGAACACATACAGTTGTGTGAATGGACCTGAGGTGTGAATTCTGGCAGACTGTTACGGCAGACTGTTACGGCAGACTGTTACGGCAGACTGTTACGGCAGACTGTTACGGCAGACTGTTACGGCAGAGAACAGTCTGTCGGAATTCTTCGGATACAAACGGAGTGCCCGCTAGCCCCATTAACATTAAGTATAATGGGGACCAGTGGAGATGCAGCAGTTTGTGTTCAGCTGATTCTCTGCATTGTCTGCTAGAATTCACACCAGAGGTATGAGACTAACCTTACTCCTCTGTTGCCATTGAGAACACATTGCACACACTGTTAGGCCTCATGCACAAGGCCATTGTCAGCTGTGTCCCGTATTGCGGCCCACAAACAGCTTGAATGGGTCTGCAATCTGGAGCTTCGGTTCAGAACGGAGGCACGGAACCCCGCGGAAGCGCTCCGTTTCTCTCTGTGCTTCCGCACCGCAAAAAAACAGAACTTGTTCTATTTTTTTTGTGGTTTGGATGGATTATGGACCCATTCAAGTTGAGAGGGTCTGGATTCGTCGCGACTGCCGCACGGATGGGGCCCGTGCATTGGGGACTGCCATGTGCAAGAAGCCTTAAAGGGAACCTGTCGTCTCCGAAACACCCCCTGAACTAGAGTAAGCGGTGTATAGTGTAAGTGATGCTGAATCCGAATATGTAAGTTTTATCTTCATACTCACTTCCATTCCGACGCTGTGCTCCCACAAACCTGCAGTAAAATGCACTCAGTGGACTCTTCTTTGAGTCCTCTCCATTATGTGACTGAGCACCGGAGTCCACTTAGTGCATTTTACTGCAGGTTTGTGGGAGCACAGAGTCAGAATGGAAGTGAGTATGAAGATAAAAATTACATAACCGGATTCAGCATCACTTACACTATACAACACTTACTCTAGTTCAGGGGGGGTTTCGGAGATGATAGGTTCCCTTTAAGCCAAGCATACGTGTGTATGGTAAAGTCAGGAAATAATAAGGCCTCATGCACACAACCGCATTTTTTGTGGATCGGATGCAGACCGATTCAATTCTATAGGGCAGCAAAAGATGGGGCACACCGTGCACTGTCCGCATCCGTATGTCCGTTCACCTGCTCCACCAAATGACAGAACATGCCGTATTGCGGACAAGAATGCGCATTTTGACAATAGAGAGCGATGTGCATAATGGGAAAGTGAGAGGCGGGATCTGTGGTTTGCGGATGACAAAACGCTTACAGACACGTGCATGAGGCCTATGGGTACAACCAAACAGCACAGTGGCTTAGTGCTTGTGACACGGCCGCACTGCGTGCCAGTACCGCATGGCCAAAAGGGCCGCAGCAGGCTCTCATTAAACTAACGAGTCCGCATTGTTCAGTCGGTCTGCAACAGCCGCACGGCCATCAACAATACACACCCGCTCACAAGCGCCACACGACTGCGTTGTGGTCATACCGTAGCTGAATCAGAGTTCCAGCCAACAGCTGCTGAAGAGGCATAGGCACCTTTAAGTGACCTCTTTAACCCCATATTGCTTGTTGTAAAGTCATGTGGACTTTTTAAGGCTGATGACTTTTCCATGGGGTCTTCGACGTAAGATCTAGACCAGACCAGACCCTCAAAGACTTTCAATCCTCCTTTGGTCCTAAAGAGTAAAAAGTAAACTATGCACCCAAAGCGGGGAAAACGTCTTCAATCCAAACATCTCATTTCTAAACCACCATATACCAAACAGTTTCCCACCAACTAGCCAGGGAATTATCACAAACGTATCTCCTTATGGGTTGGAAGATCCACGTACGTTCTGCAGAGTGAATGGTCATCACAATACACAACCAGGGTTGGAAAACTTTTGGATTTCTCTTATGAACAATTCAGGGCCATAGTACCATAAACTATGGTAACGTCACTCTGGTCATTAGTCTACGGCAAGGTCCCACAGCCTGAGCTACAAGTTGGGTGAACGTTGGTCTACAGCCAACTTTACAGTTGAAGCCTTTAAAAAAATATATGATGACCAAATAGTCTTTGAAGGACGACGGGCCTTCAAATGTCAACGCTCACGAAGCCAACATTTATATAAAATGTACATTCACAGTGGAGAATGAGTGAATCCAAAATGGTAGAAAACACTAAAACCAAACATTACCAACCAGAAGACATCTCACCAAACGGTCTAAATCAGGACCTCATCCATTCTTACAACTCAAGTCACGGCTAAAGTCAGTCATTTAGAGGAGACATCTGACAGAAATATTTTGGTCCATGTTGATTCCACTTATTTCCTGGTAAAGATGGGAAAACAACACAAAAAGAAAGGCAAAAAGTTTCTGGAGGAACGAATAAACTATGACCGTACATTAAGTCCTTGTCCGGTTCCTTAGCTCTTTGTTTTGGCAGAAGAACCCAGGTATGATGAAGTTTGGTTTCTCGAAAATTCTAAATTACAGCCGCTATTCTAACACTGTCCCTAGCAGCAGTCTACTGTCCACAAAGACTATAGGCTTCCACAATGGCGTACACAGAGAAGTAAGGGCCCCATAGCAAGGATCAGACCAGGCCCCCCACACAGGACAGAAGGGTTTCTGCTTAAACCCTTTTCAATGACCCTTGGGCCATTTTTCCACTGCTTCATTTGCTAAAAGTTGTTCCTTTAGAGGGTAGAGTCCTGACCAAGTTTTCACCCCCAGAAGAAGAGGAGATAATCCCAACTAAGACTGGGCCCCCTCTTGTCCTGGGCCCCATAGCAGTCGCATGGTCTGCCGCCATGGTAGTTACATCCCTGGGCTTCCATAACTTGGTCATGCCCGTTGACCCAACTAACGGGAAACCACATGGAATCTGAACTGTCCCAACAATAACCCAATTCCCACCGCACATGTTATTGCCAGGCAGGCTGAGGCAAGAAGACTTTCCCATGAGGTAAGATCTGTCAGATTCTTTGTACTAGGAACCAAAACCTCGATTTACCAACCACAAAAATAGCTTTGCGATGAGCAAACGACTAAACGCGTTAACACAGAAAACAATAAGGATAACCAGACTAGTTAAACTTATAAAAAACAAAACAAAAACAATCCACCATAAGGAAACACGTTATCGCCCCACTAAGACATGTATGTAAAGTAGCACCTCCCTCCCCGTAGTCATGGTCCCCGTTATCAGTCCTTGAAGACAACATCTTAATAGGGTTTAGGTTTATGGCAGCAGGTCATTGGAAAACAAACAATTAAATCACATTTTATTAATCATTTTTTAGACTTTTTGGTGATGCTATTTTTAACTAAATAAAAACACAACATCCACCATTCACACCAAGTTATGGTCACAGCTTATCTACTCCCCTCCCTGCACAGGTCACAAGCATAGAAGTCAATTAGTCATCTCCTGTCCATTGTGCCTCTGTGGCACTGAAAGGCCGTACTGCGGCCTGCATACAGCGGGTCTGCAATATACAGGCACCGGCCGTGTGCACCCCGCATCACGGATACAGACCCATTTACTTGAATGGGTCCACAATCCGGGAGATGCAGTGCGGAACGGAAGCACGGATCAGAAGCCCACGGAGTGCTTCCATGGGGTTTCTCTCTGTGCCTCTGCACCACATTAAAATAGAACAAAAATAGATCACGGACCCATTCAAGTTGAATGGGTTTGGATCCGGCGCGGCAGCAAATTGCGGTCCCAATTCACGGAACAGTCGAGCAAAGTCTGTGTGCAAGAGGCCTTTATGTGGGGGGACATTGGGAAGTGATCCACTGACTGCAGATGTCGGACAAGACGGATGTCGCCATGTTGGCTTATTTGTTAGCCTGTGATACGAGCTGGAGTCATAAGGCCGGGTCTAGGCCGCATACAGATTTTGTGGGTTTTTAAAGTGAAAAAGCAAAATCCACAACTCTTATGTCCGCTAGATGTGAAAGGCGTTTTATTCTTTTACACCCCAGATATATCTAAACTGCCATGGATTTGTGGTTCGGAATCCGCGTGCCAGGCCTGGACCTGGCCTAAATGTCTTGCATCAGTCGGCCATTTTGTGTGCTCATGTTTATGGGGAGGTCAGAGGGAGACACCTGTCAGATGAATGACAGCTATTTTATGTGTACGGCCAAGTTAAGGGGCCACGACTGTAGGATGGGACAGTAAGAACTGCTGACACGTCTATCGTATTGGCAGAATATAATACGAGAACAGTTGTCAGACAGAACCAAGGTCAACACTGTCCATACTCGATGTACCCTCCGGTACCTCAACATGGCTGCCACAGTAAGGCCAGAGCACTACTTGTTAGGCTATTCACCTCTGCATGAGGTAAAGCCTGAAATCCACGAGCACTGTCCACAGTCCCTGATCGACACCGTCACCTGTCACTATATGGCGACATCACTGCGGCCTAGTCGAAGAGGACCACCTTTGGATAAGAGCTTTTATTTTGGCCCTTTTGTTCCCTCCACCTGACTTTGGCAACTCTCACGGTACCTCAGCTGACCACAGACGTCTCTCTCCTGGGTGACAACTATCTTTCGACTACACTTTGAACGGGAGAATGAAGACTCCAGATCCCATCCACAGAGAGGCCAGGAGCTGGCGGTGAAGTAGTGCCACCATTGTGTCGCAGCGACTTGCGGGTCCCAACGTGACCATATTCACCATCACGAGGTGCAGTAGTAGCACGACATTGCGATTTTATGTCGCGTGACTAAAAGTTACCTCTTTCACAAGTCCATGAACCGCAGACGAACAGCACACATACCCATAGACTTTAATGCTTTATTTTTTTTTACACATCAGTAATTTTCCACTGACCAGGGGAAAATCCACGGAGACGAGCACGATGTGGAATAAACACGCCCATCGAAGTCTATGGCTCAGTGAAAAACCAATGACACAGCAAAGAAGGCATCCATGTTCTGTCAGTGGTTTTCACAGAGAGTTTCTGGAGCATCTCCTAGCAACAAATTTTCAGCCTAGCAGCGTCCATGGAATATGGATGACACATTGAGGCAAAAAACGGACATGGCGATCCATCACGGATGAACCACTAACCATCCTGTCACAGATGTGTAAAAGAGGCCTTAGGCTGTAGCTCAATGGCGACGCAAAGTCACCTGCGATCACATATTTTCCATCGCGGTTATAGGCGAATGGGGTTTTCGAAAGACACGGGGCTGAAAAAAAAAAATACAAAATCGGTACAAAATTTAGGACACGTTGCAGATAAAAAAAAATCCAGAGCACAGCCATTGTGTGGCCAAAATGTTGACGATTTCGTGGTAGAATCCGTGGCAGGTAATATCTGTGGGCCTAAACATGGTTACGTCTAACTACGTGTACAGCGACGCATCTTGCTAGGTGCCAATTTCTTAAAAAAAAATTTTAAAAAATTTAAAAATTGTAACAGCGGCCATATTGTTTCTAAGAATCAAAATGCATAAAAACAATTATATTTAAAGGGACAGAACTCTTTACGAACCCATCACTTTAGGCCTCCTGCACACGACTGTACCCATTTTCAGTTTGCAAATCGCATATCCACAAAATACGGACGCTTCCCACAATTTTCACAGGTTCCACAAGAACAGGTCATGTTGTGTAATTTGGGCCACGACCACAGAAGTCATCCGTGTGCTGTCCGCATTTTTTTATGGCACCACAGAAATTAACGGATCCGTGTTCAATCCGCAAAAATTTGTATCGGAGGGGGACAAAAAAAAATACTACGCTCGTGTGCGTGAGGCCTTAGGCATGTGGAGAATCAGTCCGCGTTTCATCCGTGAAGAATCCGTGTATCTGTTCTTTTCCCCTCTGTGAGTCATATGTAAGCCGTGGACACCGCTCCGCTGAAAATGGGTCCATAAAAAAAAGTGGCATCAGTGCTGCGTCAGTGTTTTTTCACAGACTCCAAGTAGTTTTGTGAAAAAATGCATTAAAATCAATGGGTTGGTGTGACGTCAGCGGAAAATGCGGACAGCACAAGTCCGTGAAAAACGGAAATGTGAATGAGGCCTGACACTATGTGCAGTAAACTGATCATAAAGACCTAAACCGTGACGAGTCCGAGCCCCGGATTCCCACAGCTCGGCCAACAAAAGCCGCCAGGAAACACTTGACGACAACAGTGCCCCCCCAACAACTTTGAAGTAAAGTAATCAGGTGGAGCAGCATTTAGGACATCAGGATGGCGGCACTTCCTACACACAAGTTCACTTCTCACCAGTACAACTCCATTCATCCATCAGGGGGGGCGCATACATCAACGTACATTAACCCTACTGCTCCCAGCATGGCTCCAACCGCTGATCAAACAGGTCAGGGAGGGGTAACAATAGAGCCGCAAGTGGGCTGGGTACTCAGGACGAGGAGGGGGCCCCCCCTGTGCTTCCAGGAAGAGCTCACAGAGTCATTTATATCAGATTAATGGGGGGGGGGGGGGCACTCAAGGAACAATTTACAAGATGCTACTGCCTCAAAGTTTTCTCAAGTGCCTTGGGTCGTCCGCCAAGTGCAGACACAGGATGATGGCGGGGAAGGGGGGGGGGCGGCAGGTTATTATTAGGAGTTGACGATGGAGCGGGAGAATGGAGACGTGGGTCACACGGAGACGGTCGCGTACTAAAAGTTACAAAGTGAAGTTAAAATGCTGTCTCGCCATTTTGAACACTTTACGCCGCAATACGGACCCGCCTTAGTGTTGCGAAGGTCGACCGCCATGCGGTAGGTTCACATGTGCAGGTTTTTTTTTTAATGCAGTTTATGAAGCCAGATATGACTTTCTATTTTCCGTTCCTGCTTTTGGTTTCAAAAACTGCATGATAAAAAAAAAAAAAAAAAACCTGATCAAAACCTATGTGCGAGTGTGTGAACAGACCCTAAGGTCAGGTCTGTGGAAGCGAACACGTTGCAGCAGAGGGGGCGATCTGGGTACGGCGGATGCAGAACTCACAGCAAACAGGTTCTGTTCGCATTCAGTCGTCCAATTCTATTTAAAAAAAAAAATTCAAAAAGTACCGCTCGGCGTCCGATTAAGAAAAAATAAAAATACCAGTCGGGTCCAATTATACGGTATACTTTTTTTCTTTATAGCAAAGAGTTCCTAAAAAAAATAAAGGCGGCGCTGGGTGCTGTACGGATGCACTGAGGAGGCGCATCATGTGCTCCTCGGTTGCCTACGATTAACGTAACGAAATGTGAACAGACCCTTCGTTGCGCTGCTTCCAAGCCGCGCCATTCCTAAACTTCACTAGCACACACTGCCTGCCGGGAGTTGCGTCAAGTGACACACTCAGCTCAGCTACACCCCCCTCCCTAAAACAAAGCTGCCGGGACTTGCGTGAACTTTAGCTGGTGATCACACTATATCCCCCCCACCCTGCTCTGGCTCCATGGTCCGGAGCCCCCCCACTCCTCTGATAAGATCCGCCAGCCATGGTGCTCAGCTCCTATCTCCCTCCCTGCAGTTGGGGAGGGAGCTGCACCAGCGTCATGTCTTCTGCAACCACATCACAATCATATCACCCAAAATTTGGGGCTCATCCCCCCACACACTAGGAGAAACTTTAACCCCCCTCCCCCTGTGCCTCCAGCAGGCCCGGCAGTGATGAAAGCAGGAGCTGAGCTCTCGGCAGCCTCTACGTAACGCCCTATCGAAAGCGGACGCCATATTTTCTGTTGCTTATGTCGACACAGGGAAACGTAGGTCGGCTCGTGCGGCTCCTCCTAGGGAGCTCCCCCCAAGATCGGATCGGCGGCCAAGTTGTCCCCGATCCCCCTGCCGTGTTACAATCAGCAGTCGGTAGACACCTTCCCCCCTCCCCCGCAAATGTTTCCGTTGCTACTGCCCCAACCCTCCTTTCTCCCCCACCTCCCCTAAACACGCTGCTAAAGTTGGTCGATCATCGATCGGTGACCTCCCCCGATCTGCCCTCTCACGTGTCACTGGACTCCTCCAGGAAGTTTCTCCTTACCTGCGGCTCTCGGGCGATGGAACGTTGGCGGCAACAATGTATCAAAGGCGGATGGAACGTTGGGAAAAACGCAACCTTGCAACGAATTTTCGACCCCCCCCTAAACACAGCGCAAGAAGAGCGGAGGCAAAAAAAAAAAAAAAAAAATCCTCGATCAGTGGGGAATCTACGCCAAAACCCACATGATCTGTAACGTCAGCAGACGGATTTGCATACGATACCACCCGCACTTCACCCCGGATCGTAGCTCGGTTCTTGCGCAAAGTTGCGCACTGGTGATTTGCATGGAGCTCCCATTGTGAGGAGGGGAAGGAAGGGAGGAGGAGGAGGGGGGATGGGCGTAACCTGCCCCATAAACAGGGGGCTTATTGTAACCGATCCGATCCCTGGACGCATCATCGCCTGGGAAGTGCACGCAGCAGCTTTTACTGGAGGAATAAGAGGAGGGATGGAGGGGAAGAAAAAAAAAATAGAAAAACAAAAACAAACAAAAAGTTCAAGGTGTCAGGAGCTGCAAACTGTTGATCCCGAGCACGTGTGTGAGGGAGAGGGGGGAAACACATGGCTCACAATGCCCATCTGCTCAGCGGAGCGAGAGCAGCCTGGGGAGCAAGGGGTTAAAGAAACTCACATGTCAAAAAAAAAAAAAGGGGGGGGGATCACGTGATCTGACCCTGGCATGTTGACAGAGGGTGCTGCTGCAGGGCTGTGAAGGGGTTAAAGTAGCCGCCTCCTCCTGTGCCTGGCCAGGAAGGGGTTAAAGAAACTCAGTTCAAGGCGCCAAGAAGGGGAATGTTTGGAGGGTGTGTTCACAACGGAGTTCTTTTTTTTTTCCGAAATTGATTTTTGGGGGCAGATTCTGCACCCGCAAACGGTGCCAAAGACGCCTGCAAGTCATCTTCGACAGGAAAACCGCTTGTTGATTTACACGGCGTTGTTTATGACTTTTTTAATTTTTCACTTGCGGTTTTAAGGGTACGTTCACACCAAGCTTCTTCAACGTGGATTTGTGGGGCAGATTCCACTCCCGAAAGATGTGCTCAAAACATTGGGCCAAAAAGACGCCTGCAAGTCATCTCCGTTGATTTCGTCAGGAAAACCGATTGTTGATTTACACGGTGTTTCACGTCACACCGAGTTTCTTCACCGTGGATTTTGGTGCGGATTCCACACCCAAAAGCCGTGCCCAAAACGTTGGCTGATCATCTCCATTGATTTCAACAGGAAAACTGCTTGTTAATTTACACTGCGGTTTTTTTTTTTTTTTTCATTTTTCCCGGCTCGCAGTTTTAGGGGTACGTTCCCACACAGCAAAATGTAATTACGCGAAATGCTGCCGACAATGAATGGAGCTAAATCGGCAGCAGCGTCGTGCCAAGAAGGGACACATCCCTTTAGGGCTCATGCACATGACTGTATGTATTTTGCAGTCCACAAAAAAATACAGATGACGTCCATGTGCATTCCGTGTTTTGTGGAACGCAACAGCTGGCCCCTAATGCGGATTGCGGACAATAATAGGACATGTTCTAATTTTTTGCGGAATGGACATACAGAAACGGAATGCACAACGGGTAACTTCAGTTGATTTTTTTTTTTTTTTTATTTTTTTTTTTTTTGCGGACCCATTGAAATGAAGGCTTCCGCATACGGTCCGCAAAAAAAACTGAATGGACATGGAAAGAAAATACGTTTGTGTGCATGGGCCCTTAAAGGGGTTCTGTAGTTTTTTCAAACTGATGATCTATCCTCTGGATAGATCATCAGCATCTGATCGGCGGCGGTCCGACACCCGGGACCCCCGCCGATCAGCTGTTTGAGAAGGCAGCGGCGCTGCAGGAGCGCCGCGGCCTTCTCTGTGTTTACCGCAGGCCAGTGACGTCACGACTACTATCACTGGCCTGGGCGCGGCTAAGCTCCATTCATGTGAACGGAGCTTAGCCCCGCCCAGGCCAGTGATACTAGTCGTGACGTCACTGGGCCTGCGGTAAACACAGAGAAGGCCGCGGCGCTCCTGCAGCGCCGCTGCCTTCTCAAACAGCTGATCGGTGGGGGTCCCGGGTGTCGGATCCCAGCCGATCAGATGCTGATGATCTATCCAGAGGATAGATCAGATGCTGATGATCTATCCAGAGGATAGATCATCAGTTTGAAAAAACTGCAGAACCCCTTTAAACTGCTGGGCGCACAAACTGTCACTGAAAACAACAGGAGGCCGACACTAATGGGATTTTCCACTGGCAAATTTTGCTGTGTGAACGGGCCCTAAAAGTCGCAGTGTGGAAAAAAGAGGCGACATGTTGATTCTTGGTATATGCATTCCATGTCCCGTTGAAATGGGAAGGATCAAAAACCACGAGGAATCCTGAAGCCAGGAGACGTTTATCAAAACTAGTGTAAAAGGAAAACTGGCTGAGTTGCCCATAGCAACCAGTCAGCTTCCACCTTTCATTTTGAAAAGGAGCTCTGAAAAATGAAAGGTGGAATCTGATTGGTTGCTATGGGTGACTAAGCCAGTTCTACTTTACACCAGTTTTGCTAAATGTCCTCCTCCATGTCTGAGGATGTGTTCAAACAGAGGATTTTTGGAACGCGTTTCAGCACGGATTCAGCGCTGAAACCCGGACCAAGTCTGGAACCGCCTCCCATTGTTTCCTATGGAGGCCTCACTGTAGTTCATGCGGCCTAGGATTTTTGCCACGCAGTTTTTAAGACTGCGACAAGAATGTACAGGTCCATTCTTGGCACTGTTACCGAATGGACCCCTTGCAAAGTCACAGTGGGAGCCTGCGCGCGGTTTAACTTCACTCAGTGAAGATAAACCTAGAGTGGGTCTGCATGAAAACTGACAGCGGAAACCGCAGCACAACAAAATCCTCTGTCTGAACATACCCTAAATCTCTCAAAAGCTCTTGGCCTCTGGTGGGTTAAAAGTCAGGCTAATGGGTTAATACTAGAGGAGAGGATGATCTCTACAGGCTCCCTGGGCTTTTGAGGGTTAAAGCTAGTCCCCACATTTGTTTATTGAAACCTGTGACTCTTAAAGGGTTTAATCCAGTTTTCGAGAGGACACTCATGCATCAAATGTAAACTGGGGGTTAAGTGGTTAAATAAATGATTACTTTTTGTGGAGTCGAGGTCATGGCCATGACCAACGTATTTGTGTTCACGTCTGATCCTCATTTTTTGCAGGTCAGATGCGGATCCATTCACATCAACGGGGCCGCAAAATGTTTTTATGTTTCCTTGCGTCTGCAAAAGTATAGATCACGTCCTATTCTTGTCCACGTTACGGACAAATATAGGACAGTTCTATTATGGGCCGGCCGCTACGTTCCGCGGAATGCACACGGCCGGTGTCCGTGTTTTTTGCGGACTGCAAAACAGGCAACGGTCGTGTGCATAAGCCATTACATTCATGCAAGGCGCACAGACTTGATCACATGATCTTGTTTGCTGTGGTCATCAGGGGGTTAACAGGTTTGCCGGGAAAGATGCTGTGATGCAGAATATGAAAACTCGAAGGCCGGGGCTCCACAGCGACCATAAATCACCTTTTGGTGGAGTCATGTGACATTGTGTGCATGTACGTGAGGTCATGCATCTGCAAAATTGAAATCACAAAAAAAAAAATTATTGTTTGATTTGCAACACACCTCGTGCGATATGGCGATAACGTAAAATATCACGATGTGATGGGACAGGATGACAGAGTACCATAACTGTGGTGTGGGCCGCCGGCCTGACGCAAGGCTCCATGGTGATATTGTGGGCACAACATTGCCACTAAGGATGATTTCACGCAGTGCCTTTTTTTTTAGTCATGTTTTTGGTGGCTTTTTTTTTTCATGCATTTTTCCTCAAGGATCGTCCTGATAGAAATGGTCTTCGGGTATTTACCCCCACCCCCAAACGTTTGCAATTGATTTAATCTGGTTCCCTACTACTTGATGGTCGTCAGGGGGTTAATTCATCTTTGCCCAGCATGAAAAGTTGTAGGTTAAACATTTTCACAGTCTAGGGTTGTAAACGTCTCGATCTCACATTTAAGGATCCCGCATAGTGGTCACCAAGGGGTTAAATAAGCTTAGCGGCGGAGTGAGAGACGACTTTGGCGGCTTCCTGAGCCCCCATGGGTTAAATTTGACACCTTTGGCGCTTAAGGGGTTAACCATCATTTGGGGCTCTCAGATGCCGCCAGTTTTTGGCAGTCATCACAGGGGTTAAAGCGACAGATGGCTGGCTTCTCGTGGTTTAAAAACAGTAAGGGGTTAATTGTATCTGTAGGTCGGGATGGGGAGAGGAGGACAAGCGTCGAAGTTCCTAAGGGCTTCCGTGGGTTAATACTGCAGGATTGGTGGTGAAGAGGTTAAGTAGATTTGGGGCATCACATGATCTCTTGAGAGGCCGTTGGGGGCTGGAGATGGAGGAGGGGGTCATTTGCTGTACGACGTGGTGATGTCATCCAGCTGATCAGCGGCCACAACTTCAGGGGAATGAATCATCAGCCAGTTCTGGGGGTGGAGGCCGGGAACGTTCAGGCATGGCATGAGCTGGTGCGTCGTACCTGGCGCTCCCTTTGTGAGGCGCACATCGTAATATATGTATATATGCCATGACGTAGGCTCCAGGGTGGCATCACACATGCAGCATTGTAAGGAACGGCTTCGATTATGAGCCAGTGCACACTCATTGTGCCCATCCCTGCCGTGTCATCGCCCGCTACAGCTCGTGCCACCGGGCAGTACGAAAATCCCACCAGACTATGGGGGGAAAAAATCTGTGTCTGCTGCCGTAGTGACGATGGGGTAGATCTACTAATCCTGGCCAGAGACCCCATACACCTCAGTAATAGGGGCCCCTCCACATATCATGCCCCTTTTATGATACTGCTGTCGTCCTATATGGCCAGAGGCGGATTGGCCATAGACCTTACAGAGAAATTTCCCAGAGGGCCACCTGAGCCCTCCTCACGACCGGCCAGTGGAAGTTTTTGGGGATATATTTTGTGATGGACTGTGGTATTTGGGTCTATTGGGGTGGTATAATGTGCCACAATATGGTATTCCTGGCCCCGCCTACTTGAGTTGGCCCTGCCTTTAATCAGTTTGGACCCGACTACAAAACGGGGCCACTTTTAGTATATTTTCCAGGGCCACTTTAAGTTCCCAGTCCGCCCCTGTATATGGTAGAGGGGACCCCCTTAGGTTTCAGGGCCCGGTAGCGACTCCATGCATCCCCTAGATCCTGTCTAAAATGTAGAGAAGCGCCCAATTACTGGTATGTTGGAATTCAGGTGGGGCCACAATGGTAAATAAAGGACAACGTGTAAATGAAGGGCAACCAAGAAGGACGTCTGGCATTAACTGTAATACAAGGTTAGAAGGGGTTTCTGTAGCCTTGTAGTCTTCTTCACTTTGCTATAGAGGTACATGATAACATTCTGTCTGCCTGCAGCCACCACTAGGGGGAGCTCAATACATATGGATGTATACAGCTCTCATAGCTCTGTATACATACACATGGAGAGCTCCCGTGCAGGCAGTCAGAATTCTGTCATTGTAAGGGGTTGTCCAAGTTTTTTTTATACTTTACCAAAATGCCAGGAACCTGGTAAAAAAAAACAACTTTTTCTACCTTCCTGCGCCTGCTCTGATCCAGTGCCACCTCTTTGTCCTCTTCCTCTGACTGCATACTGCTGCAACCAATCACAATAATATATCGCTGGACGCAACCCATGGATGAGGACAGAGCGGCAGAGGTGCTGGACCAGAGGCGACGTAAGAAGGTAATTTTTTAAAAATATTTTACAAAGCTCCTGACACTTTGTTAAAATTAAAAAAAAAACCTAGACAACCCCCTTAACATTGATGACCCATGTTAAGGATAGATCATCAGTATCTAATTGTGGGGTCTGATTCCCGGCACCCCTGCTGATCAGCTGTTTCAGAGAACGCTTGTATAACAAACACAGCGCCGTACATTATATAGTGGCTGTGCCCGGTATTGCAGCTCAGTCCCATTCACTTGAATGGGACTGAGCTGCACGAAGGCCACGTGGATGATAGACGTGACGTCATGGGCCGTGGAAGAGGTTGTGACGCTTGAGTTAGCATCTTCCAAAAGCTGATTAGCAGGGGGGCTGAAAGTGGGACCCACACCCAGGGGCGTAGCTATAGGGGGTGCAGAGGTAGCAGTCGCTACCAGGCCCAGGAGCCTGAGGGGGCCCAAAGACCCTTGTGCCACATAAGAAGACACACAAAGCACTGAGGAAAGGGGGGCGCAAGATGAACTCTTGCACCAGGCCCCATGAGCCGTTAGCTACGCTCCTGCCCCCACCGATCAGATATTTATTACCTATCCTAGTTGTAAGTCATTAATTAAGGCCTTATGCACACAGCCGTTGCACGGCCGTGGCTGTATTGCGTGCCGCATACTGCCGGTCCGCAATACACGGGCACAGGCCGTGTTCATCATGGATCACGGACTCATTCACTTGAATGGGTCCGCAATTCCTTAGATACGGAACGGAGACACTACGGAGTGCTTCCATTGTGTTTCTGGCCTTGCCTCCACACCGCAAAAAAGTAATGCATGCACTACTTTTTTGCGGTGCGGATCGCGGACCCCATTCAAGTGAATGGGTCCGCGATCCAAATGCAGTGGCCCCCACAGTAAACTTCTAGTAGGAATAATACAGGAATGTCACAACTTAGCCATGAGAATAGATGCTGCAGAATTTTTATTACACGGGGAATGCAAGTAGTTACTAAAACGTATGTCAGGAGAGGGGACAGGGCCTCTTTAACAATATTGCATATTTATGGCACGGGTTTAAAGGGGTTCTCCAGGCTACAGATGTAGGTGACCTATCCTCCAGGTGGGTCATCAGTATCAGATGGGGGTCTGTTTCGGGCTCCTGTAGCACCAGGAGTTATACAATGTATGGGGCCTTCTGCTTTTGCCTTATACACTTTCTGGTGCTGCATAAGCCCAAAACAGCTGATCATTTGGGGCGCCCGACCCCCCCCACCAATCCGAAAATGGTGACCTATCCAAGGACTTATTCAACTGAATGGATGCGGGAAAAAATGTATGCACCCAGACACCATATGGACGCTCACATGGATCTACCATTGTCTGTGTTTTGCAAAAGAAAATGAGAATGACCTTACACAATGTGACTAATATAAAAAAATGCTACAATGTAAAGTAAGATATTTTTTATGATGCATTAGATATGGTTGTATGCAAGGTTAGATCAGGAGAGAGAAGAAAAAGGTGGTCAAAAGTAGTTCTATACGGAGTATAAATACTACTATACAGTGCCCAAATGATAGTGCCATACACATAGTACAGTATAGCGCCCAAATAATAATGTCATACCGGGTATAAATACTACCAAACAGTGCCCAAATAATAATGTCATACAGGGTATAAATACTACCATACAGTGCCCAAATAATAATGTCATACAGGGTATAAATACTACCATACAGTGCCCAGATAATAATGTTATACAGAGTATAAATACTACCAAACAGTGCCCAAATAATAATGTCATACAGGGTATAAATACTACCATATAGTGCCCAAATAATAATGTCATACAGGGTATAAATACTACCATATAGTGCCCAAATAATAATGTCATACAGGGTATAAATACTACCATATAGTGCCCAAATAATAATGTCATACAGGGTATAAATACTACCATACAGTGCCCAAATAATAATGTTATACAGAGTATAAATACTACCAAACAGTGCCCAAATAATAATGTCATACAGGGTATAAATACTACCATATAGTGCCCAAATAATAATGTCATACAGGGTATAAATACTACCATACAGTGCCCAAATAATAATGGTATACAGAGTATAAATACTACCATATAGTGCCCAAATAATAATGTCATACAGGGTATAAATACTACCATACAGTGCCCAGATAATAATGGTATACAGAGTATAAATACTACCATATAGTGCCCAAATAATAATGTCATACAGGGTATAAATACTACCATACAGTGCCCAAATAATAATGTTATACAGGGTATAAATACTACCATACAGTGCCCAAATAATAATGTTATACAGAGTATAAATACTACCATACAGTGCCCAAATAATAATGTCATACAGGGTATAAATACTACCATACAGTGCCCAAATAATAATGTTATACAGAGTATAAATACTACCAAACAGTGCCCAAATAATAATGTCATACAGGGTATAAATACTACCATATAGTGCCCAATAATAATGTCATACAGGGTATAAATACTACCATATAGTGCCCAAATAATAATGTCATACAGGGTATAAATACTACCATATAGTGCCCAAATAATAATGTCATACAGGGTATAAATACTACCATACAGTGCCCAAATAATAATGTTATACAGAGTATAAATACTACCAAACAGTGCCCAAATAATAATGTCATACAGGGTATAAATACTACCATATAGTGCCCAAATAATAATGTCATACAGGGTATAAATACTACCATACAGTGCCCAAATAATAATGGTATACAGAGTATAAATACTACCATATAGTGCCCAAATAATAATGTCATACAGGGTATAAATACTACCATACAGTGCCCAGATAATAATGGTATACAGAGTATAAATACTACCATATAGTGCCCAAATAATAATGTCATACAGGGTATAAATACTACCATACAGTGCCCAAATAATAATGTTATACAGGGTATAAATACTACCATACAGTGCCCAAATAATAATGTTATACAGAGTATAAATACTACCATACAGTGCCCAAATAATAATGTCATACAGGGTATAAATACTACCATACAGTGCCCAAATAATAATGTTATACAGAGTATAAATACTACCAAACAGTGCCCAAATAATAATGTCATACAGGGTATAAATACTACCATATAGTGCCCAAATAATAATGTCATACAGGGTATAAATACTACCATACAGTGACCAAATAATAATGTCATACCGGGTATAAATACTACCATATAGTGCCCAAATAATAATGTTATACAGGGTATAAATACTACCATACAGTGCCCAAATAATAATGTCATACCGGGTATAAATACTACCATATAGTGCCCAAATAATAATGTCATACAGGGTATAAATACTACCATACAGTGCCCAAATAATAATGTTATACAGGGTATAAATACTACCATATAGTGCCCAAATAATAATGTCATACAGGGTATAAATACTACCATACAGTGCCCAAATAATAATGTTATACAGAGTACAAATACTACCAAACAGTGCCCAAATAATAATGTTATACAGGGTATAAATACTACCATACAGTGCCCAAATAATAATGTTATACAGAGTATAAATACTACCATACAGTGTCCAAATAATAATGTCATACAGGGTATAAATACTACCATATAGTGCCCAAATAATAATGTCATACAGGGTATAAATACTACCATATAGTGCCCAAATAATAATGTTATACAGAGTATAAATACTACCATAAAGTGCCCAAATAATAATGTCATACAGGGTATAAATACTACCATATAGTGCCCAAATAATAATGTCATACAGGGTATAAATACTACCATACAGTGCCCAAATAATAATGTTATACAGGGTATAAATACTACCATATAGTGCCCAAATAATAATGTCATACAGGGTATAAATACTACCATATAGTGCCCAAATAATAATGTTATACAGGGTATAAATACTACCATAAAGTGCCCAAATAATAATGTCATACAGGGTATAAATACTACCATACAGTGCCCAAATAATAATGTCATACAGGGTATAAATACTACCATACAGTGCCCAAATAATAATGTCATACAGGGTATAAATACTACCATACAGTGCCCAAATAATAATGTTATACAGGGTATAAATACTACCATATAGTGCCCAAATAATAATGTCATACAGGGTATAAATACTACCATACAGTGCCCAAATAATAATGTCATACAGGGTATAAATACTACCATATAGTGCCCAAATAATAATGTTATACAGGGTATAAATACTACCATACAGTGTCCAAATAATATTGTCATACAGGGTATAAATACTACCATACAGTGCCCAAATAATAATGTCATACAGGGTATAAATACTACCATACAGTGCCCAAATAATAATGTTATACAGGGTATAAATACTACCATATAGTGCCCAAATAATAATGTCATACAGGGTATAAATACTACCATATAGTGCCCAAATAATAATGTTATACAGGGTATAAATACTACCATATAGTGCCCAAATAATAATGTCATACAGGGTATAAATACTACCATATAGTGCCCAAATAATAATGTTATACAGGGTATAAATACTACCATATAGTGCCCAAATAATAATGTCATACCGGGTATAAATACTACCATACAGTGCCCAAATAATAATGTCATACAGGGTATAAATACTACCATATAGTGCCCAAATAATAATGTCATACAGGGTATAAATACTACCATATAGTGCCCAAATAATAATGTTATACAGGGTATAAATACTACCATATAGTGCCCAAATAATAATGTCATACAGGGTATAAATACTACCATACAGTGCCCAAATAATAATGTTATACAGAGTACAAATACTACCAAACAGTGCCCAAATAATAATGTTATACAGAGTATAAATACTACCATACAGTGCCCAAATAATAATGTTATACAGGGTATAAATACTACCATACAGTGCCCAAATAATAATGTTATACAGAGTATAAATACTACCATACAGTGTCCAAATAATAATGTCATACAGGGTATAAATACTACCATATAGTGCCCAAATAATAATGTTATACAGAGTATAAATACTACCATACAGTGCCCAAATAATAATGTTATACAGAGTATAAATACTACCATACAGTGTCCAAATAATAATGTCATACAGGGTATAAATACTACCATACAGTGCCCAAATAATAATGTTATACAGAGTATAAATACTACCATACAGTGCCCAAATAATAATGTTATACATGCTGTAAATACTACCATACAGTGCCCAAATAATAATGTTATACAGAGTATAAATACTACCATAAAGTGCCCAAATAATAATGTTATACAGAGTATAAATACTACCATACAATGCCCAAATAATAATGTTATACAGAGTATAAATACTACCATACAGTGCCCAAATTATGTTCTATAGAGCAGCGGTACCCAACCACCGGTCCGCGGACCAGGCCCTAGATGGATGTTTGCCGGGCCGCGGCATCGCGCCACCTGAACCGTACAGCTCAGGACACAGGCCGGAAGAGGCCTGCATCGCATCGCTGCCAGCTCCATGGAGGTAAGTATAAGTGTTTATTTTTTTTTTTGTACAATACAGGAGAGGAGAGCTTTGGGGGCACTTCTTACTGGCACATGATATGCAGGCACTTCTTACTGGCACATTATTGGGCGGCATCTATGGGGGCACTTATTGGTACATTATTGGGGGCATCTATGGGGGCACTTTTTACTGGTACATTATTGGGGGACACTGTGGGGGCATCTATGGGGGCACTTCTTACTGGTACATTATTGGGGGCACTGTGGGAGCATCTATGAGGGCACTTCTTTCTGGCACATTATTAAGAGCACTATGGGGGCACTTCTTACTGGCACATTATTGGGTGGCACTATGGGGGCATCTACTGAGGCCACAAAGAAGGGGTATTTTATATGGGGGGCTCTGTATAGGGGCATTTTATGTTGTATTTTTATATTTTAATATGCACCTTTCGTGAATCAGTCAGTGCCGACCAGCACTCCTGCCACCCCCGACCCCTGGGGAAATTGTATTGCGGGAATCCGGTCCTTGGTGCAAAAAATGGGGACCACTGCTACCTCTTAATATTATAAAAATCAGTTTCTGTCTGTCTTTTTGTATGTCCGTCTGTTCTCTATGCGCAACCAAACTACTGGACCGATTTTCACCAAATTCGGCACACAGGTACATCAGGTGTCTGGGAAGGTTTTAGATCAGGTCTCAGCTCTCTAGGGCGTACCGTTCCCAATATATTCCCAAAATATGACCTGCATTAACCAATATTAGCCTGGGAGCTTTGGTTTCAAACCCCAACTGCCATTCTCTGCACAGACACACACAGGGAGGGCAGGTTTCCATAACAACACAGCCAGGTAATTAGCAGCCAGCTGAGGACCTCAGTTAAATAACAACCCAGCCATTTCTATTCACTGCTTTAAAGGGGCAGAGCGCTGTGGATGACACTGTTAAAGGGGTATTCCGTTTACCATAAATATAACTTATATTTTAGACTAATTTTAGACTAAGACCGTTCTGTAGTAATAAAAGATGTTTTCTTCCACTGCTACCCATTGCGTATCCTCAAATTACCATGGCATCGACCTGTAATTCAAGCCACCCTCAAAAGAAGTACTTAAAACTCCCGCCCCAGGTCTCGCTAAGTCACGCCCCCAACTCAGTCAGGCCATGCCCCCTCCCACTCCGCAGCCAACGGGGATTGAAAAAATGAAGTTAAAATTCAACTTCTGTCAGCTGCATGGTTGGGGGGAGGATGACTTTCTTTCAGCAACGACAACCAGAAACACTAAGGCCCCATTCACACGACTGTATGACCGAGAGATTAATCGCCAAAGAGAGTAAAACTAACCCTAAAATGTTCTTCAATTATATAAATACTAAAAAGTATAAACCTGAAGGTGTCGGACCCTTACAGAGTAATGAGGGGGGAGTAGCAGAGAGCGATGAGGAGAAAGCGAAGCTGCTAAATAACTTTTTCTCCACTGTATTCACTGAGGAAAATAAAATGTCAGATGAAATGCAGAGTATAAAAGTAAATTCCCCTTTAAAAGTGTCCTCTCTGACCCAGGAAGAGGTGCAGCAACGTCTTAAAAATATTAAAATAGACAAATCACCAGGACCGGATGGCATACACCCCCGTATCCTAAGAGAATTAAGTAATGTCATCGACAGACCCTTATTTCTGATATTTAAGGACTCTATACTGACGGGGAGTGTTCCACAGGATTGGCGCATAGCAAATGTGGTGCCAATATTCAAAAAGGGTCCAAAAACAGAGCCTGGAAACTATAGGCCGGTAAGTTTAACGTCTGTTGTGGGTAAACTGTTTGAAGGTTTTCTGAGAGATGCTATCTTGGAGTACCTCAATGAAAATAAGCAAATAACTCCATATCAGCATGGCTTCATGAGGAATCGGTCATGTCAAACCAATTTAATCAGTTTCTATGAGGAGGTAAGTTCTAGACTTGACCGCGGCGACTCAATGGATGTCGTATATTTGGACTTCTCCAAAGCGTTTGACACTGTACCACATAAAAGGTTAGTATATAAAATGAGAATGCTTGGCCTGGGAGAAAATGTCTGTATGTGGGTAAGTAACTGGCTTAGTGATAGAAAACAGAGGGTGGTTATTAACGGTACATACTCAGATTGGGTCACTGTCACTAGTGGGGTACCACAGGGGTCTGTATTGGGTCCTATTCTCTTCAATATATTTATTAATGATCTTGTAGAAAGCTTGCACAGTAAAATATCAATTTTTGCAGATGACACTAAACTGTGTAAAGTAATTAACACAGAAGAGGACAGTACACTGCTACAGATGGATCTGGATAGACTGGAGGCTTGGGCAGAAAAGTGGCAGATGAGGTTTAACACTGACAAATGTAAGGTTATGCATATGGGAAGGAATAATGCAAGTCACCAGTACATACTAAATGGTAAAGCATTGGGTAACTCTGACATGGAAAAGGACCTAGGAATTTTAGTGAACAGCAAACTAAGCTGCAGAAACCAGTGTCAGACAGCTGCTGCCAAGGCCAATAAGATAATGGGTTGCATCAAAAGAGGCATAGATGCCCGTGATGAGAACATAGTCCTGCCACTTTACAAATCACTAGTCAGACCACACATGGAGTACTGTGTACAGTTCTGGGCTCCTGTGAACAAGGCAGGCATAGCAGAGCTGGAGAGGGTTCAGAGGAGGGCAACTAAAGTAATAACTGGAATGGGTGGACTACAGTACCCAGAAAGATTATCAAAATTAGGGTTATTCACTTTAGAAAAAAGACGACTGAGGGGAGATCTAATAACTATGTATAAATATATCAGGGGTCAGTACAGAGATCTCTCCCATCATCTATTTATCCCGAGGACTGTGACTGTGACGAGGGGACATCCTCTGCGTCTGGAGGAAAGAAGGTTTGTACATAAACATAGAAGAGGATTCTTTACGGTAAGAGCAGTGAGACTATGGAACTCTCTGCCTGAGGAGGTGGTGATGGTAAGTTCACTAAAAGAGTTCAGGAGGGGCCTGGATGTATTTCTGGAGGTAATAATATTACAGGTTATAGTTACTAGAGAGGGGTCGTTGATCCAGGGAGTTATTCTGATTGCCTGACTGGAGTCGGGAAGGAATTTTTCCCCCTAAAGTGAGGAAAATTGGCTTCTACCTCACAGGGTTTTTTTGCCTTCCCCTGGATCAACTTGTAGGAAAACAGGCTGAACTGGATGGACAGATGTCTTTTTTCGGCCTTACAAACTATGTTACTATGTATGTATTCCGTGATCCGTATAAAAACGGAACGGAAGACATGCGGAAAGTCTTCCATAGTGTTCCGCAATTTTGCAGACCCATTGACGGTGTGCATTCCGCATTTTTTTTCTCCTATGGAAAAATGAATGGGTCCGTATGGTTCCGCATCTTATCGGCAAAAATGCGGATAAGATGCGGAAATGTACATACGGTCGTGTGAATGGGGCCTAAATGAAATAGATTAAATATACCCGTGCCAAGCGATGTTTTCTTCCACTGCTACCCATTGCCTGTCCTCATAAATGACCATGGCATCGACCTGTAATTCAGGTCACCCTCAAAAGAAGGACTTAAAAGCAACCCCCTCCAAAGACCCGCTAAACCACGCCCCTGACCCGATCAGGTCACGCCCCCTCCCACTCCGCAGCCAATAGGGATTGAAAAAAATGAAGGTAAAAATCAACTACTGTCAGCTGCATTGACTTTCTCTCTGCAACGACAAACACAAACACTAAATGAAATAGACTAAATATACCCAGGCGAAGCCGGGTCCTTCTGCTAGTAGTGTATAAATACTACCTTACAGGACCAAAATAATAGTGCCATACAGAGGATAAACAGTACCGTACAGTGCTCAAATATCAATGCTATACCCTACCTAACTAATATCACACCTGGTGCTCTGATGCAAGTTCATGATGAGATGCCCTAACGGTGCCATCCACATGCCCCATATCAGCACCCACCAGGTACGCAATTAACACTGTCACCCAGGTGCCCCCTAAGAGTGGCAACTACATGTTTTCTAACAGCACCAACCACACGCCCTTACAATGCCAGCTACATGCCCACCAACAGTGCTAGTCACATGCTCGTCCTCAGCACCTGTCACGTATCCCAGTATCAGTGCCAGCCACCTGCCCCCCTTTCCTCAGTCAGGGTACCAGTGATCTCAGCGACCACAGTTGTGGTTTGAGGTCACATAGCCCGGGGTGAGGGTCGATGCCCCTGCCCTGCCTAGATGTCCTTATGCTCCTGTAATGGTCACACACAAAAACCATTTATACGTTCACTGACTGCTGCTGTGTGACGTAGTGCCATTGTGTTTGCAATATGAGCATCTATGAGCTGACCGAGCCCACGCTGCTACTTAGCGTCAAGTCATGGCAGTGAAGGCTTTCCACTGAAAGACGTTCGGTGGGGGAAGGGAAATTTTCACACGACCGCAACTCCAATAAAGGTGGCGATGTCCTTGAAAATACGTAATCGCGTCCCTTGTGTCTGCAGTCTTAGGCTGCAGTCAGTGATTTTTTTTCCTTTGCTGTAAAGCGGGAGTTTTGTAGGATTTTACACAATGTTGGAGCCTTCCTAAAGGTGACTCTGAGCCTTGCGCCTGCCATTCTATCGTGACCATCCCTGGACCAAATATCGGCAAGATTAAAGGGGTCATCCAATGAATAATGTAAAAAAAAAATCAAAATCATACGTACGGTAATCTAGTAAATGATAATCTCTTTCTAACAAAGCTAGAACCAGCCCTGTAGCTCACATGGATCCAGAGATCTCCACATTCATTGCTCTGCTAGATTTCTATCAAGCTAGCAGCTCAGAGGGGGCGTGTCCTTTCTGCTGCAGCTGAAGGATGCAACTGAGCATGTGCGTCCATCTCAGTGAGCAGGACAGAGAAATTAGAAAGAGAACAAACAGCAGATGGCGCTATACAGATAGAATTCAGCTAGGTGGCTATACAAAATTTTTTAATTATTCAGATCCAGGGGCTGGTTTGAAAACTGTAGAATATTTTTCGTGGGACAACCCCTTTAAAGGTGGCCACACATATTACGTGAATGTCGGCTGTACCTGAAGATTTCTGTGGGAGCCGGCAACCATCTAATGCAGTGATGCCCAACCTGCGGCCCTCCAGCTGTTGTAAAACTACAACTCCCAACATGCTCTGTTGTAGGCTGATAGCTGTAGGATGTCCGAGCATGCTGGAAGTTGTAGTTTTGCAACAGCTGGAGGGCCGCAAGTTGGGCATCCCTGATCTAATGTATAGGGAGGTGTCCTGACTTTCCTCTGATGGCAGATGTCTGGGGAAAGTAGGGTTGGGAATACTGGATTTCAACATGTCCGATCCTTTGCTCTCTCTCTCGTGAGAAGTCGCCACTAGAGGCGCCTAACCGCGGCCTATTTCCCGCTGGACACTGGGCCTTGAGAAGTCAGTATCACAGGTCTAGTCTACCATTTCTGACCGGCCTAATGACACGTTATATATGTGCCGCAATATCGTGATGTCTGCTGCAAAAACAATGGCGCCATATGTTCCACTGTCACCTTTTTTTTTTTACATGATTTTTTTTTCCCTATGTAGATGTATAAAGGGAGGTGGGGGAGGGGAGACCCCATTTTTGGGGGAGCAGTTTATGTCTCTGCAGTAAAATTGTCAGGATGAGGACGAAGCAGGTGTCCAAGGAAAACCTGCAGAAGTGTGAACTAAGCAAACGCAACATATGGAGAGGTTGAAATGAAATGGTGGCGCACTATTTTTAATATGCTCGGTGCAGAGTGACCTGGAAAAGAGCAGAAACTCATTAATCAGCGCAGACGCCAAACCCCGGGATGTCCCTTATTAAGATGCAGGCAGACGTCTGGTGATCCGCGCTGTGGATTATCATTCCGCGGCAAAGTAACTTAAATTAATCACAGAGAAGATCTTAACGCTTTAAATAATCATGAGGAAACGGCATAAATAGCAATCTCCTAAGGCAGTGATGCTCTCCAGCTGTGGTGAAACTACTACTCCCAGCATGCTCCATTCAATTCTGTGAAGTTCTGAGAACAGCCAAGCAAGTGTACATCTTGGAAGTTGTAGATTTACCACAGCTGGAGTGCCGGAGGTTAGCCATCATAGGCCTAAGATATATAGCTGACTACTTTAAAGGGCATCTGTCAGCAGTTTTGTACCTATGACACTGACTGACCAACAACTGGAGCAATGAATAAGTAGATCTCTGGATCCATATGAAGTACAGGGCTGGTTTTAGCTTTGTTCGTACTATATTATGTATGTATGATCTTCATGTTTTGCATTAATCATGGAATAACCCCATTAAAGGGCATCTGTCAGCAGTTTTGTACCTATGACACTGGCTGACCTGTCCCATGTTCATATGTGACCACATTGCTGAGAAAAATGAAGTTTTAATATATGCAAATGAGCCTCTAGGAGCAACGGCGTTGCCATTACACCTAGAGGCTCTGCTCTCTCTACAACTGCCGCACTCTCTGCACTTTGACAGGACGAGGCACTGATAACATCATCACATCACACCTGTCACCTGTCAATCAAAGTGTAAAGGGAGCACCAATTGCAGAGAAAGTGGAGCCTCTAGGTACAAAGGGAACGCCCCCGTTGCTGCTAGAGGCTCATTTGCATATAATAAAACATCATATTTCTCAGTAATGTGGGCACATATGAACATGGGACCAACACAGATGTCTTCAGTTGCCAAGTGCACATGTAACAGATCAGCCAGTGTCATAGGTACAAAACTGCTGACAGATGCTCTTTACGTGTCAGTTTCAAGGAGAATTGCAATGCAGTAGTCATGAACCACTGATTTTTTTTCCCCACAACCACATAACTATAGCTAGTGCCTCTGTTACCAGCAGAGTGCCCTCATAAACATTCCCATCAGACAGCAAGACCATTACTATTAGAGTTCTCCCAATAAATGATATCAGCAGAGCACCCCCATGAACAGGGGCTCCCAATAAAGTACCTGCAGAGTACTTCAATTAACTTTACTACCAGCAGAGTGCATCCTTACAATTACTTCAACACTTGCTGCAGCCATAGAATTCATTAAAATTCTGTCTACATCCAGCCACCACCAGGGGGAGCTCAGTACATACCTATTTATTCAGCAATATAAATACATACAGTTAGCTCCCTCTAGTGGTGTCTGCCAGAAATATTTTGCAGGAGGCTTGCTTGCCAGGAATACAGGAGATGTAGCCTATTTTGGGATGCTCTGGGACTCTAGGGAAAGCCATGGTCCCCAACTAGTGACCTGAGAGTCCTCAGTTATGTCCATATGCACTGGGTTCACTACGACATCAACTCTGACAAGATTGCAGACCTGACTCCAAAATAATGCCAGTATCAGGGTGTCAGATTTCTCCAGGTTTAAAGGAGAGGCCCCAGGATTAGAAAAACATGGCCGCTTTCTTCCAAAAACAGTCCATGATTTGTGTCTGGTATTTCAGCTTAGCTCCATAGGCAGAGCTGCAATACCACACACAACCTGTGGACAGGGGTGGCGCTGTTTTTGGAAAAAAGCAGCCATGTTTTTCTAATCCCGGACAACCCCTTTAATGCACGTCTTGTCTCCATTAGAATGTGACTCAAAGAGAAACGCAGCAAGTGTTGAAGACCTCTGCCCTAAAAAAATATGCTTGTAGCCTCATAAAGTACCAGCAACGTAAAACTCAAGGATAACACTATATTATGGAATCACTATTTATGCTATTCCCTGGTGTATCACTTAAAATGGCTCCAAGAGAGGAGCATACCCTCTGCAGGGCCCTACGTAAAGGACGCCCCCGCCCTAAGACTACTTCATACCTTGCAACAGGAACAGCTCTTTACCTGTTGGTGGCTGCAGATACTATGAGATATCAGTGGCGCTTGGGCTGTCATAGTATTACTGAAACTTGGCACCGCCGCAGAATTTTTACTGGCAGGGAAACATATCCGTGACCAGTCAGCACTGCAGAACTGGACTTTGCACAATATCACTGCCGCTTGGCATTTTTCACGCTGACATTTTCTGTCTGTTTGTATTAGCAACTAGTTGTAAATTATTAGTAAATGTTACAATTATTAAGAATATTTCAGTGGTGTAGAAGTATATATAGCATACCTCCCAAAAGCAGCAGCATCTGTCAGCAGTTTTGTACCTATGACACTGGCTGACCTGTTACATGTGCACTTGGCAGCTGAAGACATCTGTGTTGGTCCCATGTTCATAGGTGCCCGCATTGCTGAGAAAAATGAAGTTTTATTATATGCAAATGATCCTCTAGGAGCAATGAGGGCGTTACCATTACACCTAGAGGCTATGCTCTCTCTGCAACTGCAGCGCCCTCTGCACTTTGATTGACAGGACCAGGCAGTGATGATGCTATCACTGTCTGTTCCTGTCAATCAAAGTACAGAGGGTGCGGCAGATGCAGAGCGAGAGGAGCCTCTAGGTGTAATGGTAACGCCCCCATTGCTCCTAGAGGATCATTTGCATATAATAAAACATCATATTTCTCAGCAATGCGGGCACATATGAACATGGGACCAACACAGATGTCTTCAGCTGCCAAGTGCACATGTAACAGGTCAGCCAGTGTCATAGGTACAAAACTGCTGACAGATGCCCTTTAATGGGGTTATTCCATGATTAAAGGGGTATTCTCATCTTAGACAATGGGGGCATATCGCTAGGATATGCCCCCATTGTCTTATAGGTGCGGGTCCCACCGCTGGGACCCGCACCTATATCCAGAACGGAGCGGGGAGCACTGCGCCTGGAGGACCCCAGGTTTCCGCGCCGCTCATAGAAATGAATGGGAGCCGGGCCGTGCATGCGCGGTGCACTCCCATTCATTTCTATGGAGCCGACGGAAGTAGCCGAGCCAGTGCTCGGCTATTTTCGGCGGCCCCATAGAAATGAATGGAGGGCGGCTGCGCATGCGCAGTGCGCCCTCATTCAGTTCGGGGGCTCCGTTCTGGAAATAGGTGCGGGTCCCAGCGGTGGGACCCGCACCTATAAGACAATGGGGGCATATCCTAGCGATATGCCCCCATTGTCTAAAATGAGAATAACCCTTTAATGCAAAACATGAAGATCATACATACATAATATAGTACGAACAAAGCTAAAACCAGCCCTGTACTTCATATGGATCCAGAGTTCTACCTATTCATTGCTCCAATTGTTCTACTAGATTCTGTTCAGGCTGGCAGCTCAGAGGTTATGTCATTTTTGCTGCAGCACCTTCCCTATCACAGCTCAGGGGGTGTGTTCTTTGTGCTGCAGCACTTTCCCTATCACAGCTCAGGGGGTGTGTCCTTTGTGCTACAGCTCTCTCCCTATCACAGCTCAGGGGGTGTGTCCTTTGTGCTGCAGCTCTCTCCCTATCACAGCTCAGGGGGTGTGTCCTTTCTCCTGCATCTCTCTCCCTGTAAATGTCACAGCGGCTAACAGTAGAACTGAGCATGTGCGACCACCTCAGTGATGTGGGCAGAGAAATAAGGAGAGGAACAAACAGCAGGTAGCGCTATACAGGTAGCGTTTACTGAATAACTCAATTGCTATATTAAAATTACATGCAATTACAAAAGTATTCAGATCCAGGGGCTAGTTTGAAAAAGGTAGAATCAATTTGATGGTACAATCCCTTTAAGTAGGCAATACTAACTCTCCCTTTAAATTTTGCAGATGCAGATACATAACACTGACTACCTCTGTCTACCTAGAAATGATTTAGGCACAGATAGTACCGCCACCCCTGTAAATTACATAGACACAGATAGTAACTCCCTGTCTGTCCCTGTAAATTATGCAAGAATATACAGTGTAGGTCTCCCGGCTGATGTAGACACAGATTGTACTACCTCTACCTATAAATTATGTAGTTACAGATAGAAGCTCCCTTATAAGTTATATAACGATATACAGCATGGGTGTAGCTATACCCTTAGCAGCCATAGTACTTACTCTGGGGCCCAGAGGTTAGAGGGGGACCAATCAGGTACAAGAACATTTTACCTATTTGTGGAGAATAACAATAACGAAGGACCAGGCTGCCGCGCTGAGAGCCGGACACTACAGGAGGTCGGAAGATACTGGAAGCAGGAATACTCTTAGGAAGCCTGAGGAAGGTGGCGGACCAGCATTGAAACACGTAGCTTGTATTTTATTGCTTTTATATGTTTTTAAAAAATTGCTCAGGTGCAGCGTGCTTCTTTTTTTCTGACTCTGGCAGAGTGTTCCTGCTTCCAGTTACAGGGATAATAAACACAGTGATGTCACAGTACAGGGATAATGAACACAGTGATGTCACAGTACAGGGATAATAAATACAGTGGTGTCATAGTACAGGGACAATAAACACAGTGATGTCACAGTACAGGGATAATAAACACAGTGATGTCACAGTACAGGGACAATAAACACAGTGATGTCACAGTACAGAGATAATAAACACAGTGATGTCACAGTACAGGGATAATAAACACAGTGATGTCACAGTACAGGGATAATAAACACAGTGATGTCACAGTACAGGATAATAAACACAGTGATGTCACAGTACAGGGATAATAAACACAGTGATGTCACAGTACAGGGATAATAAACACAGTGATGTCACAGTACAGGGATAATAAACACAGTGATGTCACAGTACAGGGATAATAAACACAGTGATGTCACAGTACAGGGATAATAAACACAGTGATGTCACAGTACAGAGATAATAAACACAGTGATGTCACAGTACAGGATAATAAACACAGTGATGTCACAGTACATAATAAACACGTGAGTCACAGTACAGAATAAAACACAGTGATGTCACAGTACAGGGATAATAAACACAGTGATGTCACAGTACAGAGATAATAAACACAGTGATGTCACAGTACAGGGATAATAAACACAGTGATGTCACAGTACAGAGATAATAAACACAGTGATGTCACAGTACAGGGATAATAAAACACAGTGATGTCACAGTACACAGGATAATAAACACAGTGATGTCACAGTACAGGATAATAAACACAGTGATGTCACAGTACAGAGATAATAAACAGTGATGTCACAGTACAGGATAATAAACACAGTGATGTCACAGTACAAGATAATAAACACAGTGATGTCACAGTACAGGTAATAAAAACACAGTGATGTCACAGTACAGAATAAACACAGTGATGTCACAGTACAGGATAAAAACACAGTGATGTCACAGTACAGGGATAAACACAGTGATGTCACAGTACAGGGATAATAAACACAGTGATGTCACAGTACAGGGATAATAAACACAGTGATGTCACAGTACAGGGATAACTAAACACAGTGATGTCACAGTACAGGGATAATAAACACAGTGATGTCACAGTACAGATAATAAACACAGTGATGTCACAGTACAGGGATAATAAACACAGTGATGTCACAGTACAGGGATAATAAACACAGTGATGTCACAGTACAAGGATAATAAACACAGTGATGTCACCATACAAGGATAATAAACAGTGATATCACAGTACAGGGATAACAAACACAGTGATGTCACAGTACAGGGATAATAAACACAGTGATGTCACAGTACAGGGATAATAAACACAGTGATGTCACAGTACAGAGATAATAAACACAGTGATGTCACAGTACAGGGATAAATAAACACAGTGATGTCACCACACAGGGATAATAAAACACAGTGATGTCACAGTACAGAGATAATAAACACAGTGATGTCACAGTACAGGAATAATAACACAAACACAGTGATGTCACAGTACAGGATAATAAACACACAGTACAGTGATGTCACAGTCATGTCACAGTAATAAAACACAGTGATGTCACAGTACAGGGATAATAAACACAGTGATGTCACAGTACAGTACAGATAATAAACACAGTGATGTCACAGTACAGGGATAATAAACACAGTGATGTCACAGTACAGGGATAATAAACACAGTGATGTCACAGTACAGATAATAAACACAGTGATGTCACAGTACAGGATAATAAACACAGTGTGTATGATAAACACAGTGATGTCACAGTACAGGGATAATAAACACAGTGATGTCACAGTACAGGGATAATAAACACAGTGATGTCACAGTACAGGGATAATAAACACAGTAATGTAACACAGATAATACAGTGATGTCACAATACAGATAATAACACAGTGATGTCACAGTACAGGAATAATAAACAGTGATGTCACAGTACAGAGATATAATAAACACAGTGAAGTCACAACAGATGATAATAAACACAGTGATGTCACAGTACAGGGTAAACACAACACAGTGATCAGAAATAAACACACAAGTACATGATGTCACACAGTGACACAGGGATAATAAACACAGTGATGTCACAGTACAGGGATAATAAACACAGTGATGTCACAGTACAGGGATAATAAACACAGTGATGTCAACAGTACAGGGATAATAAACACAGTGATGTCACAGTACAGGATAATAAACACAGTGATGTCACAGTACAGGGATAAAAAACACAGTGATCACACAGTACAGGGATAATAAACACAGTGATGTCACAGTACAGGGATAATAAACACAGTGATGTCACAGTACAGGATAATAAACAAATAATGTCACAGTACAGGGATAATAAACACAGTGATGTCACAGTACAGGGATAATAAACACAGTGATGTCACAGTACAGGGATAATAAACAGTGATATCACAGTACAGGGATAACAAACACAGTGATGTCACAGTACAGGGATAATAACACAGTGAGTCACAGTACAGAGATAATAAACACAGTGATGTCACAGTACAGGGATAATAACACAGTGATGTCACAGTACAGGGATAAGTAAACACAGTGATGTCACAGTACAGAATAATAAACACAGTGATGTCACAGTACAGGGGTAATAATATAACACAGTGATGTCACAGTACAGGGATAATAAACAGTGATGTCACAGTACAGATGATCACAGTACAGGGATAATAAACACGTGATGTCACTGTACAGGGATAATAAACACAGTGAAGTCACAGTACAGGAGATAATAAACACAGTGATGTCACAGTACAGGGATAATAAACACAGTGATGTCACAGTACAGGGATAATAAACACAGTGATAGTCACAGTACAGGGATAAAAACACGTGATGTCACAGTACAGGGACAATAAACACAGTAATGTCACAGTACAGGAATAATAAACACAGTGATGTCACAGTACAGGGATAATAAACACAGTGATGTCACAGTACAGGGACAATAAACACAGTAATGTCACAGTACAGGGACAATAAACACAGTGATGTCACAGTACAGGTATAATAAAACAGTGAGTCACAGTACAGGAGATAATAAACACAAGTGATGTCACAGTACAGGGATAATAAACACAGTGATGTCACAGTACAGAGATAATAAACACAGTGATGTCACAGTACAGGATAATAAACACAGTGATGTCACAGTACAGATAATAAACACAGTGATGTCACACAGTACAGGATAATAAAACACAGTGATGTCACAGTACAGGATAATAAAACACAGTGATGTCACAGTACAGGGATAATAAAACACAGTGATGTCACAGTACAGGGATAATAAACACAGTGATGTCACAGTACAGGGATAATAAACACAGTGATGTCACAGTACAGGGATAATAAACACAGTGATGTCACAGTACAGGAATAATAAACACAGTGATGTCACAGTACAGGGATAATAAACACAGTGATGTCACAGTACAGGGATAATAAACACAGTGATGTCACAGTACAGGGATAATAAACACAGTGATGTCACAGTACAGGGATAATAAACACAGTGATGTCACAGTACAGGGATAATAAACACAGTGATGTCACAGTACAGGAATAATAAACACAGTGATGTCACAGTACAGGAATAATAAACACAGTGATGTCACAGTACAGGGATAATAAACACAGTGATGTCACAGTGCAGGGATAATACACACAGTGATGTCACTGTACAGGAATAACAAACACAGTGATGTCACAGTACAGGGATAATACATACAGTGATGTCACAGTACAGGAATAATAAGCACAATCATGTGACAGCAACGAGGTATGGAGGACCTTTGGTTGGAACTGCTCAGGTGTTTGCATGGTATGAACATAAAAGTTCCAGCTAAGAATTGTGAAGTTTGGTTGAATGGACTCCACTGTGCTCCAGTGCAGGAAACAGCAACTTTTCACCACAATAGTCCAGCAGTTAAAATTATGATTCCTTTATTTAGCATAAGCTAAAATCAACTGAAGGCTCCTGTAAGAAACATAACTTCTAACGCGTTTCAAGTGGTTAAACCACTCTTACTCATAGCACATGGTGAAACATGCATTTAATTCAGCACGCTAGAGTCAGCTTTCCAGGTGGGACTTTTTAGTCTACATCAGAGGTAGAATACATAGCCTGCAAGCAAAAATTAAAGGGGTTTTCCGACACTTTTATACTGATGACCTATCTTCTGAATAGGTCATCAGTATCTGATCGGTGGGGGTCCAACACCTGGGGACCACCTCTGATCAGCTGTTTGAGAAGGCACCAGCTCGCAGTGGCACTGTGGCTTTATGTCAGCTCATGAAGCACAGCGCCATACATTGTATAGTGGCAGTGCTTGGCATCTCACTTCTATGGGGCTGAGTCGGGCTTAGGCCACGTGACCAATGAATGTGACTTCACATGTCCTAAGCAAAACTGCAAGACGGTTGCAGTGCTACTGTCCAGAGGATAATTCATCAGTTAAAATGTCTTGGAAAACCCATTTAACTCCTTCCTGGATTTTTTATTTTATTTTAACATGTATCTTATGTTACACAATAAAAGTGTTCATGGCCCCCGGTGTTCAGTGCCTGAGGGCGCTGGCTCCCGGTGATTAAATTAAGGCCATTGTTCATGTGCAGTACAGCAAGGATTAACCTCTTCTTGCTCTGTGAGCTGCTGCATGGCTGTTCCCTGTTGCTAATCAGCTTCTGCTATACAGCTGTCTTGCTCACCTCACTTCCTTGCCTGAGCAACTGGTGTCTTGCTATATCTTGCTATGTTTCTCTCTAGCTTGCTATAGCCTGTTTAAGAGCTATAATGCCAACCTTGATCTCCATCTGTTTCCTGACTATATGCATTGCCCAACTCCTCGGTGCCACACACTGGTGGCTTTAATCCCTGTAGGTCAACAGGCAACCACAAGAGGTAGCCGTCTGGTGGCACCTTGCAGCGAAGGCCAGATATTGGCGAAGGGTGAAAACCAAGGGACTGCTAGGATACGTCCTCAGGACAAGCCCAAAGTGAAACCAGTTGGTTGGCACAGTGGATCCACATCAAAAAAGCGAGAACAAACGTATAAGGCTACATCCTTAAAGGGGTTCTATAGTTCTTTTAAACTGATGATCTATCCATCAGAATCTGTTCGGTGGGGGTCTGACACCCGGGACCCCCGCCGATCAGCTGTTTGAGAAGGCAGCGGAGCTGCAGGAGCGCCGCGGCCTTCTCTCTGTTTTCCTCAGGTCCAGTATCACTGGCATGGGCGGGGCTAAGCTCCATTCAAGTGAACAGAGCTTAGCTGCGCGCAGGCCAGTGATACTAGTCGTGACGTCACTTGACCTGACGAAAACACAGAGAAGGCCGCGGCGCTCCTGCAGTGCCACTGCCTTCTCAAACAGATGATCGGCGGGGGTCCCGGGTGTCAGACCTCCACTGATCAGATTCTGATGGATAGATCATCAGTTTAAAAGAACTACAGAACCCCTTTAAAGTAATGTAGATACTACCTGGCAGCAATTTTTCAGTTTTTGATGTAGTTTGTCATCTTCAATTACAGCGGGCTGTAGGGGGTGGCATGACGCCTTGCAGGGGCTTGAGAGGATGAGAGTGGTGACTGTGGCAGAGTAGGGGAGTTGGTTGTAGTCCCTTTAGTGCTCCCTGGACTGTTCAGTGAGTGGAGGGTGCACCTTTCTTCCCTCTTGGCACACCCGGGACCCTAAGGGTTTCCTGCCTGGTGGTAGTTGGAGGTGCCCTTGATGGTGAGTGATTGGCAGTGTGCGGGGCACGAGGGCAGGTGTAAGGCTGGTGGATGATGGATGGAGTCAATGACCAGGCCCATTTGGTTACAATAAATAACATCTTTCTTTACTGAATAGATGATGGGAGTTGCAGTACATATAGCAACAGGCACAGTTCTGAGTTAGGCCTCATTCACACGTCCGTATTTGTGCACATCCTGGAAAACTGTCAGTTTTTTTCGGATACGTTGTTCCGCAAAAAACTCAGTTTTTCCAGGACATCCGTTCCGTTTTTCCATAAAAAACAGAAAGGATGTATCCAGATGTCATCCGTTTTTTGCGGATCCGCAAAAAACGAAAGGATGAATGACATCTGTACCTTTTCTTTTTTTTTTCTCCCCTCCTGGAACGGAATCCGCAAATACGGATGACATGCGGATGCCTTTCCGCATGTCTTCCGCATTTTTTGCGGATCCATAGACTTTCATTGTGCTACGGACCGCAATTCGGGAAAAAAGTAGGACAGGAGGATTTCTTTATGCGGACAGTCGGAACGGACACACTGATGCGGACACCACACGGTGTACTGTCCGCATTTTTTCGGGACCCATTGAAATGAATGGATCCGCATCCTATCCGCATAATTGTCCGCAATTGCGGAAACAGATGCGGAAAGGATGCGGATACATTATATGGACGTGTGAATGAGGCCTTATATTAGAGAGTAGGCTCTTCCTAATAGTTGTTTAAAGGCAGTAGCAATAATGGTAGTAATCCTCCCGGAGTCTCTCTCTAAATACCCTTTGCAATCTTCTCAAATAACCGCAGGTGTGCAATGCATTCTCATTTGGGGGCTACTATCTCTCCTTGGGGAGAAAGCGCTTTAATTGGAATTCTGGGAAGAAAAGGGATGCAAATGAGCTCTTAAGAAGCTCTGCCTCTGGTGGCATTAGGGGCAGAGCTTGTTAAGAGCTCATTTGCATCCCTTTTCTTCCATGCATTCTAATTAGCACTTTATGTAATTCCCAGTCTGCTGGGTGGAGAACTCAGATTTGGATGGCCAGTCTGTCTCAAAAGTGTGGCAGTTGTCGGAGGCAATAAACCCTTTCCACAGCAGTAAAGTCTTTTTGCCATAAATGAGCATTAATTTACTGTTTTAGTTCTCCACCATCTATAAATGTATCTTCTCTTTCTCTCAGGGGTAGTCGTTTGGTTCAGTTGCTTCTCTGGCAGCTTTCAGTCTCAGGGATGAAGGTTCTCTGGACTAAGGCCTAGTTCTCAGCAGCTCACAAAAGCATGTCTTTGCTCTAGGCCTGCTCAGCTAAAACTCTCTAACCATGGTGGCAACCCTGGCAACTGCACTAAGACTGCCAGTTTTAATTATATGCTGCCCATACATAACAATTTGGGATTCACAAGCAAAAGCGATAAATCACAACATTCAACTTTTTAGCATGGAATTAACTATCAAACAGTCTGTTTAATCTGAGGAAATTAAACTCATTTCAAACCAATGTTGGTTTCTCTTTCGATTTGATAGCAGCTGTGCGTGACGTCACAGGGCCTAGGGAAAGCTACTGTGAGGGGTGGTATCTTGTGCTGCACTGTGGTTTTTTGGTTCTGCAGTGGTGGTATCTTGTGCTGCACTGTGGTCTTTGGTTCTGCAGGGGTGGTATCTTGTGCTGCACTGTGGTATTTGGTTCTGCTGGAGCAGTATATTGTGCTGTACTGTGGTATTTGGTTCTGTAGGGGCGGTATCTTGTGCTGCACTGTGGTATTTGGTTCTGCAGGGGCAGTATATTGTGCTGCACCATGGTATTTGGTTCTGCAGGGGCAGTATCTTGTGCTGCACTGTGGTATTTGGTTCTGCAGGGGTGGTATCTTGTGCTGCACTGTGGTATTTGGTTCTGCGGGGGGGTATCTTGTGCTGCACTGATGTATTTGGTTCTGCAGGGGTGGTATCTTGTGCTGCACTGTGGTATTTGGTTCTGAAGGGGTGGTATCTTGTGCTGCACTGTGGTATTTGGTTCTGCAGGGGCAGTATATTGTGCTGCACCGTGGTATTTGGTTCTGCAGGGGTGGTACCTTGTGCTGCACTATAGTATTGCAGCCCCTTTTAGTTCTGTTATCCTTGCCTACTTTTGTAGGCCGACCTTTTGTCACTTTGAACCTGCCTACAACATGGCGCCACTTTTATTTTTATTTTTCCTGGGCCACTTTAAGTTCCCAGTCCACCCCTGAGCATGATTGAGCATCCATGTAGAGTACCCTATTTTTTTTAGAATTCTTATTTCATTTGATTTGAGATGTTCCATCAGAGGGGTCAAGAATAATGGAAGCCTAAAATGAATGGGACTTTCAATGGAGCGAAGTGCCAGGATGACAAGTATCGAGAATATCTCACCAGAACCAAAGCAGTGTTTGCTGCTTTACTGGGCACTTTTGTTATGGGCAACAGTGGTGGTTGCAGCTGACAGAGGAACATGTATAAACCCAGAAAAACTGTGTTACCCATAGCAACAAATCTGATTACAGCTGTCACCTTCCCAGAGTTAAGTTGATCTGGTTGGTTGCTATGGTTGCTATGCTTAGTCACCTCTTGAAGATGGGCTTGTTGCTAGGCACCTCAGACAGATGGGTTGGTTGCTAGGCAGCATAGTGATCTCAGCAGCTTGATATATTATGGCGTCTCCAGGATCTAATTATGATTTACAATGGGAAACTCCAATTTTTGGTTTTGGTTACAGTTTTTCTTTAAGGATAAATCAATCAAAGGATGATCGCTGCTTATACTTAAAGGCTATATACACCTTCGGGGGCAATTTTTTATGATTGCATTTTACTCATTTTGGGCTAAAAATATTTTTTTCAATATGTCTTTATTAAAAATATTCAGCCGTTTTGTCACAAAGTGTTAACTGTTTGTCTAGCTGTGTGAATTGTACTTTCACTTTGTACAGGTCACCTAAAAAAACTTATCTCTTAACTTACTAAAAGGTCATAAACACTTATTTAAAGGGGTTTTCTGAGATTTTCATACTGATGACCTATCCACTGGATCAGCATCTGATCAGTGGGGGTCTGACACCCAGGACCCCAGCCAATCAGCTGTTTGAGAAAGCACCAGCGCTCCTGTGAGCGCCGCAGCCTTCTCTCTGCTTTCCCTAGGCCAGTGATGACACGTTTATCGATAACATGGGCTAGGGCAGGGTTCAGCAACCTTCGGCACTCCAGCTGCTGTGAAACTACAACTCCCAGCATGCAAACATGCTTGGCTGTTCTCCTAACTCCCATAGAAGTGAATGGAGCATTCTGGGAGTTGTAGTTTCAAAACATCTGGAGTGCCAGAGGTTGCTGATTCCTGGCCTAGGAACAGCTCAGTTCCATAGAAGTGAATAGGGCTGAGCGCAATACCAAGCACAGCCGCTATACTATGTACGGCACTGTGCTTGGTAAGCTGCCAGAAGGCAGTGGCACTCACAGCTGATCGGTGGGGGTTTCGGGTGTCGCACCTCCATCGATCAGATACTGAGGATAGGTCATCAGTATGAAAATCTCAGAAAACCGTTTTCAGCCACATTCTTATCAATAAGATACAAATTTAGCTATTATAAGTATTTAGGAGGTCAGAGATCAGAGATAAGGAGCCATCAGCTGAGCTGTCTGATGGAACTGAATGAAAACAGATAGCATGCTACTAGAGAATCTCAAGGCTGTACAGAGAAAAGGAATCAACATTTTTAATAAAGCCTTTATCAACATTTAAATTTACAAAAACAGGGCATTTACCCTCTCCGAGAACACCCCCAAAACAGCCACTGTTGGTGTAAATTTGCATAAACTCTGCCCATTGCCGGCATGCCCAAATTGGGACTGTTGGCATGTATGGTTGCTAGGACATCCAGCTTTTAGCTGTAAACTGGGCATATGGAAAGCATTTATTGCAATGATCTGTCCATGTAATGCATGTGCATGAAGGATGCTCCTTGTTGGAGACTTCTCTCTATTAAAGGGGTGTCAAGGTACAGGTAGGGAAAAGCGCAGCCCTGAGCTCTGCCCACACCACTTTCCCTACCTACTTGCACAGTCCGTCCTAATCGACGGGGCGCAACTGGACGGCGGTCCCTAGCTTAAATACGTGCAGGGCCTTACAGGGAAAGGCAACAAAGGGAAATAACTACAGACAAAAACAGAACACACAGATAAGTATAAATACCAAGCTGAGGTCTAGAGCCAGGAGGTCACGTCAAATACCAAGGGAAGACACGGGAGCAAAGTCAAACACAAGCCGAGGTCAGAAGCCAAGAGGTAGCGTCAGTACAAGGGGTAACACAAGGATCAGGTCAAATACTAGCTGAGGTCAGGAGCCAAGAGCTTGCGTAGTGCAAGGGGAATAACAAAGACGAGGTCAAATTCAAGCCGAGGTCAAGTAACAGAGCAATGTAGATCAAAAACTGGTGAGAGTATAAAGACCAATCACAGGCAACCTGTGGCCAGCAGGTTGCCTGCTTAAATAGGCCTAGATGGGTCACGTGAAGGCCAGCGTCACATGACCTCCGTCCATCATACTCACACACCTGAGCGCCGACTCATTGCCGTCGGTGCTCAGACCCTCCCCTGCTCATTGTCTAGGGGATGGAGGACGCCGGCCGCACTGAGGATGTGTGTGAGGCCAGATCCTCTCCGCCCCTCGTTGCCATGGAGATGAGGACGCAGGCCACGTCCTGGGTCCAGCACACACGCGGGAGACTGACGGCGCTTCAGAGATGGAGCGCACCACCGGCTCCCTGTTACAAGAGGTTGTCAGGTCTAGAACCCATTTTATACCCCCTATTCATATGAAAAGGGGATTCATTATTCAGGATCCTCATCTCTTTGGCCAGAGTTTTTACAAAGAGTGTCTCTTGCTCTGGAGGACATGTCCTGTCCTGCATCATACAGAAAACACATTGATTTGAATGGACAAAGTGTAATACTTTTATTTGCCTTTGGTGTCACTGCAGGAAAGCTGAGCACCAAGTGCCAGATAATGTGATATAATTCCCCACGGATTACAGCTGGTCACTGTGGGTTCCAGCTGAGGGACACTTTGTGATCAGTTTAATATCAAGGCACCCCTTGGATTAGTGGGAATTGTAAAGTGGAGAACCCCTTTTAACTTAGAATCTCCTAATTGAGTAGTTGGAAATCTGTTTTGTTAACCAGACGAGTAGACAACCCCTAAAGGTCTGAAAGGCCAGTCTCAGTGTCTCCATATTTTAGTAAAATTACATTAGGCCTGTACTCTATTCTTCAGAAATAGTCCAAAATTAAAAAGAGTCCAAAATATATCCTGATCTAAGTGACAAGAAGTAACGAAAAAGGAAGATGACGTCATTGGGTTGCTGAAATATATAAGATTTGTTATGATTTTGCTGTACCTATACTTGGATATGGTCATCTACACTACCTTCTGGTTGGAGCTAGGTGATGATGCCAGTAGCATTGGACTTGTCCAATCAGAGTACCAGAACATCCTCTGGTGGACCTAAGTTCTTAGGACCTAAATCCAGCACAAGACATCTGTATAGATGGAGGGTGGACCCTCAGGATGATTTCCTGTAAAGGATCCAAGAAACCCCTGTCTGACACCTGATTCCTGTTAGGTCCCGTTCACATCTTGGATGGAGCCTTCCATTGGAGGTATACTTTGGGCTGCAGTATATTCCACTGTATTGGTGTATACAGCTCCCCGGGGGGAAAACATAGTTGAAGATGGGAAGCAAGGGAAAGAGCACCACCATTCATGTGGTTCAGAGGCAGCTACAGACAACTCGGTGTTGCGCAGAGAAGAATTTTGGCCTGATGACCTGTTATGGGCTGGTGGCCCATGTCTGCCCCTGCTTCACTATCCCAGGTGGGTGTGGGCATAGCTCCACTTTTCCTGTGTGTATTGGAGCTAATGCTCAGTGAACTTCTATGTGGAACTGATCTCTGATCTCTGACTAAGGTGCAGGTCTCCTATTATACTGGGCTGTTGTCACATGCCTTTGCCTGAACTTAGGTAGCCTACTCTTTGCTAGTCCTAGTGAAGGTATGCTTTGTCTGTCTGTCTGCCCATGTCCGAACTCAGCCTGTTTACCAACCCTGAAGCTCCTCTGCCTGCCCTTGGACTTGTTTCATGGATATGCATGAACTCTGCCTGCCCTGACTTCAGACTTGTTTTACATATATGCATGAACTCTGCCTGCCCTGATTCCAGCCTGTCTCCTAACTTATGAGTATTGTCTGCTCCTTCACACCAGTGTCTCTGACCCCCGGGACTATTGCAGGAGGGAGCAGACTGGTTGGTTCCCTGCAGCAAAGTCCAGATTCCTGTACAGGGATTAAAGGGTGAATACCCGGGAACCTCCAGGACAATGCCCTTAGGTCAGAGCCAGACTTGGACCCCAATGCAAAGTCTATAACACCCCTCTTTATGTGGCATTGGGGCCTTTGGGTCTCTACAGACACCAGGATCTTGTAGGATACATTTTGGTCCAGGGCAACATCTTGAAGTTTTGAGGTGCTCTATCTGGTTTCCTCATCTAACAAGTACCATACGTAACACCGGTGACTTCTTATGTGGCCTTTAGGTCCCTCAGCTACGGCCCTAAAAAACTGCCACATTTAGGTTCTGTTCACACTATCGTTACGGCTCCAGTTTCTATAGAAGCTTTGACCGCTATGTCGGGCCACCTGCTTTTTCACAGGTCTTGTCTTATCCCATTGACTTCATCAGGTTTCTGTTTTCCTTTGCATATTCCAGGTCGGTAGATTTTACGTCTCAGTGAAAGGGTTAAGAGCTCATTATTAAAACAGAATCCGGATGAATTTTCTGCCATTTTTTTTTCCGCTTAGTCCTGCGCTCTTCACTGGATGAAGGGCTCTAATGAATGACCTGAGGTAATATCTATAATTAATACAGGATTATATTATGCACTTCATTACAGCCGTCCCCGTGCATGTGGTAAGCCGGAGGAACAATCTGACGTTTCGTTTTTTTCAGACTCAGTGTTTAATTTATGCAAAGTTCTACGGATAAACCATGAATCCGATGTCAGGATCTTGCACATTTGGCAAATGTATCACTCAAAATGCCATATTTGCATAATGATGATGCATGGAAGGGCTGTGACTAAACAATTGGAGAAATGTATTATAGAAGACCGCAATTTTTGGCGTCAAATACACCCGGCATCCATACCGATCACTATACAGTGTACAGAGCAGAAGAAGATGGCCCCATCTACTGTGTAGTTTCTGGCGGACAGGCTCTACACTGTATATGGCGCTTATACTTCTGGCTCCATGCACTGTATAGTTTCCGGCAGTGCCGGATGCCCGTGAAAGCTGATGCCGGGTGTCAGACCACCACGCATCTGATGATGATGACCTATCAGTAACCAAGTCCCAGAAAACCATTTTAAGCCCTGCCCCAATTCCCAATAGGACCACCCTCAAAATGACTAGAACCTCCCCTTTACAGTGCAAATGGCCATAAACTCCTCCCCCTTTATGGTCCAGTTTATAGGATCATCCTGTGAAAATGACAACAGTTGGCAAGTATGATGTCGAGTGCTGAGGCGCATTCATCCAGTGACTTTTTGGGGAATCACATGGCAGAATATAAGTTAAAGTAGAGCCCCCCCTTTAATTCAATACTTTCCTGGAGCATACAACTGCCTTCGAGGCGCACATACCTGTTTGGACTCAGTGGTCACGTTATCTAACTGGCAGTTCAAACTGACGACGTCCCGACATGCCATGGAAATCGCAGCATGTGCCGAGTATGGAGAAGGAGGGGGAATAGCCTTTTCTTCTTGCTGACGGCATCCACCCGATAGCACTGACTTATGTAAATGGGACAATCACAAGTTACAGGATGAAAGAGAATCAGAGCTATGTGCCTTTAACCCCTTAAAGACCGGGCTCATTTTGCATATTTGATTTTTGCTCCCCACAATCCAAGAGCTATAACTTTTTACATTTTCCATACGAGGGCTTATTTTTGCTGAGACAAGATGTATTTTTTAATGGCACTATTTAATTTACCATGTTCTGTATTGCAAAAGGGGAAAAAATTCTTTGTGGGGTAAAATTGAAAAAAAAAAAAAAATCCCCAATTACGATGTTCATTGTGCGTTAAAAATGACATGACATCCCTGTTCTGAGGGTCAATATATCACCACGGCAATACCAAGTTTGTATAGTTTTTATTTTGTCTAGTTACATTAAAATCAAAAGTTGCCATTTTCTGACAGCCGTAACCCTTTTATATTTCGGTCTACAGAGCTGTACGGGGGCTAGTTTTTTGTGGGACAAAGTGTAGTTTTTATTGGTACCATTTTTGGGGTATGTATACTTTTTGATCACTGTTAGGCCTCATGTACACAGCCGTTGCTTGGTCGTTCTGTGCAGATGCCGCAGACGGATCCAGACCCATTCAACTTGAATGGGTCTGTTATCCGTCTGCACCGAAAAAATATCTAAGCATGTTCTATTTTTTGCGATGCGGAGACACGGCGAGAAACCCCACGGAAGCACTCCGTAGTGCTTCCACGCCACACCTTTCAGATTGTGGACCCATTCTAGTTTTTGCCCTTTTAAAGTGGTTTTCCACTTATCTTAGAAGGATCCTTTGACTTGTCCTTAAAATGATTACAAAGTGTCCACCTACTGAGAACCTCAGAGATCATCTGTAATCTTCAGGGAAATAGTAAGTGTTCAGATTTTCTTCAGCGCCACCACAGGGGAAATTAAAGAAGAACTCCCACAAAAAAATGTATTCTCTGACCTGCTAGAAGGGTACATGATGTAATCTGTAGTGAATGCCATTTTCTTACCTGTGTCTGTATTCGTGAGTTATATCTTCCTGATGTTTCTCATCTGTGTCATGTGACCAGAAATCAGACCCACCAACTCACACAGCATCTTATGTGTGGACAGGAAGTCTATTTCTCTATACATTCCTATGGGAGCCTCACTCTCAGTCTCCTAGGAATGAATAGAGAAGTAACTGGCTTCCTGTCCTGGGTCAGTTGGAGGTCAGGGAGTTGGTCACATGACCCAGCTACAATAAGAAGAGAGGGGATAACTCACAGATACAGTCTCTGTTAAGAAGATTGCATTCACTACAGATTACATCATGAACCTTTCTAACAGGTCAGAGAATAAAAATTTTTGCGGGAGTTCTTCTTTAAGCATTGCACAATATCAATTCACATCAATGGGCTATCTGTGTAATACATTGCGCATACGGTTGTGTGCAAGGGCCCTTACCTTGTTTTTCCACATTGAGATTCATGCTTTAAAAGACCTTATGAGATGGAGATACATTTTTTTTTGCTCCACTCCATGTCTGCTATTGAAGTCACTGGAATGGGACTAAGCTGCAATACCAGACACAGCCTATGGATAAAAGTGGCGCTGTTTATAAAAAGAAAAACCCAGATGATTATTTCAAATCTCTTAGATCCTCCTTAAAAGGGTTGCAAGAAACAGGTCATGATGGTAAATTCTAAATGAAATACCCCTGTATATATCCAAACAGCTGCATATGTGAACATAGCTTTAGTATCACTGCTGTTATGGAGAATATGAGTATTTCAGTCCATCAGATAAAATTCTACCACATATAACTCTCTGTATAACATAATGTCTAGATCAGTATTACAGGAACGATGTGTCGGGTACACAAGGGAGTAATTAGTCGGAGACCTCGCGACAGTGTAATGAGCAGCGGCTGAGGCAACTTTATTGAGAACTGGCGGATTTGACACAACAGGGATATAATTAAATCAGCAGTAACATCACTGACACCATAAAAAACACCAGCAGTCTGACGAGGGGCCGAGCCAGACAGCAATGCCGTGCGGAGTGAGTGATATAAATAGGGGTGCGTCGAGTATAGGAGAGAGCAGCGAGACATGGGGAAGACGTGCAGCCTGAGCCGAGAGCATCCATCCATTGTATAGCAAAACTGTGCTTAGGAGATCTTGGGGTGGGGATGGGTGACAACCTAATGGCAGCCATAATCCACATCACTGATGGAGGCTCTTAGACAAAAAATTTGTTGGGCTTCTCATTTAAAGGGCATCTGTCAGCAGTTTTGTACCTATGACACTGGCTGACCTGTTACATGTGCACTTGGCAGCTGAAGACATCTGTGTTGGTCCCATGTTTATATGTGCCCACATTGCTGAGAAAAATGCTTTTTTAATATATGCAAATGAGCCTCTAGGAGCAACGGGGGCGTTGCCGTTACACCGCTCTTTTTGCAACTGCCACGCCCTCTGCAGTTTGATTGACAGGACTGGGTGTGATAACATTTTCAAGGTCCTGTCAATTAAAGTGCAGAGGGCGTGGCAGTTGCAGAGAGAGCAGAGTCTCTAGGTGTAATAACAACGCCCCGGTTGCTCCTAGAGGCTCATTTGCATACATTCAAACATCATATTTCTCAGCAATGCGGGCACATATGAACATGGGACCAACACAGATGTCTTCAGCTGCCAAGTGCACATATAACAGGTCAGCCAGTTTCATAGGCATAAAACTGCTGACAGATGCCCTGCGAGTGCTGTGGCCTCTTCTTCAGCCTGTGCCATCATGTCCACTGGTCACATGGCATTTGTGCAGTCCTATTTAATTGAATGGGATTGTGCTGCAATACCAAGCACAACCACTATATAATGTATGGTGTTGTGCTTGGTATAATAGGAAGAGGCTGCAGTACTCTTCCAAGTGTTGCGGCCTTTTCAAACAGCTGATGAACAAGGATACCAGGACTCAGACCCCTACGTGATCACGTTTTGATGACCTATCTTGAGGATTGGTCATAAGTTTTTAATTCCCAGAAAACCCTTTTAACATTATAGGGGTGTCCATTTTGCTAAGATATGAACAGCAGCTCATAGCAACCAATCCGGTTCCACCTTTAATTTTTCTGAGCTTCTTTAGAAAATGAAAGGTGAAATCTGATTGGTTGCTATGGGCTGCTGTTCAAGCCTGTTTTCTCCCTCATTGACTTTTATGGAAGAGTGTAGTGGGCATGCTCTTTGGCGTGCAGAGATCACAGTAGAGGTCAGCATTTAAAAAAAAATATCTTTAATGCAAAACGTTGATTTAAATAATAATTGGTCATTTTCAGATGATACATTCCCTTTAAGAACCCCCCCCTTCCAACAGGAGACAGACATTATGGAGAAATCCAACCATAACATCGCTGGCAAGGATCGGCTTGATGGTATGATGATGAATCTGCTATTAGCACTCGTTGGTAATGGGTTTACAGTGAGCTGATCGGTATATTTCCGCTTTGCCCGCCTCGTATGCCAGCTGTAACTTCTGAAGTCCTCTTGCCATGAAAGCTGCCTGCTCGTCACCTCCAAACTCTACAATCCATTGCCTTAGCTCTGGATCAGGATGATACGTACTGCTATGTCTGCCACCACTGTTACCAGCATGTGTAGAGAGGAAACCGGACTGAGGTATTGCGGGGAGACACGTTGAGGTGGGTGCCCTCTCTTCTAGAGAATAAAACAAGATAACCGTCTATGTTTAGTACATCTCAATAGTTCAAGGGGAAATACAGCCAAAAATAATCTTCCGACATTTCATACAGTAGATACATTTGAGAACATTGGTCACTTTTGGTAGACCAAAATCATGAATCTTCCATCATGCGTTATTGAATTGCATTTAGAGCAATTCCTTAAAGGGGCGGACCAGCCATAGACAGTACAGGTAAAATTTCCCGGCGGGCCAATGCACAGGGACCGCCCGAGCCCTCCTTTCTGCCACCAGCCGGGTACATAACAATCTGATGCTCTTAATTAATGCTAGGAGCATCAGGTACCCTACTGAATTCAACTGTATTGTTCCTCAGGATGGTGATCCAGTAAAATATTGCAACAAGGGTAGCTGTATTATGTGCTGCACTGTGATGTTGTATCTGACTCTGCTGAGGCAGCATTGTGCGTTGTACTGTGGTATATGGTACTGCAGGGACGGTATATTATGCTGCACTGTTGTATTTCGTACTGTAGGGACGGTATCTTGTGCTGCACTGTTGTATTTCGTACTGTAGGGGCGGTATCTTGTGCTGCACTGTGGTATTTGGTTCTGCAGGGGTGGTATCTTGTGATGCAGTGTGGTATTTGGTTCTTCATGGGCGGTATTGTGCTGCACTGTGGTATTTGGTTCTTCAGGGGAGGTATCTTGTGTTGCACTGTGGTATTTGGTTCTGCAGGGCGGCTTCTTGTGCTGCACTGTGGTATTTGGTTTTTCAGGGGTGGTATCTTGTGCTGCACTGTGGTATTTGGTTCTGCAGGGGCATATATTGTGCTGCACTATGGTATTTGGTTCTGCAGGGGCAGTATCTTGTGCTGCATTGTGGTATTTGGCTCTGCAGGGGTGGTATCTTGTGCTATACATTGGTATTTCGTTCTGCAGGGGCATATCTTGTGCTGCGTTGTGTTATTAGGTTCTGCAGGGGCAGTATCTTGTGCTGCATTGTGGTATTAGGTTCTGCAGAGGTGGTATCTTGTGTTTCACTGTGGTATTTAGTTCTGCAGGGGTGGTATCTTCTGCTGCACTGTGGTATTTGGTTCTGCAAGGGCGTATCTTGTGCTGCACTATAGTATTTGGTTCTGCAGGGGCGGTATCTTGTGCTGCACTATGGTATTACTGCCCCTTCTACTTCTGGTATCCCTGCCTACTTGTGTTGCCCCACATTTTGAACCTGCCTGCAAAATGGGACCACTTCTAATTTTTTTTTTTTTTTCAGGGCCACTTTAAGTTTCCGGTCCACCCGAAAGGGACACTAAACCTAGAAAATGAATGGGAAATACTGAAGACAAAAAGCAACTGCTTCCCCAATGGAGAGTCTACAGTGGCTTCAGCAAAGGGTTGTGTAGAAATCTGCTGAGGTCATTCATACTTTGGCCTGATGTCAGAAATGGGTGGAGCTTAAGAAAAGGGGCAGGGCTTAATTGTAGTCAGGGCTATAAGAAGGTTTTCAACTTCTTTTCCAAGCCGCACTCCTTTTCCCGAGCTTATTGTTTACCCGGTCTAAGCTCAGAAGGGGCAGAAGGTGGTGGTGGTGGGGGAGATACAAGGGATTCCTCCAAGAAAATAGAGAAGGAGACTATAATATATTTGCTTTTTTTTACCTGTTAGATTGGAGACATAGTAAATAGTATTTAAGAAGAAGAGGATATCACAATAAGTCTTACTAGTGTTTTCATTAGTTTTTTTTTTAACTTTAGTTCTCCTTTAAAGGGATACTCTGGGTAAACCTGACATTGTGCTATGTGTAGTGCAGGACCTCACGTCCCTGACATGCACTGCCCCCTTCAGGTCCTGCACTAGACTTGACAAAAGGTTTAGATTTTGTCCCCTTTACATCGTGTATGAGATAAAGCAGGGCAAAAGCAGGGCAAAGTTGGGGAATTCTGAAAACGTTACCCGGGGAGGAACAATAGGGAATGCAGAAGTAGTAATTGCATCCTAACCCTCATACATGAGGGGGCCCCATGGTCCCTCTGCCGCATAGGAAGTATTATTAATGCACAGGGTAGGTGGGGGCCCAGCAGCGGTGCACCTAGTCTTTCTGCTGCCTGAGGCAAAAACTGAAAGGCGCCCCAACCCCCCAATGCCAATTTCTTAACCTAACCCCTTTGCCACAATGAAAGCGCTCATTGCCCATGGCCCTTCCGCTGCCCCCCTCTTGCCCCTACCTGGTGCTGCCTGAGGCGATCGCCTCACCTGGCCTCATTGGTGGTGCACCCTTGGGACCCAGGTACAGATGTTACATTAGGGCCCATGAGCTTCAAGTTTCACCTCTGGAAAGCTTTGGCCTGCTGTGATTCTGCCGGCAGAAGATAGGCAGCAGATACCGCAGGCAGAAGAAGATGGGGCTGTGACATGACGACTTTGGGATCAGTTCTCTCGTATTAAATGAAATAATTCATAAAAAAAATTATATTATTTTACCTGACAACCTGGAGCTACAAGATGATGCACGGCTTTGCAGGCTGCTGGACTTCTTCCCGTTACATGGCATCAGTTTTTTGGAATGTGGAAGCTGAAAGAGAATTTAATTGAGAAACATTAAAAGGTTTTTTTTCAAGACCCCCAAAAATGTAGCTAAAGGCAGGAAATGATAAAAAAAAATGTGTTTCACTTGTTCAATCCCCCACTGATCTAGTGCCAGCACTCCATAGCTCCCGATCCTTCTGCAATGAAGTGCTCATCTAACCCATGCGACTGCTGCAGCCAACCGGTGGGCCCAGCAGTCACATGGGGAGCACCGGAGCTGTGGCACCAGAACGGCAGGGGATTAAACAGCTGAATAATGGGTTGAGTAATGAGTTGCATCAAAAGAGGCATAGATGCCGGTGATGAGAACATAGTCCTGCCACTTTACAAATCACTAGTCAGACCACACATGGAGGACTGTGTACTGTTCTGGGCTCCTGTGAACAAGGCAGACATAGCAGAGCTGGAGAGGGTTCAGAGGAGGGCAACTAAAGTAATAACTGGAATGGGTGGACTACAGGACCCAGAAAGATTATCAAAATTGGGGTTATTCACTTTAGAAAAAAGACAACTGAGAGGAGATCTAATAACTATGTATAAATATATCAGAGGTCAGTACAGAGATCTCTCCCATCATCTATTTATCCCCAGGACTGTGACTGTGACGAGGGGACATCCTCTGCGTCTGGAGGAAAGAAGGTTTGTACAGAAACATAGAAGAGGATTCTTTATGGTAAGAGCAGTGAGACTATGGAACTCTCTGCCTGAGGAGGTGGTGATGGTAAGTTCACTATAAGAGATCAGGAGGGGCCTGGATGTATTTCTGGAGGTAATAATATTACAGGTTATAGTTACTAGAGAGGGGTTGTTGATCCAGGGAGTTATTCTGATGCCTGATTGGAGTCGGGAAGAAATTTTTTCCCCTAAAGTGGGGAAAATTGGCTTCTACCTCACAGGGTTTTTTTTGCCTTCCTCTGAATGAACTTGTAGGATAACAGGCCGAACTGGAGGGACAGATGTCTCTTTTCGGCCTTATAAACTATGTTACTAAGTTACTATAATGCATCTTGTCTTATTTTATACCATTTCCTGCCTTTAGCCAATTTTGAGTGTCTATTGACATATTTTACGTTTTTATTATACATGTATTTTTTTTTTATTGTTTTTTTTATGTAGCTATAAAATAGCTACATAAAAAAACCCATCACGTCTCTTCTACATCTAACAGAAATAAAATGACACCCATTAGACATTCCCTTAAGCTTCGTTCACATTTCCGTTTTTTACTGACGTGTGCTGTCCGCATATTCTGCAGACATCACACGAACCCATTGATTTAAATGTGTTTGTTCACATAAAAAATTCACGGGGACGTGCACTACTTTGATCCATGATGCGGGCCAAGCACACCTATTCAAGTCTATGGGTCTGTCAAAATCACGTGTTGTGGCATCCGTGTTGTGTCCGTTTTTCATTGAAGACTAATAGGAGATTCTTTGGAAATTAGTTTTCAGTTAATTACGGATGACACACAGATGGTAAAAACGGACACACATTCCAACCACGGATCCTTCATGGACATCTTCACGGAGGAAACATGTATGCTTTTTTTCACAGATGTGACACTGACACGGAAATGTGAGCGAGGCCTAAGGCTTCATGCACACGGCCGTTGCCCAGCCGTGCCCGTATTGCGGCCCGCAAACAGTGGATCCGCGATATATGGGCCCCGGCAGTTTGTGCACAGATGTGGACCCATTCACTTGAATGGGTCCGCAATCTTGATGGTACAGTGCGGACGGATCACGGACCCATTCAAGCTGAATGGGTCTGGATCCTTTGCGGATCCTTGGGGACCGCAAATTGCCGTGTGCATGAGGCCTAAATCTGCTGAATAGTGGCGACTTACTTGCAGCAGGGCAGGAGCCTCACCCCGCGTCCTGGTTTTGTGTCTTGCTTTTGGCCTCTTTGTGTTGGTTTTTGCACAGTGGTACGGAAGGTGGTGCGTCCGGCCTAAAGGTTGCATCTTAAGGACTTCTGGCATGGAGTCGGTGACACTTGAGGACATGCAGGCCCTGCACGCCGCACAGGTCTGGGGTCGGGGACGTTGTTCTAAATGGCGGGGTACAGACTGATGGCTCAGGGTACTGGAGTCACTAAAAGACAGGGTAGGACGTTATGAGATGATATCGCGCGCACTTGAGCCCTCTCATCTGTGCAGGATGAGGCTACGACTGACGACAGCCGTTGAACTTCAGACTGCTCCTGCTATTATTTTTTTGGGACAGAAAGTAGCTGTCTGGCTGCTGCCATTGTTGGCCATATTAGCTTTTTTAAAGACAACTTCTGTGTCACCCGGTCACCCAGATTATCCGTGCACACCCCCCCTCCCCCTATTTCAGCTCTCCTCTGCAATAATTGACAGAAGGCCCCCTTATCCCCTTCACATCATGATATTCAGAAAGAGAGAGAGACTCATGGTCTGTCATTTTTGTTGGTAATTCGGGGCAAGCCCCGCCAAAATGAGCACCCACCGATTCAGGACTGTTGGCCAAAATTCAGGACCGTTGGCCCCCATGACCACCATGGCTCCATAGACAGCCGTCCACTCCTCTTCCCAGCTGTGCCTGACTATTACCGACTGCGTTGTCTCTCCTCGGCTTGCAACACAGCACCAATCTAGCATTTTTTGTCATGTCTGACAGACTGGTTGCTAGGGAACCCTGCCTAACAACCATATGAGATGTTGTACAATACATCCCTAGCAATGAATTGGTCTCAGATTACTCAAGGCAGAACTGACACTGATCTTGGGGGTTGAGAAGGGGTAAAGCTCTGTTCACATTGCTTTCAAGCCTTCAGTCAGAGGTATAGGTCGGTATATTTCCCAACTTGTATCTCTGACATATTCTGCCATATTGCCGGCCATAGGCAATAGACACTTTTTATGCAAACGCCTAGTCATTGGGGCCCTAGGAATAGGTTCTCTGTGTTGACTGGGTGCTTAAAAGTTCTCTGTGTTGACTGGGTGCTTAAAGTTTCAGCACTACAGGGGGGCAGACAAGAAATCAAAGTGGCGTCTTTACAATTTCTGTTTACGTACAGAAAGTGGTTTATATAGCATTGCTACATTAGGGAACCACTATTCAAGCAATTCCCTGTACACTCCCCTACCTTAGGAACTATCAAAACTAGTGAAGTGGAGCAGTTGCCCATAGCAACCAATCAGGTTGTGGCTTTCATCTTCCAGAGAACCTCAGAGAAATGAGAGCTGGAATCTGATTGGCTGTTGGGCACTAGGTTTGATGCAGATCACACGTGGTCCAGGGCAGCAGCTGTCGGGTGGAGGATTTCACAGGGGGCGGTCAGGCAGCTGTGTACATATAGTGTCCCTCATTTACCTGTATGTGCGACTTATCACATGTTTAGATTCTGGCTTCCGGAATTTTCTGTATTTATCTGACCCGTAACATTTTAAAAGTTGCTCAACCGATGTCCGATAAGGGTGCGGAGGTTTGGGCCTTTCCTCTTTCTTTGACATTCCTGACGGTAAAATAAGAAATAGTCAGTGCGAGCTGAGGTCTTATCGGCAACATACGCCGTCACGAAGTATAGAAGTAAATGTCATGGCGGTCAAAGAGCTTGTCATTGCTGTTTATGGCACTAAAGCGATCGACTTCGACCAAAAAACATGTCTAGGTCACCCTGTCCATGCAGTTACTGGAGAGAAGACCTCCATATCACGATCAGAAAAAAAATCCAATGTTTCGAATCACGAGTAATTCCATATGACCTGTGTATCGACGAAAGGGTGAAATCTGAGGTGAAAAGCTTCAACATAAATCGACATGTTGTGGTCGCAGGTCAACGTCCAGAGATTATCACGCGATGTGTGGATGGGATCTGGTGACATCTCACCTACTTTACTGCTACTGAAAAACGCTGCAGAGTTTATATCTGTAATTCCAAGGTGAAGGGAATATAGACGCCGGGTGTTCATCTATCCTAATAATGTGACAGCAAAGAGTACAAACATAACAGTACTATACAACACCCACACTATGTTGTCATACAGTGTCCATAACAATGCCCACATAACAGTATCATACATCACCAATAAAGTTGGCATACAGAACTTAAATAGCACTATCATACAAAGCTCTCATAACAATATCATACAATGAACCGATAACAGTACCATGCAGCACACGCATAACAGTACCATACAATGCAAACATAGAAGTACTCTACAACCCCCACATTATATTGCCATACAGTGCCCATATAACAGTATCATACAATGCTGTAGTAACAGCATCATATAACACACACATAACAGTATTATATAACAGCATGCACCACATAAAAGGTTAGTATATAAAATGAGAATGCTTGGCCTGGGAGGAAATGTCTGTATGTGGGTAAGTAACTGGCTCAGTGATAGAAAACAGAGGGTGGTTATTAACGGCACATATTCAGATTGGGTCACTGTAACTAGTGGGGTACCACAGGGGTCAGTATTGGGCCCTATTCTCTTCAATATATTTATTAATGATCTGGTAGAAGGCTTGTCCAGTAAAATATCAATTTTTGCAGATGACACTAAACTGTGTAAAGTAATTAACACAGAGGAGGACAGTACACTGCTACAGATGGATCTGGATAGACTGGAGGCTTGGGCAGAGAAGTGGCAGATGAGGTTTAACACTGACAAATGTAAGGTTATGCATATGGGAAGGAATAATGCAAGTCACCAGTACATACTAAATGGTAAAACATTGGGTAACTCTGACATGGAAAAGGACCTAGGAATTTTAGTGAACAGCAAACTAAGCTGTAGAAACCAGTGTCAGACAGCTGCTGCCAAGGCCAATAAGATAATGGGTTGCATCAAAAGAGGCATAGATGCTGGTGATGAGAACATAGTCCTGCCACTTTACAAATCACTAGTCAGACCACACATGGAGTACTGTGTACAGTTCTGGGCTCCTGTGAACAAGGCAGACATAGCAGAGCTGGAGAGGGTTCAGAGGAGGGCAACGAAAGTCATAACTGGAATGGGTGGACTACAGTACCCAGAAAGATTATCAAAATTAGGGTTATTCACTTTAGAAAAAAGACGACTGAAGGGAGATCTAATAACTATGTATAAATATATCAGAGGTCAGTACAGAGATCTCTCCCATCATCTATTTATCCCCAGGACTGTGACTGTGACGAGGGGCCATCCTCTGCGTCTGGAGGAAAGAAGGTTTGTACACAAACATAGAAGAGGATTCTTTACGGTAAGAGCAGTAAGACTATGGAACTCTCTGCCTGAGGAGGTGGTGATGGTAAGTTCACTAAAAGAGTTCAGGAGAGGCCTGGATGTATTTCTGGAGGTAATAATATTACAGGTTATAGTTACTAGAGAGGGGTCGTTGATCCAGGGAGTTATTCTGATTGGAGTTGGGGAGGAATTTTTTCCCCTAAAGTGGGTAAAATTGGCTTCTACCTCACAGGTTTTTTACCTTCCTCTGGATCAACTTGTAGGATAACAGGCCGAACTGGATGGACAGAGGGCTTTTTTTCGGCCTTATAAACTATGTTACAATGCAAACATAAAAATGCTATATAACTCCCACATTATATTACCATACAGTGGCCATAACAGTTTCATATAGCATCTATATAACAGTACAATAGACAGTATCATAACAGTATCATACGATGCAAACATAACAGTACTATACAATACCCACATTATATTACTATGCAGCACTCATATAACAGTATCATACAACGCACAAATAACAGCATGTTACAATGCAAACATAACAGTGCTATACAACGCCCACATTATGTTGCCATACAGTGCTCATAACAGTTTTATACAGCACCCATATAACAGTACCATAGAATGCCCATCATACAATGTCCACATAACCGTGTCATACAAAGCTCTCATAACAGTATCATACAATGCTTGCATAACAGTGCTATACAACACCCACATTACATTACCATACAGCACCCATATAACAGCATCATAACTGAGCACACATAGCAGTATCATACAATGTCCATACAGCACCCATATAACAGTATCAAACACCGAACATATAGCACCCAAACTACACAGTTTTTTTAGGAACTCTACGTCCCCCAAATTTGCTATTTAACGCCAACCAGTGCTGCAGGCGGTGTAATAACATAAGCCTGTGCTGATCCCAAAGGCAGGATGTATATAGCGGGCTGCGTGTCGTAGTGGCAGGGCTGATGTCGCTCCAGGACAGTTGCCTCTTTTGCCTTCTGTTATAAACTTTAGTGCTTAAACCTGGCAACAAGTGGCTTCACATATCACAATATATTGTGGAACAACAAGTCCAAGCAAGTTTCCAGCTACAAGCAGAACATGCTGAGATTTGTAGTCCTGGATAGTTGGAAGTATTGTTCCTACCTGTTATGTGACCTCTGCAGCCATGTCCTGCCCCATTCATGTCTCTCCCAGTATCATGCCCTGCCTCCCACTTCCCACTGGAGTGCCCACCTACCTCTGTCAGTTTGCTGACTGATTGCTGGGGGCGGGTATAGGAAATAAAGGAGAAGCAGCGGAATGTCACAGGGCAGTGGATTGTTGACACAGAGTAGAAACTACATCTCCCATGATTCCCTGCACAGTCTTAGAACCTGGCTGATGGGCACAGGTTTCTGGGAAGTGTAGTCCAAACAGATGTAACTCATTTACCAGATGTAGCGTGGGCTGGAACTGGACTGTAATGTTCAAATCAATGAAAACTTTATTTTTTATCAAGGAATTTTCACATTAGGATGAAATAACAATATCAAAGGGCATCTGTCCCTGTGAAACTGGCTGACCTGTTACATGTGCGCTTGGCAGATGAAGACATCTGTGTTGTTCCCATGTTCATATGTGTCTGCATTGCTGAGAAATATGATGTTTTAATACATGCAAATGAGCCTCTAGGAGCAATGGGGGCGTTGCCGTTACACCTAGAGGATCTGCCCTCTCTGCAACTGCTGCGCCCTCTGTACTTTGATTGACAGGACCAGGCAGTGTAAATGGCTGCACTACTCAGGGAGAGATCTGGTGGTCAAGCTGGGCACCCTGAAGAGGACACTGAGGCACATTTACTATAGTGTCCGAGTCTGTTTTTAGGTGTAAAAATACTGTTTTAGACAGTCTAACTTTTTCAGTCGCTACTGAAATTGCACCTGTTTTGGAGGCTTTCGCTGTTTATTCAGCTATTTTGAAATTTTAGACTAATTCAGAAGTTTTTTTTTAACTATTTGCGACTTTTCGGTGCAAAAACAGTCTAATTTCTACTCCACTCCATTATGACCCCCATTACAGTCTAAGGGGCTGTGAAAAAAAAAAAACACGGGCACAACACAGATGGCACCTGTATTGTGTTCGTATCGCATCTGTTTTTTCTTACCACTGGTAAGAAATGCTTTGGAAATTAATTTTCAGCTTAGCAACGTCCATGGAATACGGATGACACACTGAGGGTAAAAAAAACGGACACACGGACCAAACACGGATCCTTCTTGGACATCTTCACAAATGAAACATGGACTGATTTTTTTCACGGACGTGAAAACGAACGAATGTGAACAAGGCCTAAGTTTACGATATCTTCAGGATTAGTAAATCTGGGCCTATGTGTGAAAGAAAAGTAAGTTAGTAGTCCCAGGTGCCTTGAGTATGTTTTAGACCATCGCATTTTTATAGTTTAATCGCAGCATGGTCTAAGCGTGGAATTCCTCTCCACTGAGTTCAATGGGAATAAAAGCAGTACAAATAATCCTATAAAACTTTATACTCATGATTGACATATATTACTCTACATACAGTTTAGGAACATTTCCTTGAACTGTCTCTTTAAATTACAAAAAAACAAAAACAATTATTCCTGCTGACTGACCAACTGCTTGCTGATGGCATCCCCATGGATACCAGCATTTTTCTGATATTTGGGCAGATGTTTACTTTTGCTGGTCTGCCTGTCCTCAGTTATATCCTATAACATGCTGCCCTCTGGTGGCTGCTGTAATCTTTACATGTGATTGTAAACCAGTAAGTACAGGGAATGCATAAGAAGAAATCACTTTACATATATACAAATGATATCAGATATGCATAGTTTTTCTTTCTGTTTTACGTCTTTTGCATAATAATGGCGTATCTCATGCAATAGTTTTTTTTTAATGTCGCCGCCTAGCTGTACATTAGGGTCTATTCACATGAGTGTATGCCAGATGTATTATGAATACCCATTACTTGCATGTATCATCACCCGACCGAGGATTTAAAGGGGTTATATAACCACTATAATGACCATCCCCAATGACCGGGCACCTCATATAGATTATACTTAGCTCGCTGCCCGCCATCTGCGTCGATCCTGCTCCCCGCATGCATCTCAGCTCAAGCAGAGAAAGGCTCTAAGGTTGACCCGAAAGGTTGCGTGTCCATGGGTGAATAAACTTTTTTCAATATTTTTAGAGTGCTGCCTTTTTGCTATTCTATCTATCTATCTATCTATCTATCTATCTATGTAATCCTCTCCCAATAGCAGCATATAGGCGGTCACAGTGATGGTAATGCAGTAAGCCAGAGCAAGGGAGATCTGCAAATGGTTTGTAATGTATTATTATTATATTGTTATGTATTGTCATGTTATTTTTATTATACCCACCATAGCGATGTATGGATGGCACATCTAGGTTTAACAATCCTGGCCCAGTCCTTGTAGGAGGTTAGATGTGGGCTGGCTCCACCCCTAACCTTGAGGAGAGTCTAGACTGAAGTTGTTAGAGGAAGGAGGCAGTGACTTATGATCTCTCTTCTTAGTCCCAGAAAGATACAGAGACTCGCTGATCTACAGAAGGAGAGAAGGAGTAAGACCAGGGGCGTAGCTATAGGGGATGCAGAGGTAGCAGTCGCTACCGGGCCCAGGAGCCTGAGGGGGCCCAAAGACCATTGTACTGCATAAGAAGATACACAGAGCACTAAGGGAAGGCAAGGAACTCTTGCACCAGGGCCCATGAGCCTTTAGCTACGCCCCTGAGTAAGACGAAGGACAGAACTAGAAAACCTAGAGTCTGCATGACAGAGCATTGGAGTCAGTAAGGTAAGCTGCTACCAAAAGCTGTTAAGACTTTACTGCAGTGAGGGGCACAGTTAAAACCCCCTACACACCTGGACATTACTTGGCCAGTTGTATCTCTCAAACCCTGTATCCCTCAGTGGATAATACACTCACCATTGCAGAGTATTATTGCCCGCCATAGATTCTGCAGGAAGAGACCACAGACAGATAGAGAGGGAAGAGGGCCATAACTCTCATCCTTTCTTAAATCCATTCATTGCTATCTGGGAGAGAATTGCACGGTGTACAGTTGGAGCTCTGTCTGCTATAAATGGATGTACCATAACTCCCATTTTGCACTTAAAGAGAACCTGTTATCTCCGAAACACCCCCTGAACTAGAGTAAGCGGTGTATAATGTACGTGATGCTGAATCCGAATATGTAATTTTTATCTTCATACTCGCTTCCATTCTGACTCTGTGCTCCCACGAACCAGCAGTAAAATACACTCAGTGGACTCCGGTGCTCACTCACATAATGGAGAGGACTCAAAGAAGAGTCCAGTGAGTGCATTTTACTGCAGGTTTGTGGGAGCACAGCGTCAGAATGGAAGTGAGTATGAAGATAAAACTTACATATTCGGATTCAGCATCACTTACACTATACACCACTTACTCTAGTTGAGGGGGTGTTTCGGAGATGACAGGTTCCCTTTAAGTAAAAGAGACATTTTTTTCTGCTATATCTGACCTGGTTACTGACTCCTGCACCATACGCCGGTAATTGTACACTCTACACGCCCTGCCTTGCACCTATCCAAACACTCAACATCACAGGGTGTGCCCGGACGGAAGAAAGAGTGCATCCTCCTTGCACTGCACATCCTTAGGGAGCAACGATGTTAGAAATGATCTACTGTGACTACCGTGAGTCACTATCACTCCTATCCTCTCCTCCCGCTCCTCCCATGCTGCTGCAGTAGTCGTAGTACTCCATGGCTCTTTCTTTCTAAGGACACTTTGCAGTCTCTCAGCAGAACCACAGGCATGCAATTAACATCTTGTTAACCCTTTCTGCAATTCTTGGACTGAGTAGGTGCCGCAAGCAATAATCCTTTCCACAGCAGCAAAGTCTCTTATGCCATAAACTAGCGAATACCATACTGATTTGTCAGTAACAGCCTGGATAAGGTTCTGAACCTTCAAGACATCTGATCTCTTGCTCTTAAGGATATCCTGGTGGTAGGTAGAGTTTCTGCTTCGGCAGAAGGTCACAGAGACTAAGGTTCTCTGGACTTGGGCCTGGAGAACAGGAGCTTTCATACACACATCTTCTCCCTTGCTCTGCTTAGGGCTTGTTCACAAATCAGTTATTTGATCAGTTATTTCCATCAGTTATTGTGAGCCAAAAAAGGAGTGAAGCCTACACAGCTATAAGGTATAATGAAATGATCTGCACCTGTTCTGTGTTTTTGACCCGCACCTGGTTTTGGCTCACAATAACTGATGGAAATAACTGATCAAATAACTGATGTGTGAACAAGGCCTTAGTCTAAACTTCTCAACTAACCAATGGGTGGACACGGTTCATTGTACTGGTAACCTAAACAGTCTGGTAACATGTCAATCATTTGGTTGCCCATACGTTGCTAGTGAGTACATATAAAACACAAAAAAATCACTACATTTCACTCAATAATATGGCATTAACTTTTATAATAATTAACCCTTTGCAGTATTCCTTCTGGGGGTACTACAACTACAGTGAAGGGGGGCACTAAAGAAGCATTATACTGTGTAGGAGCAATAAGGGGACTGGACAGGATTATATGTGTATACAAAGGCATTAAGAGGAGTTAGAGGCGTGGCTTAGTTTAAAAAAAATTGCCACGTCGCTGCTGACTGCAACTGGGAATTTTTTTAAATTGCAGCATGCTTTGGGTATGGCCATTTTCTGGCATGTTTGTCCCATAGACCTCCATTATATATATATATATATATATATATATATATATATATATATATATGAAAGAAATAGACTGCGGCACATCCAAATAGTGAATGAAGTGACGTCCTTTATTCACCCATGCAGGCATGGGTGAATAAAGGACGTCACTTCATTCACTATTTGGATGTGCCGCAGTCTATTTCTTTCATATATTGGATGCTGGTCACATTGAACCGCAGGCACTCCTTATTTACTCGGTTTTGAGTGAGTGCGGCTCCATTTTTCGTCTTTTATATATATATACATATATTTTAATCAAATTCTATTTGGACGCACTGTGCACAAGACTGGCATCATATGCTTGCCTTGGCGCCTGTACCATGACCCACCTACCTGTGTCTCTCCATACCCGATGTAAGATCAGACAGGAGCAGGTATGTAAAGTGACACAGTTACAGTATGTTGACATGGGGCGGTATTTCAACAACTGAATTTTGTACTACATAGTTTCCATAGCACGATTAGTGGCAAAATGTAATGTGTTCCATGTGGATTGTTGTGGGTTTTACTGCGGATTTGATATGTAAATGGTGAAATCTGTGATGGAAACCTGCAGTATTAATTGGCATGCAGGAGATTTAAAATAATTTTAGGCTTCAGGTTTTTTGTTTTTGCAAATTGTGGATGCAACGTTGTAAAATCTCATCTACTTTTCTGAAAGTGCAAAAGGCTGCGTCTTTACCACTGTGCAAGAAACACACATGATGCATTAAGATTTTGTAAGGGTATAGTTCCTCAGGTATCCATTATTACAGCATTTCTGTGAGAAGAAACAGAAGTATCTCACTAGTGCCGAAGGGACTGTCTGTGATGACTCAATTCTAAGAAGAAATATTATGTGCTTGCAGTACCACTGGTGAGCAGTAGGGGGCACCACCTTCCTTTCTGTCACTTGCTAGTTTTAGTTCGTATGTTCAGATTCATGTCTTTACCACAATACGTAAACTACAGTATGAATTGATCCCTATATTTCCATCCAAGACATAATCAACTGCTTAGAGAACATACTGTGAGAACTGGAACTGTTCCACATATAAGATCCACAGTCACACCCAAGCCTAAATGATTTTCTGGATGCAAAACAGATAAAGATCAACTATTGCTTTCTTACAAGACATTTGCTTCTCTTAAGGCTCCATTCACACGTCCTGTTTTTCTTTCCTGATTCAATCCTGATCCTGATCTGGATCCATTCATTTCAATGGGTCCTGAAAAAATCAGGATCGAATCAGGAAAGAAAAACAGGACGTGTGAATGGAGCCTAAAGGAATGGTCCCATAATTAACACTTGTCACTTGCGCTATTCAGAGACTCTGAGAGTGACAGAGTGTTTTACAGTAAATTCTGCCATACGGGAATCAAATAGGCTTGACATGGCTTAGGTGCATAAAATGTTTGGTAAACTACGATAAGTACATTAAAGGGGGTGTTCAAGAATGTGTGAGGGGGGAAAATTAGAAACCCCTTATTCTGCCAGATATCAAAACAGATGTTGACATCACTAAGCCCAGAAAAGGAGCCTAGGTCTGCAGGAAAAGGAGTGGGGATCCGGTGCTTCCAAAGGAAAAGATCAAACTTCAGGTGGCGCTATACGGATAGATTTCAATAGCTCGGTGGCTATACTTGCACTCACAAAAGTATTCAGATTCCAGTGCTGGTTTGAAAAATGTACAATATTTTTTGTGGGACAACCCCTTTAAATATATGAAAGGCTGCATCTATTCAGATTTGGCAGTGCTAAATTTGCAACATATGATTTGTAGCTCATAATATTACATGGGAGTAAGCTTGGCTCTTAACCCTTTCAGTACGGGAGGTTTTTTCGGTTATGCATTTTCGTTTTGCGCTCCCTGCCTTCAAACAGCCATAACTGTTTTATTTTTCTGTTCACATAGCTGTATGAGGGCTTGTTTTTTGCGGGACAAGTTGTACTTTCCAACGCCACCATTTAATATTGCATATGGTGTAGTGGGAAGCGGGAAAAAAATTCCAAATCGGGTGAAATTGCAAAAAAAACGCTATTCCGCTACAGTTCTACGGGTTTCTTATTTACAGCGTTCGATGTTCATTAAAACTGACCAGTTACTTTCATTCTACTGGTCAGTATGAATCCGGAAATACCTAATATATATAGTTTTTCCTGCATTTTGATAGTGATAAAATAATTAGAAAGTTGCCCTTTTTGTTTCTTTTTTTTTGTCATATCTTGACCCCTATAACTTTTTGGTATTTATGTGTATGGAGCTGTATGGGGGCTCATTTTTTGCGGGGCGATCTGAAGTTTTTATTGATACCATTCTGGGGTGTGTATGACTTTTTAAACACTTTTTATTAAATTTTTTTTAGAAAAAAAAGCAACAAAAAACAGCGAATCGCCATTTGGACGCTTTTTTCTGCCACACAATTCGCCGTATTAGAATTTTTTTTTATATTTTAAATGTACGGGCATTTTTTGTCACGGTGATACCTATGATGTCTATATTTATTGTTATTTAGGTATTTATTTTTTAATTATACGGAAAGGGTGATTTGAACTTTTATATATTTTTTAAAAAAATTTTTGTGATTATTTTAAAGCTCAAATATGAGCTAATATATTGTGTTTTTTTTTCTTTATGAGCAATCAGGGATTTACTAGATTGAGATAAATCCAAGAATTGCTCATTTCTTATCCTGGCCTGCCATCTAGTGGCCAGAATAAGAATTGCACTTTGAAAGCTGTAAACCTCATCAACGAGGTTTACAGCTTTCAGATCGTGTACAGACACCCTGATTGGCCACACGGGGTGTCTGTACACCACCCGGAAGCGTATACGGCATCTAAAGGCCCAGCAAGACGCCGCTGATCGGGTAAGTAGCGGCAAGTCTCTGCTGTTTGAAACAGCAGAGACTTGCCGGCCATGACGCCCGCCGCATGTACGGCGCTGGTACTGTAAGGGTTAAATGACAAACTCAGCCCTGTTACATCTACATTTCTTGCATGGACTGGACGCTTGGAGAGGAAAGGTTCCTGTAACAACTTCTAATGAGCGGTCATTGTATTTGTAGGTGGCGGCTCCCAATGGAGACGTAATTGTAAGACTTCTCCTATTTGGAGCCCAAGTTGAGTGTTTGGCCGAGCGTGACTCATTTTATAATTGTTTGAGGCAATTATGGCGAGGCCTTGATGCCAAGAAAACAAACTTGACTTGTTGTGCTGGCTCGTGTCTTGCTTCCGCTGTCTTGTTATTATATTTTAAGGTGATTTATGCCAATTTTCAGCCCGGAAACACAAGCGTAGCATCATGTTATGACAACAAATGGCATCTAATGCAGAGTCCAGGCCAAGACATAGCAACCGATACTGCGATGTAGGGCGCAGCTCACAGGGGGGCTGTTACCGTGGAAACCGTGTGTGAAGAAGCAGGCTTCTGATTTCCCAGACCCTCCACCACCGTTCGCATTCGCGAGTTATTCTGCCAAAATTGTAAGACTTCAGAAGTCCTGGCTCCTTCCCTGCAGACATATGGAGGTGGGGAAGACAGCAGATGTTCTTTCACTACAACATGGAGCAATTCTGAAATTATAGCAATGTACCGTACGCTTCTCCTAATCCTGCCAAACCTCGAAAAACCTAAACAGGTATGTACAGCCAAATGCGGGAAAAATAACATAGTGAAGACCCCTGCAGAGAGGCGAAGAGTTGCTCAAGAGTTTGTTTTTTACTTGATTTTGGACTAGATTGTTAGATTCCCCCCCCCCAAAAAGCAGTCTGGATGTGTAGTCTGGAGCGCCCCCTATAACAGCAGTCTGGATGTGTAATCTGGAGCGTCCACTATAACAGCAGTCTGGATGTGTAGTCTGGAGCGCCCACTATAACAGCAGTCTGGATGTGTAATCTGGAGCGTCCACTATAACAGCAGTCTGGATGTGTAGTCTGGAGCGCCCACTATAACAGCAGTCTGGATGTGTAGTCTGGAGCGCCCCCTATAACAGCAGTCTGGATGTGTAGTCTGGAGCACCCTCTATAACAGCAGTCTGGATGTGTAATCTGGAGCGTCCACTATAACAGCAGTCTGGATGTGTAGTCTGGAGCGCCCCTTATAACAACAGTCTGGATGTGTAGTCTGGAGCGCCCACTATAACAGCAGTCTGGATGTGTAGTCTGGAGCGCCCACTATAACAGCAGTCTGGATGTGTAGTCTGGAGCGCCCTCTATAACAGCAGTCTGGATGTGTAGTCTGGAGCGTGTCCTATAACAGCTGTCTGGATGTGTAGTCTGGAGCGCCCCCTATAACAGCAGTCTGGATGTGTAGTCTGGAGCGTCCACTATAACAGCAGTCTGGATGTGTAGTCTGGAGCGCCCTCTATAACAGCAGTCTGGATGTGTAGTCTGGAGCGCCCTCTATAACAGCAGTCTGGATGTGTAGTCTGGAGCGTGTCCTATAACAGCTGTCTGGATGTGTAGTCTGGAGCGCCCCCTATAACAGCAGTCTGGATGTGTTGTTTGGAGCGCCCCCTATAACAGCAGTCTGGATGTGTAGTCTGGAACGCCCTATAACAGCAGTCTGGATGTGTAGTCTGGAGCGCCCCCTATAACAGCAGTCTGGATGTGTTGTTTGGAGCGCCCCCTATAACAGCAGTCTGGATGTGTAGTCTGGAGCGCCCTCTAAAACAGCAGTCTGGATGTGTAGTCTGGAGCGACCTCTATAACAGCAGTCTGGATGTGTAGTCTGGATCCCCTATGACAGCAGTCTGAATGTGTAGTCTGGAGCGCCCCCTATAACATTTGTCTGGATGTATAGTCTGGAGCGCCCCCTATAACAGCAGTCTGGATGTGTAGTCTGGACCTCCTCCTATAACAGCAGTCTGGATGTGTAGTCTGGAGCGCCCTCTATAACAGCAGTCTGGATGTGTAGTCTGGAACGCCCCTTATAACAGCAGTATGGATGTGTAGTCTGGAACGCCCCTTATAACAGCAGTATGGATGTGTAGTCTGGAGCGCCCCCTATAACAGCAGTCTAGGATGTGTAGTCTGGAGCGCGTCCTATAACAGCAGTCTGAATGTGTAGTCTGGAGCTCCCCCTATAACAGCAGTCTGGATGTGTAGTCTGGAGCGCCCTATAACAGCAGTCTGGATGTGTAGTCTGGAGCGCCCTCTATAACAGCAGTCTGGATGTGTAGTCTGGAGCGCGTCCTATAACAGCAGTCTGGATGTGTAGTCTGGAGCGCCCCCTATAACAGCAGTCTGGATGTGTAGTCTGGAGCGCCCCCTATAACAGCAGTCTGGATGTGTAGTCTGGAGCACCCCCTATAACAGCAGTCTGGATGTGTAGTCTGGAGCGCCCTCTATAACAGCAGTCCTAGGATGTGTAGTCTGGAGTGCCCTCTATAACAGCAGTCTGGATGTGTGGTCTGGAGCGCCCCCTATAACAGCAGTCTGGACGTATAGTCTGGAGCGCCCCCTATAACAGCAGTCTGGATGTATAGTCTGGAGCGCCCCCTATAACAGCAGTCTGGATGTATAGTCTGGAGCACCCCCTATAACAGCAGTCTGGATATATAGTCTGGAGCGCCTCCTATAACAGCAGTCTGGATGTATAGTCTGGAGCGCCTCCTATAACAGCAGTCTGGATGTATAGTCTGGAGCGCCCACTATAACAGCTGTCTGGTTGTGTAGTCTGGAGCGCCCCCTATAACAGCAGTCTGGATGTGTAGTCTGGAGCGCCCCCTATAACAGCAGTCTGGATGTATAGTCTGGAGCGCCCACTATAACAGCAGTCTGGATGTATAGTCTGGAGCGCCCACTATAACAGCAGTCTGGATGTATAGTCTGGAGCGCCCCCTATAACAGCTGTCTGGTTGTGTAGTCTGGAGCACCCCCTATAACAGCAGTCTGGATGTATAGTCTGGAGCGCCCACTATAACAGCAGTCTGGATGTATAGTCTGGAGCGCCCACTATAACAGCAGTCTGGATGTATAGTCTGGAGCGCCCCCTATAACAGCTGTCTGGTTGTGTAGTCTGGAGCACCCCCTATAACAGCAGTCTGGATGTATAGTCTGGAGCGCCCCCTATAACAGCAGTCTGGATGTATAGTCTGGAGCGCCCCCTATAACAGCAGTCTGGATATATAGTCTGGAGCGCCTCCTATAACAGCAGTCTGGATGTATAGTCTGGAGCGCCCACTATAACAGCTGTCTGGTTGTGTAGTCTGGAGCGCCCTCTATAACAGCAGTCTGGATGTGTAGTCTGGAGCGCCCCTATAACAGCAGTCTGGATGTATAGTCTGGAGCGCCCCCTATAACAGCAGTCTGGATGTATAGTCTGGAGCGCCCCCTATAACAGCAGTCTGGATGTATAGTCTGGAGCGCCCCCTATAACAGCAGTCTGGATGTGCAGTCTGGAGCGCCCCCTATAACAGCAGTCTGGATGTGCAGTCTGGAGTGCCCACTATAACAGCAGTCTGGATGTATAGTCTGGAGCACCCACTATAACAGCAGTCTGGATGTATAGTCTGGAGCGCCTCCTATAACAGCAGTCTGGATGTATAGTCTGGAGCGCCCCCTATAACAGCTGTCTGGTTGTATAGTCTGGAGCGCCCCCTATAACAGCTGTCTGGTTGTGTAGTCTGGAGCGCCCTCTATAACAGCAGTCTGGATGTATAGTCTGGAGCCCCCCTACAATATTCTGGATGTGTAGTCTGTGGTTTGTTAGGCACCATTTCAGTTTCCGCCTCAGGCAACAGAAAGGCTAGGTGCGCCCCTGATTACACCCTACATATGTATCAAGAAATTAATCAGCACATGATTTGGGATGAAGGACGGTCTCACATCCCGTAGCAGATTTTGATGTAGATTCAAATAGAATGGAAAATATAAAGGAAGGATTTCTACTTCCTGCGGGATCTACTTCTGGCTTTAGGTTAAAAAGCTGCAAAATAAATTACTGTGGCATGTGACACCTAACTGCTCTAGAAATGAGAAACCATCCTTTAGGTGGGTATATTTATTACAAATCATACAGCCTTTACCAGGTATGTTCCATTTTTCATTCCACTAGAGGGCAGTAGTGTCATTTGTAAGGGAAAGGTAGTTCTACAATGTGTCTGAAAAAAAGAACTAAATGTATTCAAATAAATTACTATATTTCATGATGGATAGATATGAGATAGATAGATAGATAGATAGATATAAGGACAAAGAACGGACAGCACCTCCTTTTAGTCAGGTGCAAGCTACCTATTGGCTAATTAAATACTAAACAAAGAATGGCAGCAGCACTAGATAAGCCATGACACATAAAATGAACATGAGGTGAATGTGTGAAAAGGTAAAAAAGCATAACTGCTATGTAGTAAGTAATATGGAAGCTCTTAGCGCATATAAATGATCATAAATATGTCGGGCTCATCCACCAACGATCAAGGTGGCTTCCAATCGGATGAGTCCTACACTAACACTGACCTGCATCCTACACAAACCAGCAGGCCCATATCAGGAGAACATCATACCTGGTCAGAAGCTGCACCAGTGTGAACAGGAGTGCTAAATTCCCAGAGGAGGCCAATCCTCCTCTATATATACATAAGGACAAAGAACGGACAGCACCTCCTACAGGTGAGAGTCAGGTGCAAGCTACCTATTGGCTAATTAAATACTAAACAAAGAATGGCAGCAGCACTAGATAAGCCATGACACATAAAATGAACATGAGGTGAATGTGTGAAAAGGTAAAAAAGCATAACTGCTATGTAGTAAGTAATATGGAAGCTCTTAGCGCATATAAATGATCATAAATATGTCGGGCTCATCCACCAACGATCAAGGTGGCTTCCAATCGGATGAGTCCTACACTAACACTGACCTGCATCCTACACAAACCAGCAGGCCCATATCAGGAGAACATCATACCTGGTCAGAAGCTGCACCAATGTGAACAGGAGTGCTAAATTCCCAGAGGAGGCCAATCCTCCTCTATATATACATAAGGACAAAGAACGGACAGCACCTCCTACAGGTGAGAGTCAGGTGCAAGCTACCTATTGGCTAATTAAATACTAAACAAAGAATGGCAGCAGCACTAGATAAGCCATGACACATAAAATGAACATGAGGTGAATGTGTGAAAAGGTAAAAAAGCATAACTGCTATGTAGTAAGTAATATATAGTATTACTTACTACATAGCAGTTATGCTTTTTTACCTTTTCACACATTCACCTCATGTTCATTTTATGTGTCATGGCTTATCTAGTGCTGCTGCCATTCTTTGTTTAGTAGATAGATAGATATGAGATAGATAGATAGATATGTAGATATGAGATAGATAGATAGATAGATATGTAGATATGAGATAGATAGATATAAGATAGATAGATAGATAGATAGATATGAGATAGATAAAGATAGATTAGATAGATAAGATATATAGATAGATAGATATAAGATGGATAGATAGATAGATAGATAGATAGATAGATAGATATGAGATGGATAGATATAAGATAGATAGATAATTATTCAAAAAAGGAACAGCACCTCCTACAGGTGAGAGTCAGGTGCAAGCTACCATGGCTGATTTAATACAATGCAAAAAAGTAGCAGCACTCTATATGCACTAAGACAAATAAGGTGAATATCTGAAAAGGTAAAAATGCATTACTGCTATATAGACTAATAGATAAGGTGGAAGCTCTTAGCGCATATAAATGATCATAAATATGTCGAGCCCATCTACCAACCGACAAGGTGGCTTCCAATCAGATGGGTCCTACACTAACCCTGACCTGTATCCTACAAATACCTGCAAGTCTGAATCAAAGGAGCACCCAGCTAATTCCTTTTTTGAATAATTATGTATATATAAGGGAGTATGGCTTCCTTTGGGAACTTAGCACTCCTGTTCACAGCGTCTGATCAGGTAACATGCTGGTGCTCCTTTGATTCAGACTTGTAGGTTTTTGTAGGATGCAGGTCAGGGTTAGAGTAGGACCCATCTGATTGGAAGCCACCTTGTCTGTCGGTAGATGTGGCCAGATCCGTGGCCCGTCCCCATTACAGTGAATGGGGCCAGAGCGCAGTTCCACATACAAAATACAAAGTAAGAAAAAACACGAGCACCGTTTTCCTGTTAGTAAATCGGCATGAATTGCTGAAGATTTTAAGCAGTGGATTTCCTGTGAAGAATTGCGGATTTGATGCAGAAAAACCTGTGTGGACGTACCCATAAGCATCCTGATCTGTTTAGGAAGAATGGCACAGCCTCCACGTTTTGTGCATGTTTACATATATCTGTAGTTATAGCCCTGTCTTCACATACCCTATCCTAGGCAGAAGGACCTATAAGTGCTGCCCGTAATACCCAACGCTGAGGACACGCCCCATCAGCCTGCTCTTAGCTACTCACTGTTATGGTGCTTTAGGCTGACTAAATTCACACGTCCGTGGAGCAGAGTACGGGATGGTCCGTGAAATCCTGAACCGTACTCCTTCTGAGGGCAGGAGAGCACGGCGTCATTGGTTGCTATGACGCCGTGCGCTCTCCCTGAGGCAGCCGCTGTACAGTGATACTCTGTACACATTCATATAGAGTGTATCACTGTATGCAACCAGTGACGCCGTGCTCTCCTGCCCTCAGAAGGAGCACGGTCTGGAATTTCATGGACCGTCCCGTACCCTGCTCCATGGACGTGTTGAGCCTTAGGCCTCTTTCACATGTCAGTGAATCATGGGCGTGTGCTCTCCGTCATCTCCATGGACTGCTCACATATCCATTGACTTCAATGTGTGTATTCACTCATCAACGGTTTTCCACAGTTGTGCTGACACCACGCCCTATTTTGTCGGTGATCATGGATCCCTCATGCACATTATAGTCTGTAAGTCCGGAAAAACCACAAACACAACGCAGATGCCATCCGTGTTTGGTCTGTGGTTTTCAAGGACCGTTGCTAGGAGATTCTCTGGAACCTAACTTTTAGCCTGGCAGTGGCTGAAAACGGATCTGTCACGAACATCTTCATGGATGAACCACTGTATTTGTATTTTGATTTATTTTGATTTTTTTTCCTGCCTTTTTGTACTTATTTTGAACAAAAAATAAATAAATAAATCAGCACAATCACCATGTGTGAACATAGCTGTATACGTGTCAAGGCAAAACCTGCTGGAACTTATAGTGCTACAGCCGCTACAAAGCCGCGAGTACCTCCAGATTGACGTAGACGGTTCTGCCTTGCATGGCTGATAATTAATTGAATTTACCATGAAGCTCATGTTTTGAAAAACCTGTGTGAACAGAATTTCCATGAGCCGGGAAATACCTTATGACATCACCCGCTGCCGCCTGTGGCTGCCTTCTCTCCGGGAATACTACCCACATCATCCTTACAAGGTTCTTCTTGTCTGTTGTGTGTGCGTACATGAATCAGGTGTGAAAGATGTTGGTTTTAGCCCCTTACATTACATTACATACATGTAGCAGAGCTCATTTTGTCACGAGCACCTGATTGACAGATACGTATCTATTGAATCTGTCTGTCTGTTTTCGGCTTCGCTAACATCACCGTTCAGCCTTTCCGTTCTCCTGCTCCATTTAGGACGGATTCGGGACATAACTGAGCCAAACGGAACCTAAGGACCACATAGACTATAATGGGGACCATTAGGTTTCCGCTCAGAAGATTTTGGAGCAGAAACAAAAATAGTTCATGCAGGACTTTTGTCTCTGCTTCAAAAATCTTCCTCTGAGCAAAAACCTAATGGACCCCATTATAGTCTATGGGGTCCTTAGGTTCCGTTCGGCTCTGTTATGTGCCGTATCCGTCCTTTCCGCCTGCTCCTATAACGGAGCAGGAGAACGGAAAGGCTGAAGGGTGATGTGAACGAAGCCTTACCTGCACTGATGTAAATGTGAGAAAAGAACTGGATCACACATCCATACACTATGCTCTGATCTCATCCCTGCCGCTTAGCAGAAGACAGCGCTACTTGGCGCATGTGTACCGCCTTACTGAGACATTAGTGTACATTACATTTTGATCAAAAGGCATAAGCCCACTTACCACGCCAAGGTTGCCTCTTTGAGTGGGACCTACTCTAAATTTGACGCGGCGCTGCACGGCGACCACCGACACCGCAGCGCTGATCCGGCAGGCGGTGGGACCCAGCAGCCACACAGCACCACTGCTGCATGGCCATGCCAAACCCAACACTGGGCCACACCAGCACAGCGACAATGGCCACCACACACCAGCACCGCACCATGAGAACAGAAGCCTTACCTGACTGATACCTGGTGTGAACAGGATCTCACCTCTGTAAATTCACTAAACGTAATCTATCTATCTATCTATCTATCTATCTCATATCTATCTATCTATCTATCTATCTATCTATCTATCTATATCTATCTATCTATCTATAACTATCTATTCTATCTCATATCTATCTATCTATCTATCTATCTATCTATCTATCATATCTATCTATCTATCTATCTATCTATCTATCTATCTATCTATCTATATCTATCTATCTAATCTATCTATCTATCTATCTCATATCTATCTATCTATCTATCTATTATCTATCTATCTATCTATCTATCTATCTATCTATCTATCTATCTATCTATCTATCTATCTATATCTATCTATCTATCTATCTATCTATCTATCTATCTATCTAATATCTATCTATTCCATTTTTATCTGTCTGTACTGATGGACACTGAGTTTTCCGAAAAGCAGGTATAACCAAGAATGGCTGAATTTACGGATGAGGACAGCTCACATACATATATACCTGGCATATACCTGGCATCTATACACTAGTTCAGAACCCCAAATCAGATCCCCCCCAGCCCCACCGCCTCACATTAGACCGCCCAGCTCCAATCAGCCTCAGATTAGCCCCATAAGACCCCCAGCCCCATCAGACTCAGATCATACCCCCCTAAGCCCCACAGCCTCAGATCGGACCGCCCAGCCACCATACACAACTCCATCCATGAGTTTGACCAACTACTCAATGGACGGAGCTGAAAAGCTCCAACACTGATTTCTGGTGCTGGAGATATAATATATCAGGGGATCGACAGTGATGCAGGGTGTTGGATCGGATATAATCTGGACAACCTCTTCAAAATTATGAAAAATGAGGAAAAAATGCATTTTTCCCATTTTTGACAATTTATTCATAACCAAGATCTGAAAAATGAATCAATATCTGCTCCAATTTTATATAAGAAAGCCCCAAGTGTCCGAAAAATAAAACAAAAAATGGCCTTTTGAATGAAACCTCCCAAAAATTTGAAATTTTTTTTTCTGGTCCTTAAACTCAAAACTGTCTTGGTCACAAAAGGGTTAATTTCCATACAGGTCCATGCCAGGGGATGGGGGAGTCGCCCCTCTACGCCATCGTATAAGGTCCACAGAGTAAAATCAGCTCCTGCACCTTGCTAGAACTTAGGAAATTATAATTTGCATGATTTCTCAGGGTCGCTGCTCACGTTGGCTCGGTCTGGCCGGGCTGCATCACAGGTGCGAGGCGTCTGCGAAGGTATCAGACAACGGGGCGACTGTTCTAAATATAGCCTGGAACCTGATTGCAGGGGACGTGTCGTTTGGTGCCCCTTGTGTCCGTCCCATCCAGACCTCTGTTCTGCCGCAATCATGACTCATTACTTTCCCTACTTAAGATTCAGCAGCTTTAGTCACAAATGTATTACGTAATGGTTCCCTAAGTGCAGCGATTGTGCGCACATTATGCTATGGAAATCTAGAAAATCAGTGCAGGAAAGAAAAAAAACCACAGTGCCGGTGTGTTCTGGATGGAACGTGCAAAATGTACATTACTATATGGCGGCATGAGAGTAATCTGCCATGCCAGGGCTGATCGGGAGTGGTATGTTGTGGCCCTAATAGTTTGTGTCATGGTGCTCCTACCTGGATACTGTTGCTCCCTGGGGTTACGTCCCGTAGCTATAAAGGGGAGAGTGATAGTTGGTGGAGAATAATCCGAGTCCAGACTTGGTAAAAGTTCAACAGCTTTACTTGAATAAACTTGCATCCAGATAATATTTGATCTGTCTCTGGCTCCAGCAGGTTTTCGGGTAGACTGGCAAGTAAACTTGAATACTTGGCTTTATCTCTCTGCCATGCTAATCTCTGGACTTTGTGACAGTTATGGTACCTTTGAGTGGGGTGCCTTTTGCTGTTGACCCCCTCACAATACTCAGTCCATGAACTGCAAGGAGTCATGGTGCTCTACAAGCTGCTTCCCAGGGTTACTGCTGCAGGAGGAGGGGGGGGGGACGTCCCCTCACTGCGCTATGTTGTCTCCTCTCATTCCAACCCTCTACTCTCTATAGCTTCCTGCTTGGTAGGAAGCAGGACTAGCCCACTTCTGCCCAAGAGAGGGAGAATGGAATATGGTAAGTTCCATTCTAGCTAAAGGTACTCTCTCTGCCAGATACACCTGCTGGACAACCAGGCACAGTGCATGAAATAACAATACATAAAAATATTATTAAGGCACAATATCAAAGGACCTGGAATACAAAGCTGACATTAATGTTAACCATAAGAGACAGTAGCAGGGTGAAGAATGGTAGTGCCCGCTCTGGGGTACTATAGATCTATTCAGTCAGTGCTGATGATGGCCACCGATAGCCTGGCACTTACAGCTTATGACCTCCACAAACCTTAAAGGGGGGTTTCCAGTTTGAATCAACATCCCTTATAATAATCAGTGATGAAGGGAGCTGTATCCTCGTAATGTATTTCTTTTACCTTTATTGCTCCTATCTCCCGTTCTGGGCTGTGGTCACATGACCTTGTCCATGCAGCTCTTTCTTATTTCCTGTGATGTTATATTCATGGGTGGGGCAGTGATAGGGAAGTGTCTATGTAACTAGCTGGTGGGAGGAGCTATAAACTAGCTGGGCATTGTTAGGGGCAGTGATAGGGGAGTGTCTATGTAACTAGCAGCGTGGGAGGAGCTATAAACTAGCTGGGTGTTGTTAGGGGCAGTGATAGGGTAGTGTCTATGTAACTTAGCAGCGTGGGAGGAGCTATAAACTAGCTGGGCGTTGTTAGGAGCAGTAATAGAGGAGTGTCTATGTAACTAGCAGCGTGGGAGGAGCTATAAACTAGCTGGGCGTTGTTAGGAGCAGTAATAGAGGAGTGTCTATGTAACTGTCTGGGTGGCCGGAGCTATAACACTCGCTGGGCGTTGTTAGGGGCGGTGTTATGGGTGGAGCTGTGGCAGAGGAAAGAGAAGTGCATCATGGGTTTGGTTGGATACAGAAACAGGAAATGCTACATACAGGATGTAAAGCCTCTCATTATTGCTTAATGAGAATCCACACTAGCGTTTGCCAGAGATTTTTCCACATGTGGCTGGTGTCCACATGCTAATTAGCCACATCTAATGGGTTAATCAATGGTTTGATCTGTAGCATTCAAACTACAAATCTGAGGCAGAGGGTCAGCCAAATATATACTGGATTTTACCAATGTATATTCTCTGCTGTGTGAACATACCCCTTCCAGACCAGCAACAGGTTAGGGGCATGTTTTTATTTATTTATTTATTTATTTATTTTTACAAAATATCCTATGTTATTGTTCTTTAACCCACTGGCACACCTGCAGGTTGATACCTTGAGAGCCAATGCCATTTTCCCCTTCCCTCGGAACCAGCAGAGGTTATCTTTAGCCATTTTTGGCCAACAGGACTACCTATGCAGCGAGCCCAGAAGGGGGGATGGGAGGAGGAGAGTGGTAAATGGGGCAATGATAGGAATAGTGGTGGTTCATGGTTGCTGTCCTTAATCCAACGCTCTCTAGGTCTGTGTAGTGAATAGAGGGTGCCTCCTTTCTTCCCTCAGGATACACCCTGTACTTTTTGGGGCTCCTGCCTGGTGGTGGGAGGTCCTTGATGCTGTGCAAGTAGATGATGACAGGCAGGAGGCCACGCTTAGGTAGGGGCCAGCGGGTGGTGATGGATTCAATGACCAGGGCTGTTTAGTTACAATAAACAAGGTCTCTCATTACTTAATAGATGATGGGAATTGCAGTACATATAGCTGCTATAGACACAGTTCCAAGGTAGTTCCAATAGCCTTGTATAGGTAGTAGCAATAATGGTGGTGATCCTCCCTGAATCTCACTCTCAGTACATTTTGCAGTCTTCCAAAATAAACAGAGGTATGCAATTTGTTGTCATTAACCCTGCAATTCCCACTGCAATTCCCAGCCTGTCTCCTGGCAATCTAACTAGGACTGCCAGTGTTAACTATTTGTTGCCCATACATAACTCTTTGGGATATACATAATGCAAGGAAAAGAGTACCTTAACAACAAATCACAACATTTAAAGGAGTTGTCCCACAAAAATATTCTACAATTTTCAAATCTGCACCTGGATCTGAATACTTTTGTAATTGCATGTAATGAAAAATTTAGCACAGCCACTGAGTTATTCAATAAAATGTATCTGTACACCGCCACCTGCTGTTTGTTTTTTCTTATTTCTTTGTCCTGCTCACTGAGAAGGTCGCACATGCTCAGTTTCATCCTTTGACTGTCTCCTGAGCTGTGATAGGGAGAGCTGAGACACGCCCCTTGAGCTGTGATAGGGAGAGCTGAGACACGCCTCCTGAGCTGTGATAGGGAGAGCTGAGACACACCTCCTGAGCTGTGATAGGGAGAGCTGAGACACGCCTCCTGAGCTACAGCAGAAAAGACACTCCCCTGAGCTGTCAGCTTGATATAAATCTAGCAGAGCAATGAATGTGGAGATCTCTGGATCCATGTGAGGTACAGGACTGGTTCTAGCTTTGTTAGAAATAGATTGTCATGTACTAGATGATGTCTAATTTTCATTTTTTACATTAATCATGGGATAACCCCTATAACTCCCGGCTTCAGTGCAGAGTTACATACATGCCCTGCCATGGTGTTCCTGGTCACGGGAGCATACAAATCAAATTATTTGGTGCAGCTCTGGAAAAGGAGAAAGGTTAAGAGATGGAAGGAAGCCAGGAGGAGATCAAAATTTATGTGGCATCAAAAACAATTCTTACTGGGACCATGAGGTAGAGAGTGGCTGCTAAGTTACCCAGGGTAACACAGCGGAAGCCAACTCTTCCGTCATACAATCCTTACCACATTTGGTTCATGGTGGGACCCCATGCTGGTTGAGGTCCCCAAATTTTGGTTAAAGACCGCAGCAGGCTGCTTCCCAAGTTTCTACATATAAACTTGATCTAAATCTGAATACTTTGGGGGAGATTTATCAAACTGGTGTAAAAAAAACTGGCTGAGTTGCCCATAGCAACCAATCACATTCCATCTTTCATTTTTCCCAGCTCCTTTGGAAAATGAAAGGTGGAATCTGATTGGTTGCTATGGGCAACACCATCAAAGTGTGGTTGGTTGCGGAGGCAATTAACCCTTTCCACAAGCAGTAAGTGCCATAACCGTACGATTACCTTACTGTCTGAATCCAACACATACTTGATGGTTCTAGACTAGGGATGAGGAAACCCAACGTTTTCAGGTTTGGTGCTGTAGTGATTCCGTAAGGTTCCGATCCGTGCCTCCGTTCCGCATCTCCGGGATTGCGGACCCATTCAAGTGAAAGGGTCCGCGATCCGTGATGCGGGGTGCACACGGCCGAGCATGAGCCCTTACTCAAACAAATAGCTCCTAGCAGTGAACCACTGGGTGACTGCACTTGGAGTTGAAGGATTGCAATAGCTGGAGAGTCATTGGCTGTAGACCAAAACCAAAACCAGACATACTTGATCTCCACACCCCAACCCCTTAATGTATAAGAAATAAGATCAATACAGTGTGAAATCCCATTACTCTCCCAGCATAGACTACTGCTTATTTCTTATGTAACATCTTTTTTCCTGCATAAAATTCATACTCCCCAAAGTGAAATTAAAATTTCACAAGAATTAATGTAATGGAAAATAATGTGTCATTTTTGGGTAACACTTCAGAGGAATGGCTTCACACCTGTATAAATAAGCTTATCTCCCATACTGACCTGAGAGGACGACGTGTTTTTCCAGGGAAAAAGTGAAATGTAAGGGAAAAAATCTGTTCAGGAAAGATTATTGCTGCATATATGTAACGTGAGAATTAGTCCTCATCGATACAATTGTTATCCTTCATGTTGGTTTTCTGGGAATATATTGTGCATTGATGGCATGAACTTAGAATAAGTAATCAATGTGGGATTATGGGGGCCGCTAACTGCTAAAATACTGCCTCCTATGTACATGAATAGAACTGCTATAATACTGCTCCTATGTATAAGAATATAACTACTATAATACTGCTCCTATGTACAAGAATATAACTACTATAATACTGCCTCCTATGTACAAGAATATAACTACTATAATACTGCTCCTATGTACAAGAATATAACTACTATAATACTGCCTCCTATGTACAAGAATATAACTACTATAATACTGCCTCCTATGTACAAGAAATATAACTACTATAATACTGCTCCTATGTACAAGAATAGAACTACTATAATACTGCTCCTATGTACAAAATTATAACTACTATAATACTGCTCCTATGTACAAGACTATAACTACTATAATACTACTCCTATGTACAAGAACTACTATAATACTGCCTCCTATGTACAAGACTATAACTACTGTAATACTGCTCCCATGTACAAGAATATAACTACTGTAATACTGCTCCTATGTACAAGAATATAACTAACTATAATACTGCTCCTATGTACAAGAATATATCTACTATAATACTGCTCCTATGTACAAGAATATAAACTACTATAATACTGCCCTATATACAAGAATATAACTACTATAATACTGCTCTCTATGTACAAGAATATAACTAGTATAATACTGCTCTATGTACAAGAATATAACTACTATAATACTGCTCCTATATACAAGAATATAACTACTATAATATGCTCCTATGTACAAGAATATAACTACTATAATACTGCTCCTATGTACAAGAATATAACTACTATAAATACTGCCTCCTATGTACAAGAATATAAACTACTATATATACTGCTCCTATGTACAAGAATATAACTACTATAATACTGCTCCTATGTACAAGAATATAACTACTATAATACTGCCTCCTATGTACAAGAATATAAACTACTGTACAATAATACTACTCCTATGTACAAGAATATAACTACTATAATACTGCTCCTATGTACAAGAATATAACTACTATATAACTACTATAATACTGCTCCTATGTACAAGAATATAACTACTATAATACCTATGTACAAGAATATAACTACTATAATACTGCTCTCCTATGTACAAGAATATAACTACTATAATACTGCTCCTATGTACAAGAAATATAACTACTATATAATACTGCCTCCTATGTACAAGAAATATAACTACTATAATACTGCTCCTATGTACAAAATAACTACTATAATACTATATAAAGAATATAACTACTATATACTGCCTCCTATGTACAAGAATATAACTACTATAATACTGCTCCTATGTACAAGAATATAACTACTATAATACTGCTCCTATGTACAAGAATATAACTACTATAATACTGCTCCTATATACAAGAATATAACTACTATAATACTGCTCCTATGTACAAGAATATAACCACTATAATACTACCTCCTATGTACAAGAATATAACTACTATAATACTGCCTCCTATGTACAAGAATATAACTACTATAATACTGCTCCTATGTACAAGAATATAACTACTATAATACTGCTCCTATGTACAAGAATATAACTACTATAATACTGCCTCCTATGTACAAGAATATAACTACTATAATACTGCTCCTATGTACAAGAATATAACTACTATGATAAAACTTGGTCTTAGCCTGTTTTCTCATGTTATATCAGGTGTCCTGTACTAATTACACAGTAAATACAGTATATTGCTTTACTTTCCTGTTTCCACATTGTGTTTGCCAGAAGCTGTTTATAAATGGCGACATTACTCTTAAAATCTTGACTGGAAATAGTGATATGATGATGGCTGAATGAAGTGGACGGGTCACAGGGTTTGTGTCTCTGTTGAGCTTATGTCAGTGTGGATGGTGTAATACCTTCATTCCTTCACATATACATTTGGTAATATATAATTGCATGTAATAATCATTCATTGGGAAACCAAGTGCTACACGGGTCACATTGTGGCATCCTTCAAATGCCCCAAATGTCCATTATTCTACATATTACATAATCCATACCATATTGTCTAAACTCGCCAAGATCAGCATGATGACGTCTTCATACTCAAGATGCCCATATTTATGAGGGACTGTGCCTACATAAGCCCTTTATTGGTCCAGGACGCTCAATGCCTACTTATGCCCTATTGAAAAATTCTAAGATAAGAGAATCCCCAATTTAGGACCCTAATCTATTAGCCTGAGGTCAATGCAGTCTCGCAGAGTACTGGCATGTTCATACAATACGGTAGATATACAGACTAGTGAAATCAATGGGAACTATGTAATACCTCATATCACCTGTGGTGGTGCTGCAGGGATAGTAACACTTCCTGCTGGGTTTTTTAACTGGTTACAATTGATCGCTGGGGATCTAATCAGCAAGAATTATTGTGATTAGCTGTTTGTCAGGGGACCCTTGTAGCAAAAAGGGATCGTCCCAAGTGGACAACCTCTTTAATCCCAGTTCTGAGGTGATGACATAAAAAATGAGCCCCTCTTTCATTGGCCAGTTAAATTGTGTGATGAGTTTTGACAATGTGCAACCTTCCTCTTCCTGCTTCCTCTACCAGCCTCCTCGACCCTGTCAACGAAGAAGGAGAGTGAGGGGCTAGAAGAGGAAGCAAGAGTAGCACGGGTGCACAGAATGGCTTGGGTCTGTCCTCAGTGCACTTAACTGCTCATTTGCATATAGATTAAAAGTATTTCTTCTCCAGAATGAAGCAACTAAGTTAGGCTACTTTCACACTAGCGTTTTATAATTCCGGTATTGAGTTCCGTCATAGGGGCTCAATACCGGAATAAAACGCTTCAGTTTTGTCCCCATTCATTGTCAATGGGGACAAAAATAAACTGAAGACAACGGAATGCTCATGTGCATTCCGTTCCGTCTTCAGACCGGAGAACAAAACGCAGCATGCTGCGGTTTGCTCTCCGGTCCAGGCATCCGCACCAAGACGGATCCAGAATGACCCCCAATGAAAGTCAATGGGGACGGATCCGTTTGGTGTGACACAATGGTGAACGGATCCGTCCTCCATTGACTTTCAATGGAGTTCATGACGGATCCGTCACCTGCACACATACACACATACAGACATACACATACAAATACATATACAAATACACATACATACTTACATGCTCCTGGCAGGTCTTCACAGTGCAGGAGGAGCAGGACGGCACACACATAGGACGATTCCACCCGGGGCCCAGCAGAGGGCGCAGTGGAGAATCGTCTTATGTGCGCACCGTCCTGCTCCTCCTGCGCTGTGGAGACCTGCCGGGAGCATGTAAGTATGTATGTGTATTTGTATGTGTATATGTCTGTGTGTATGTACTGTGTGACATGTGTGGGGCCGGAGCGCGGTTCCGGCTCCACACATGTCCCTGCGGCAGCACGGATCCGGTGGCACCCTTCACCTGCCGGATCCGGGCTGCCACTAGTCCGAAAGAGGCCTTAAAGGTTGAACTAAGATCCTCCATTACCTTTATTAGTTTAGTTGCTCTTCTTTGTACTTTGGTCATTAACACTTGATTGCTCGAGATTCCAACTAAATCCCATCAGTATGAACGATTGCACTGAACATAAAAGCCAGCCTTACCCTGAGCGTACATCCGGTATACTGAGACATTGTTACGAATTAAGAGTTGGCTGCGGACAAAAGAAAAAAAAGCAGCAGCAGTTATTAACCTAATTGGAAGAGTGTGTGGACTGTGGGAAGAGCATCAGAAACCGTTTCCTATTACCACCTGGACGGGAGAAAGAGCGAAGGAAAATACCTGCACACAATGGGGGCTCTGACTGCTTACAGTGCCGGGGAGCGGTGACTGCCGCCGTCCTTACCTCCATTATTATGTACAACGCAAGACGGAAAATTGCTACCAGTTGTTTCACTTACGTGAAAAATCGTTATTATATTAAATGAGAACAAGAACGTTATTTTGTGTCCAGTGGGTAATGGGCTTCATTTAACCATTTAAATGCTGCATTTTACTGGGCTACTTGCCAAAACAAGGCTCCTTCTCTGACATCATTTCCTGCTCTGCAGCTATTGGCTGAAATGTCACCACATACACTTCCTTCTCTACCCGCCCCCTTACATGCACAATGCTTGTAATACTGGTAGTCATGTAGTATACAGAGCACCTGGAAATAAATAAAATAAATGACCCCAGTTTGTCACACGACCCTTGCGTATTTTGAATGTTAATTCAAGTAAAGAACGGTTGTTTGATGTAATACTGGCACCATCAGTGTATGCATCAAGTCCTGCATTCCCACAGTTTGACATTGTTCTCCACCTCTTTCATGAGGTCCCTGCTTTGCACCCCCAACACCCTCAAACATCAAGGGCAACCCAAACCACCACCAGGTAGGAGAACACCAAAACCAAGGATGTGCCCCAAGGGAATGAGGGTGCACCCTTCCTTCACTGTGCTTGGCCCAGGGAGCGCTGAGGAGGACCATACCCTCCATGAGGACAACTACGATCATGCTCTCGCCTCCCGTCGGGGCTGCTGCATATCACACAACCGCTAAGGATAACCATTAAAGTGTCTAGAGATGTTGTCACCCAGCTTTTATTAAAAAACCTCAGTATGTTTTCCACATTTAACTCAGACTCATAAAAAAAAAACATTCACAGTGGTCCATCACAAGGTCTCTACAAAAGAAGAAAAGACACTAATTCTTTTTCCAACTCTCCTAGAAAGAAGGAACAACTAAAGTTCCCCCCACCTCACGGAAGCTTAGATTGAATCTGTTCTCTGGTGTTTGTCTGGCTTAAAAAAACCCATCTAGGTTAGCTCCTCAGGAAAAGGAGCCAGGTTTTTAGGGGTTGAGAAATCTGATGGTCACACCCCAGGCCTAGGAAGGGCATTCATACGGGCATCACATATCCAAGTGACAGAAGAACATGAAATTGTGCTAGGAACCCCACCAGTCACTTCTACAGTATATGTGAAGGTGCTTAAAGGGGTTGTCTTACCAGCAATGGCATTTATTATTTAGAGAAAGTTAATACAAGGCACTTACTTATGTATTGTGATTGTCCATATTGCCTGCTTTGCTGGCTGGATTCATTTTTCCATCACATTACACACTGCTCGTTTCCAGGGGTTACGACCACCCAGCAATCCAGCAGCGGTGACCGTACTTGCACACTATAGGAAAAAGTGCCATCCTACAAGCACTCCCACAGTCCTGACCACCAGAGAGACCGGCATTCTTTCCTATAGTGCGCAAGCATGACCACTGCTGCTGGATTACAGGGTGGTCATAACCCCTGGAAACGAGCAGGGTGTAATGTGATGGAAAAATGAATCCAGCCAGCAAAGGAGACAATATGGACAATCATTACATACTTCCCAACCCTGATCCCTGATCCTGTGGGACAGTCCCGGATTGCAGTGGCTGTCCTGCTGTCCCGGTACGGGGGAGGTATGTCCTGCTTTCTGTTTTTGATAGCTGTCCCTGAATCTATAGGAAGCAGAGACAGTTGCCATAATGAAGCAGAGAGCTGTCGCCGGCATCGGCTCCCTGCTTCATCATCCCTCCCCCTGCCGACTCTCCACACCTCTGGTCTATGAGGTGGGCGGGGCCGGCCGGCAGTCAGCCTCGGCTCCACCCTCTCCACAGACCAGAGCAGCCAATGTCCTGCTGCTGCTAGGAAGAAGGTGAGTATGTGGTTTTTATTTTTTTTACTTTCTGTGAGGGGCACAATGTGGGCATATCACAGGGGGGCACAAAGTGGGCATATTACTGGGGGGCACAATGTAGGCATGTTACTGGAGGCACAATGTGGGCATATTACTGGGGCACAATGAGGGCATATTACTGGGGGCACAGCTGAGCATAATTCTTTGAAGACACAATGTGGGCATAATTACTATGTGGGGGCATTAAGGGGACTGGGTGGGATTAGGTGTATAGTTATGTTTTAGGCAGAGTTATAGGCATGGCCTAGTGCTGAAAAAATTTGCCGCACAATGTGTCCCTCTTTATTCGTTTACAAAGTTGGGAGGAATGCACAATATATTAGTAATTGCCTTGTATTAACTTTGTCTACATGATAAATGCCATTTGATGAAGTAAGACAACCTCTATAAGTGAATGGAGCTGACTAGGTGCAAATTTTAGAGGAGGCAATGATGGGGGCAATTACTCCCATAGCCTAAACAACAGTACTGGAAGAGAGGAGTTCTGATCTGGGTGACGCTAGGGACGCTCGTCTCCGTCTGCCATTGGCTGCTCCCCCCTGATTCCGGATGTTTTCATCCGTGCATGGGAGGAAGCAGCAGCAGCAGTGCGGGGACCAGGAGCGGCGCAGGGAGCAGGGTAAGTATATTCAGTGTGGGGGGCCCGGCATATTGGGGGTATTTTTATGATTTTTTAACTCTCGGATAACCCCTTTAAATGATTTGAACTGAGATTCTGCTGTTTGGTCACAAAGGGACCTATGTTTCCTAAGCACAGCTAACAGACTGCATTTTTAGATTCAGAGAAGGAGTTACAAGCCTGGGAGGAAGTGAGGCAGCAGCCATCTTAAAGTAAAGCCTGGGAGAAGCATATAGGAGCTGTGTGTGAGGAGAAAATCCCTCAACATCCAAGCATGACAGCATCCTTTAGGGACCAGAGCTGCAGCTAAGGGGAGCTGATCGTGTCCAGAGGAAGGGGAATTGCTTCCAGAAATGCAGATAAGAGCTGAGGAATAAAGCCACAGACACTGCGGTACCGCACGCTGGATAAACCCTTGTTCCATCCACAGTCACCAGCTTGTACAGAGCAGACCCGGGTCGGTAAGAGTAATCGTGCATGTACTTCATCATAGTTTAGGCGCCTAGGATCCTAGAGACTGAGACCAGGCATTTAGTTAGTTAGGTTTTCTGTTTGTGTCAGGGCACAAATATTGTTAACTACTCATAACAAAGGACTTCACGATTAAAGTGTCAGTTCACACCGGAGAGCTGATAAGCATCGCAATAAGTTCAAGCCAGGTTGCAGTTTATTTAGAAGAAAGACTATAGGCACGTGCGGGGAATATTATAGTATGGAATAAGATTGTAAGGCGTTGTGTTGTACTGCAGGCTAGCCTGCACCACACACCAAACAATTGTCCCTGATTCTAGGGTAAGTAGGTAAATTTATTGCTCATACCTCCAGCATTCACTGGAGGGCGCTGCACTGTACAGGCACAAGGGTCTCATGTGTATGTAAATTTATTTGTGTTCAACCAGCATCTGTGGTCGTGTTCATTACTACGTTTAAGTAAAATGCGATTTTGGCAAAACTGGTGTTTGAGTTGCATAAGTTAAAGGGGTTTTCCATGATTTACATCAATGTAATCAATATCATATTGGCGGGCGTCCATCTCCCAGCACCCCTGCCGATCAGCTGTTTGAGGAGTCCTTGCTCTGTCAGATAATCCTCCATCCTGTAACAATACATTCAGGGTCTGATGTTTTCAATTTGGGATTCACGTGCCTTGCAGCAATGTATGTCAAAGTTCCCACTAATCACAAGCCTGTGTTACCCAGCGGAGGCACAAATAATAAATTACTTAAAGTGCATGGAAGGGCTATATAGAAAAAGAAGAAGAAACTGGAGCACAAAGTAGAAGTACATAATTTCCAATACTGATGATCGTTTTATCACACATGTTGTAAGTATTCCTGTTCTTAATACATCACCGCCACCCTCCACAGTGCTGTATACCATGAAAAGCTTTGTCCACTTTTTTTAAAATCCATTTTTCCATTATCAGAGAATTCTGAATTAATAGAAACCAGACAGCAGCAAAATATAAAGTGCACCCCTAGCTTTGGAGGACCCAACACGTCCATGCTTCCTTTCTCCTGTGGGGGAGCTGTAGGGGAATTTACATCTTGCTTCCTTTGCAGATTACAGCTGATGATTGAAGATCCCAGTAACAAGATACTCAGTGATCAGTTTATTGTCGGGGCACGTTTCTGACAAAAAGTTGGAGTGCGGGAGGAAACCAGAGAACCCAGAGGAAACCCACGCAAACACAGGGAGGACCTACAAACTCTATACTTGGTCCTTGGTTGGATTCGAACCTAGCGCTGCACGGCAACAATTCTAACCACTAAGCCACCTGAAAGTATGTAAACAGCATAGCACAACCCACTCACCGGTTCTGTAGTGCTGTCCACCTCTGACCACCGTGTCAAGGCAGAATAGGGTTGGGGGAAGCCCATTGTAGGACTTGAGACTCCCGTAGAGTGGAGATCTAACAAGCAGGAGTTCTCCCTCTGAAAGGACTCAAGCCATCCTTGTATCCCTTGTTGGGAGATGGACCTGAGGTGATCAGCAGATCAATCATCCTGTTGATCTCATGATCCCAATATTGTGTGGTAATGCATTCCCACCTGTACTGTCCACAGTATTCCACAGTCCAGTGTATTCTAATCTCATAAAGTGATGGCAAATTGATAGATATGCCATCGCTTTATGATAGTTGGGATCATATTGACATATATATGCCAGATGTTTTAATAAAAAAGAAATAAAAAATGTAAAATTAAAGTAACTTATTGGACAAAAAAAGCTGAAGAAAAATAAATCACACAAAGCATTACAAATCAAAATTACAGAACACATTATAATTATGCACAAGTCATGTGTTGGGTAGAGGAGGACCTGGCAAGCCCCACCTACTAGAAAAAGGTTTTTTGAGCGGCAGTTGCAATTTCTCTGGGTAAAGATCTGCCTGCTCAAAATTTGCACATTACCTTACAACTTTGTTAAATCCACCCACTGACATTTAGAAAAATATTTGGTCTCTCAATATGTGGCAAAGCAAAAATTTTTGCCTGCATCCACCACTAGGGGCAACTCAGTGCATGTAACACAGTGGGTGTGAACCTACTGTGCCACTGAACAGATTTGGCTACTCCCAAGGGCGTTATCTAGGTAACCCCCTAGTTTTTATCCTTTAGCCTCTATACAGGGGTCTGTCTTTCACTACAGGGGTACCTCTAGGCCCCTCCTCTTGAAGTAGTCTCTGTTAAGTGACAGCTGACCCAGGGAGGTCAAAAGACTCCAGTGCATGGCACCAAAGGGATCATGGAGATCATGGTCAGTGGATAAGCCAAGGTCAGGGCAGGCAGAGTTGGTTCAATCCAGTGAACAGAAAATAGGTCAGGACAGGCAGTACTGGGTCAATACTATGAAGAAGCAGAGGTCAGGATAGGTAGAGCAGGATCAACACAATAAACTGGTAGAAGTCAGACACAGGGGTTCTTAAAAGAGTTCTCCAAGTTATATTTATTGATGACCAATCCTCAGGATAGGAGCGCGATGTAAGGCGCGTGCATCGACGTTGTGCACACGGTCGCTTGCCCTGTCCGGCTGCCCATGGTTGGTTCCAGTGATCCCCAGTGACTCTGCCAAGTGGCAGAGTCACTTAATTATTTTATTTGTGCCTCAGTGGCCTAACACGCGCCTCCTCTTCAAACAGCTGATCGCCGGGGGTTCCGGGTGTCGGACCCAATAAATACAACTTGGAGACACACACCTCTGAAGGAACCAGACAAACTAAGAACCTTATTGCTCAATCACCTTCACATAGGGGAAGGTGCCTTAAATAACTCAGGGAAAGCAGCCATTGGCTGGGTACAGATCAGGCCACGTACGTGATGTCCCTTTAAGAGCCAAGGAGAGTAAGCCCCCTAAGGAAGCACAGCAGGGACTAGCAGGCAGGAGATGGCCAGCATAGGCCTACATTGTGGGATGAGAAAACACACACTCTAACACAGAGCTGTTGGGGGGATGAGTATCCTGGTGGTCATGCTCAATGGAAGTGGCGGTGGGGAAGGACCACCAGCAACAGTGCATAGGAATTTTTACAATTAATATTGAAGTCAATGGAATGTGTAACATCTCTGTGCACTGACCTCCTCCTCCAAGCCCTCCCATTATCTGAACTCTACATAAAAAACAAATGAAATATTAGTTCAAACCCAAATTTTAAGGCGAAAAGTGGCATGGAAGGGGTTAAATGAAATTCTACTGGAAATTCTAGAAAAAATCTCAGCCATGGGGAGACGATGTCATGAACCTGAATTATTGCTATACTGGCAGGCCTGCAGATGGGATCTCCTGACCTACAAGCCTTTACCGTATTGTTTTATGCCCTAAAACTCCCATAATTTAAAAAATTGGTAAATTCTTCAATACCAACCAGATCAAACGCGGATACTCCAGGATGACGTGGGATGGATTCCGTGAATAACGAATTCTAGGCATACATTGCGCCAGATGAGACTTAAAACCGTACTGACATTACCTGGTTTTGTAAGGATGTATCACCACAGCCCATCTGCTGCTAGTTTACAGTCTCAGGTCCCAGTGTGAATGGGGCGCTCTACAACATCAAATACTCTACCTCTAAATGATAAGAAATTGTTCTACTCAAACCATTCATGGATTTCTTTACTAGAAACATTTCTGTTGTCAATTACAACTCTATTGAAGCATCCATAGCTGTATTATATAAGTTATATTCTTGTATATAGGAGCAGTATTATAGTAGTTATATTCTTGTACATAGGGACAGTATTATAGTAGTTATATTCTTGTACATAGGAGCAGTATTATAGTAGTTATATTCTTGTACATAGGAGCAGTATTATAGTAGTTATATTCTTGTACATAGGAGGCAGTATTATAGTAGTTATATTCTTACAAGAGAGTATAGTAGTTATATTCTTGACATAGGAGCAGTATTATAGTAGTTATATTCTTGTACATAGGAGGCAGTATTATAGTAGTTATATTCGTGTACATAGGAGGCAGTATTATAGTAGTTAATTCTGTACATTAGGAGAGTATTACAGTAGTTATATTTTAATAGGAGCAGTATTATAGTAGTATCTTGTACATAGGAGGCAGTATTATAGTAGTTATATTCTTGTACATAGGAGCAGTATTATAGTAGTTATATTCTTGTACATAGGAGGCAGTATTATAGTAGTTATATTCTTGTACATAGGAGCAGTATTATAGTAGTTATATTCTTGTACATAGGAAGCAGTATTTATAGTAGTTATATTTGTACATAGGAGCAGTATTATAGTAGTTATTTCTTGTACATAGGAGGCAGCATTATAGTAGTTATATTTCTTGTACATAGGAGCAGTATTGAAGAGTTGTATTCTTGCTACATAGGAGCAGTATTATAGTAGTTATATTCTTGTACATAGGAGCAGTATTATAGCAGTTATATTCTTGTACATAGGAGGCAGTATTATAGTAGTTATATTTTGTCATAGGGAGTTTATAAGTTATATTCTTGTACACAGGAGGCAGTATTATAGTAGTTATATTCTTGTACATATGAGGTAGTATTATAGTAGTTGTATTCTTGTACATAGGAGCAGTATTATAGTAGTTATATTCTTGTACATAGGAGCAGTATTATAGCAGTTATATTCTTGTACATATGAGGCAGTATTATAGTAGTTATATTCTTGTACATAGGAGCAGTATTATAGTAGTTATATTCTTGTACATATGAGGTAGTATTATAGTAGTTGTATTCTTGTACATAGGAGGCAGTATTATAGTAGTTATATTCTTGTACATATGACCAGTATTATAGTAGTTATATTCTTGTACATAGGAGCAGTATTATAGTAGTTATATTCTTGTACATAGGAGGCAGTATTATAGTAGTTCTATTCTTGTACATAGGAGGCAGTATAATAATAGTTATATTCTTGTACATAGGAGCAGTATTATAGTAGTTATATTCTTGTACATAGGAGGCAGTATTATAGTAGTTCTATTCTTGTACATAGGAGGCAGTATAATAATAGTTATATTCTTGTACATAGGAGGCAGTATTATAGTAGTTAGTATCGCAGAGAGGTGCCTTGAGCCCACCAGTAAAATTCATTCTGGGGGGGCCCACTAGATGGAATAATTTCCTGCTCACACAGTAGCAGCAACAGCAAGACCCCAAAGTTGATTGATTATAGGGGTCTCTGCAGTGACTTTAAGAAGGCTGTATAAACAGATTATGGGTTGTCACAATTATTTAATTTGCTGGATCTAACGAACATTAGTTCAACCTTACATTGAAGACACTGTTCAGCTGTGCAGTTTAAAGCATGAAAACGTAAAATTGATTCCAAAAAGTGACAACTGCATTAAAATCAAAATACATGCAAAGCATTGAAAGTATGAATCCTCCTCTGCATGTGGTGGAAACACTTTAAGCTACACTGTAAGCTCCGAGGATACTGTGGATATCATATACTTATATACATCTGACAATAGAGAAAGTGCATCCCTTTAGGCAGGTAAAAGGAGAGATTGAGCAGTCTGATTGAGAGAGAGAAACTGGCCTCCATATACAACCTTTGGGAACTACTTGAATCGACTGTAAAGCCTGCATTTCATGCGAATGGTGCTTATGTGGATCACCTGCTGACTGGCTTCAGTAAAGTGCCGTGAATTTGTTTTACCAACAGCGGTCTCATCATTATACCACACTACATTTGTACTGCAAGGTGCTAGCGTCACGTCAATCGGGACTCTGCGCCATCACCATCAAGAGCACGTCAACCGCCATCAGGCAGGAGAACCCCAGAACCAGAGAGTGCCCCAAAGAGAAGAACAGGTGCGCCCTTCCCGTCACTGCACACCGACCCAGGGAGCTTCAGGAAACAGTGAGTACGACTACTACACCCGTCCACCACCCACACTCACGTGTGCCCCTGCGACCTGGTCGCTGTAGTAGGGTTGTTCCTTCTATTCCCCTTCTCCACTTGGCAACTCATACACGGTGTAGCATGTGACAAGGAGCAAAGCATAAAATAATCCAGAATACAGTCCTTCAGTATCCATTAGTACAGATTTCCTGACCAAGGAGGAGATTTAATGATCCTGGAATTCTTCATCTTCTCCGGTGATGATCCAGGATACAGCAGGACATGCCCAAGTGTCATCTTAGGCCAGTCCTTCTTTGCATGTATTGGAGCGTATTTCACAAGATACATATGTAGTACCCCAGAGGGGGCACTACAATTCTTACACCTATCCCTTTCTCTAATGGCTATGAAATAATGTCATCTGTGTATTTAATTTAAGGTCCTATTATCCTGTGCCTTAATAATATTGCTATGTAACTGTTATGTATTTTATTTTATGCACTGTGCCTGGTTGTCCAGCAGATGGCAGTGTATCTGGCAGAGTACCTTTAGATAGAATGGAACTTGCCATTCCATTCTCCCCCTTTTGGGCAGAAATGGGCTAGTCTTCCTACCAGGGGAGGGGTTGCAACAAGAGAGGGATTCGAGTTTTAGACTCCAAAGGGACCAGATGTGGCCTAATGAGGGGAATATTCTACCCTCCTGCTGCAGAAGCCCGGGAAGCAGCTTGTAGAGCATCTAAGCTCCAGGTAGTGGAGTCAATGGCCAATGGCAACTCGCTCAAAGGTACCAGAACTGCTAGAAAGTCCAGTAACTAGACTTAAGCCAGAGATTAGCACAACAGAGAGAGAGAAAGCAAGGTATTCACGTTCACCTGCCAGTTTAACCTTAGCCTGCTGTAGCCAAGAAAAAGATCAAGTATTGTCTGGATGACATGAGTTTATCGCAAGTTTATTCAAGTAAAAACCGTTAAACTTCACCAAGTCTGACCTCTACTTATTCTAGCAACTACAACTCCCTTTGTTGCTGCGGAGCCTAACCCAGGGGAACCACAGTATCCAGGTAGGGGCACAGTGACACAAAACTATTAGCCCCACAACATCACCACTCGGTATTCCTAAACACATATGGCTGATATGTCAACAGGTAAGGCAGAACAGATACAGATATTTCACATACTAAATCCATGTGTGAGATACAGTACAGACCAAAAGTTTGGACACGCCTTCTCATTCAAAGAGTTTTCTGTATTTTCATGACTATGAAAATTGTAGATTCACACTGAAGGCATCAAAACTATGACACATGTGGAATTATATACTTAACAAAAAAGTGTGAAACAACTGAAAATATGTCTTATATTCTAGGTTCTTCAAAGTAGCCATCTTTTGCTTTGATTACTGCTTTGCACACTCTTGGCATTCTCTTGATAATCTTCAAGAGGTAGTCACCTGAAATGGTTTTCACTTCACAGGTGTGCCCTGTCAGGTTTAATAAGTGGGATTTTTTGCCTTATAAATGGGGTTGGGACCATGAGTTGTGTTGGGAAGAAGTCAGGTGGATACACAGCTGATAGTCCTACTGAATAGACTGTTAGAATTTGTATTATGGCAAGAAAAAAGCAGCTAAGTAAAGAAAAACGAGTGGCCATCATTACTTTAAGAAATGAAAATCAGTCAGTCCGAAAAGTTGGGAAAACTTTGAAAGTGTCCCCAAGTGCAGTCGCAAAAACCATCAAGCGCTACAAAGAAACTGGCTCACATGAGGACCGCCCCAGGAAAGCAGTCACCAGCCTTAGAAATCCCAGGTTAACAGCAGCTCAGATTAGAGACCAGGTCAATGCCACACAGAGTTGTAGCAGCAGACACATCTCTACAACAACTGTTAAGAGGAGACTGTGTGCAGCAGACCTTCATGGTAAAATAGCTGCTAGGAAACCACTGCTAAGGACAGGCAACAAGCAGAAGAGACTTGTTTGGGCTAAAGAACACAAGGAATGGACATTAGACCAGTGGAAATCTGTGCTTTGGTCTGATGAGTCCAAATTTGAGATCTTTGGTTCCAACCACCGTGTCTTTGTGCGACGCAGAAAAGGTGAATGGATGGACTCTACATGCCTGGTTCCCACCGTGAAGCATGGAGGAGGAGGTGTGATGGTGTGGGGGTGCTTTGCTGGTGACACTGTTGGGGATTTATTAAAAATTGAAGGCATACTGAACCAGCATGGCTACTACAGCATCTTGCAGCGGCATGCTATTCCATCCGGTTTGCGTTTAGTTGGACCATCATTTATTTATCAACAGGACAATGACCCCAAACACACCTCCAGGCTGTGTAATGGCTATTTGACCAAGAAGGAGAGTAATGGGGTGCTATGCCAGATGACCTGGCCTCCACAGTCACCAGACCTGAACCCAATCGACATGGTTTGGGGTGATCTGGACCGCAGAGTGAAGACAAAAGGGCCAACAAGTGCTAAGCATCTCTGGGAACTCCTTCAAACTGTTGGAATACCATTTCAGGTGACTACCTCTTGAAGCTCATCAAGAGAATGCCAAGAGTGTGCAAAGCAGTATTCAAAGCAAAAGGTGGCTACTTTGAAGAACCTAGAATATAAGACATATTTTCAGTTGTTTCACACTTTTTTGTTAAGTATATAATTCCACATGTGTTAATTCATAGTTTTGATGCCTTCAGTGTGAATCTACAATTTTCATAGTCATGAAAATACAGAAAACTCTTTGAATGAGAAGGTGTGTCCAAACTTTTGGTCTGTACTGTATTTTAGCTTATTTTTCAGTTATTCTTGCTAAATGCTGAAATTTTGGATCATTTTGATGTTAGATGCATTGGATTAATAAAAATTGGTTCCATAACCTTAAATCAGTGAGGTGACTGTACACGGCCTGACGCATAGATTGAAAATCGTGTTTATCCAAGAGAACACTGGTCCACAGGATATGCCTGTGCCATCATTTAATGGGAATGTGTCATTAGAAAATGGTGAATTTAATCATAATGTTTTATAATTAAAGATATTTTTAAGAATTTTGGTTGATTTAAAATCCTGCAGTGTTTTTATAAACACTAGGCCTAAGAACATCCGGGCACTTCCTGTTTTGTACAGATCACTTCTCAGTGATCCTCTTAGTATCATCATAGCCAGGAGTACAATGAAAGATAACATTCACTATGGGTAATGTCACAGCTCACCTCTTTTCCCTCCCTGCACAATGACCTCTGTACAGGTCACAACACTCTCCCACAGAAATTAATGAACATCTCATTTCCATTTTGTCTATGATTTAGGTGATTGCTTTTAGGGCTTATTCAGAGGAGCAAACGTACTCAGCATGCTGTTTACTAAAAACAGACAATTTTCCATCCCTGTGGAGTCAGTATGGTCTCTGACTGCATTGCCCCACTTCCATTCACAAAGCACATCATTAAATCCTGGCTTCCAGCTGCCACCACTAGATGGAGCTCAGCGCATATGGATTTATATGGCTATAGTTGATTTCTCTGCAGTGGTTCCTGCATGAAGTTGCTATGAACGAGAAGACACCATTCACCGCCTTGCCACCAATTCTGTATGTGTACAGTAGACCTTATGGGATACATTTATTAAAGGGGTTGTCTGAGTTATGAAAAAAATATATAGCACTGTAAATCTGATGGGCAGAAATTTATAACTAAGTTAAGCAAGTTTTAGGCAAAAAAAAATATATTTCCTTATTTCCCTGGTTCTCTTCTGGCCTTTGTTTACCTGCAATAACAACAATCTCTGCCCCTCCCCTTGCTCTGCAAAGGGAGTGAATACAAGTGCTGTCCTGAGTGACATGTCAGCAGCATGTAGTCCCAGCTGTACAATGACACTGCTGATACACACAGGATCTTCCCCCTACCTGTTCTTGTGCAATACTCTACAGATCTTCTCTAGTCTGTCAGCTCCTGTGACAAGCATTTGTCTCCTCAATGCCTGCAGCTACTCAGTAAAGCCTTCAGCCCTCTGTGCTGGCTGAAGGGGTTAAAGTTTTATCTGAAAGAATGGCCAGCACAGTGATGTCTTGTGTACTGACTCTTATCTGCTTGTGCACAAAACATCATCAGAGCAGAGAGAGAAGCTGACATAACAGGTCATGTGGCCCTCAGTGAAATCTGAGAAAGGGGCCACTGAAGTTAAAGGAAGTGTATTGAAAAAACATTACATTTGCCTAGTTAGAAACAAACAAAGGACAAAAAATAACTTGGACAACCCCTTTAAGACTGACAATTTCCACGCCGGTCTTAATAGTGCCTGCACTGCTGGAGGAAGCAACAAAGTTATGTGGAGGTATATCAGTACATAAATGGACCCCTATGCATTTGAGAAATTAGATGAGGAGCCCAACTGTGGACTGGAATTGCTGTGATCTTGCGTAATAAAGAAATCTGATGGGAGTAGTCCTCATTGAATGTACAATAATCATTTCTTATACGTGCTGCAGATTTTCAAGGAAACCATTATCCAACGATATAGTTCATGTATTATTCCCATCAGGGCCCGTGCCCAGGGCGAGTGCTTTCCTCTCCTGCATGACTGACTTTCATGCTTCACCGGCAGGGAGGGAGCCCTATAAAATGATTGTGGCGTAAAACAGAATGGTTGTTGTTAGCAACTTCCCATTACTTTCCATTGTGCACATTTTTTGAGAATGTTAAATACTTGTAATTTCTTTCTGAAAAAGTCCTACAATGAATGTGGGTATAGAGAACAGAGAATACTGGCAGCATGGGGCAGTGTATTCCAGCACAGCTACGTATGGACTGCAGTGTGGGCAGGGCATAGGACCCTGTGCAAGCATTGTGTATGGGCCTTAACGTGACTTGCTGAAAAGCTCCTAAGTGTGATAAAATATTAATTGTTTGGATACTCACCGCTTAATCAGCAGTGCTGCTCCAGTCCTCGCCTCTGGTCAGCGATTACAGCACGTAACTGCCTGCAGCAGGCCTTCTTCAGAACTCACCCCCAGGTGGTCTGTGCATGCCATGTAGCAAGCACTGCTCTGACATACGGTACTTATAATGGGCTCCAGCTACTACTCCATGAGCAGTGTCACATCTCGTCACTACAAGGAGGCCTGCACCAATTCTGCTCAGCTCCCGGCATTGAGCTGAGCACACTTCTATTGGTGGTGCAGCAGTGTCGCTACATTGGGTTTGGCACTTCTTCCCTCACCGCATCGTCTGAGGGGCAGCACTGCCTGGCTCTTAAGGGACTGCACTTCCAGAGGAATCAAGGTTGTTGTCTTGTCTTTGTTGTTTTAGGCCCCACCTTACAGGTTCATGGTATCTATGATAAATTATATCCTGTCTTTAAACCAAATATTAAAGTAAATGTCAATTGCAGGAGATGCCCAGATCAATGGCTTCTAAAGATGTTCCTATGTATGAGCCTGTACTCAGTGATGTCATAGCTGATGATGTACTATGTGATATCACAACACAATGATAATGTGCTCTGTGATAGAGAAACAACAAGGGGTGCTCCCTAGTGTAGTACCATCATGGCTGCGTGGTTGACCCCTTACCGGAGGGTGTTGAGCAAAACCAGACACAACACTAGTTTAAAGCACAGTTCCTCTGATGGTAGAGGAAACCCAGGCTGCTCCCACCTGCCAGACACATCCAAAGACACTGGAAGTGAAAACAAGAAGAACAGCGCCCTGCACCGAGAAACTTCTGATTAAAATATTTTCTATTAAAATAAATAAAACAAATAAAAAGGACAGGCCTGATGAAGGCAGTGGACTGCTGCCGAAATGCACGGTCCGCTCCTTATATTTGTTTTATTCCTTTTAATAAAAATATTTTAATCAGAAGTTTCCGGTGCATGGTGCTGTTCTTCCTGTTTTTACTTTGAGTTTCTTCGCAATGTACTCTGTGACATCACAGCACAATGATAATGTACTCTGCAATATCACAGTACGATGATAATGTGATGTCACAGAAAAATAATCATGTACAAAGCACTAATGTATTCTGTGATGTCACAGCACAATGATATCTTACAAAGTTCTCTGTGACATCACAGCACAATGATAATGTATTCTGTGATGTCACAGCACAATGATAACTTAAGAAGTTCTCTGACATCACAGCACAATGATAATGTATTCTGTGATGTCACAGCACAATGATAACTTAAGAAGTTCTCTGACATCACAGCACAATTATAATGTATTCTGTGATGTCACAGCCCAATGATAACTTAAGAAGTTCTCTGACATCACAGCACAATTATAATGTATTCTGTGATGTCACAGCACAATGATAACTTACAAAGTACTCTGTGACATCACAGCACAATGATAATGTATTCTGTGGCATCACAGCACAATGATAACTTACAAAGTACTTTGTGACATCACAGCACAATGATAATGTATTCTATGATGTCACTGCCTTCCTAGACATAATGCAAAAATGCTTGTTATGATGTCATGGCCAACGGACTGCACAGGGCCCTTGAAGGGAGGGTGCCCAGCACTTACAGCACTGGTTGGTCCTATACCCTACTGGGTTAGTAGAAACTATGCAGAACTGCATTATTCAAGCATTCAAGGGGTTTGGAACTGTCCCATACGAATGGAAAGTCCATGTGAAGGGGGTAAAGGGGGAAACAAACACCTGCAATTTCTATTCTAGATGGCTAAACCTGATACCAGAATCAGTCCCAAAGATCAGCGATGGAGTCCAGTCTAATCTGTGTATGCTACTGCTTGTGCTATTTGGTTGAAAGGACCAGAAAGATCATAGACAATGTCCGGATATGAAGGAATCGTAGACCTTTTGGTTGCCCTTATCCGAATGGAATTTACGTAGGCGTAGGGTAGAAGAGCTGCTACCAATAACCACTTCTTGAGTTTAGAGAATTAGAGTAAAGAGATTTATTTTCAATAATGAAGATATGGACATAAGAAATCATAAAACTTGTTCAAATATACTCACAGCCATGATAGGAAGCAGACTGTACCACATCCTCACTAAATCCTAAAGCTGAAATATGAGACTTAAGGGTGAAGTGCATTACAATGCACCATGTTCTAGGGTAAAGCGAGATGAAGATCATACATGGTACTGAACCTTCATAAAGGAAGAAAATCTGGGATGTTCACTATTTTCCCCTTGAAGGGATATTCCTGCTTCAGCAAGTTATATAGCCCTTCATTATACAACTAATAAGCTGTATTTGCTGCTACCTTAGTTACCTTTTAATCAACTGCAAAAAGATCTCAGGCAGATATAAAAATTCCAATAGTTTTCAGTTTTTGCTCTATAGGGGGCAAGATTTTAGGATTTTAGCATTTTGGGATACAAACAGTCTATGTTGTTTATGCTTTATATTACTGGGGGTACTCAGCAGCAGGTGTTCAATATCTTTGCAGTGCCTCCACAGGGCAGATGAGGCATTACAATTTAATCAGCTGTCTGTCTAAGGCATGGGTGTGTTAAGTCCTCCAGTGCAAGAGACTATTCTTGTGCACTTTGCTCTGACCAGTACAGTCATGGCCAAAAGTTTTGAGAATGACACAAATATTCTATTTTCACATGATCTGCTGCCCTCTGGTTTTTATGTGTGTTTGTCAGATGTTTTTATCACATACAGAAATATAATTGCAATCATATTATGAGTAACAAAAGCTTATATTGACAGTTAGAATGAGTTAATGCAGCAAGTCAATATTTGCAGTGTTGACCCTTCTTCTTCAGGACCTCTGCAATTCTCCCTGGCATGCTCTCAATCAACTTCTGGACCAAATCCTGACTGATAGCAGTCCATTCTTGCACAATCAATGCTTGCATTTTGTCAGAATTTGTAGGTTTTTGTTTGTCCACCCGTCTCTTGATGATTGACCACAAGTTCTCAATGGGATTAAGATCTGGGGAGTTTCCAGGCCATGGACCCAAAATCTCTGTTTTGTTCCCTGAACCATTTAGTTATTACCTTTGCTTTATGGCAAGGTGCTCCATCATGCTGGAAAAGGCATTGTTGATCACCAAACTGCTCTTGGACGGTTGGGAGAAGTTGCTCTCGGAGGACATTCTGGTACCATTCTTTATTCATGGCTGTGTTTTTAGGCAAGACTGTGAGAGAGCCGATTCCCTTGGCTGAGAAGCAACCCCACACATGAATGGTTTCAGGATGCTTTACAGTTGGCATGAGACGAGACTGGTGGTAGCGCTCACCTCGTCTTCTCCGAATAAGCTGTTTTCCAGATGTCCCAAACAATCGAAAAGGGGATTCATCAGAGAAAATGACTTTACCCCAGTCCTCAGCAGTCCACTCCCTGTACCTTTTGCAGAATATTAGTCTGTCCCTGATGTTTTTTCTGGAGAGAAGTGTCTTCTTTGCTGCCCTCCTTGAGACCAGGCCTTGCTCCAAGAGTCTCCGCCTCACAGTGCGTGCAGATGCACTCACACCTGCCTGCTGCCATTCCTGAGCAAGCTCTGCACTGCTGGTAGCCCGATCCCGCAGCTGAAACACTTTTAAGAGATGGTCCTGGCGCTTGATGGTCTTTCTTGGGCGCTCTGGAGCCTTTTTGGCAACAATGGAAGCTCTCTCCTTGAAGTTCTTGATGATGCGATAGATTGTTGACTGAGGTGCAATCTTTCTAGCTGCGATACTCTTCCCTGTTAGGCCATTTTTGTGTAGTCCAATGATGACTGCATGTGTTTCTTTAGAGATAACCATGGTTAACAGAAGAGAAACAATGATGCCAAGCACCAGCCTCCTTTTAAAGTGTCCAGTGGTGTCATTCTTACTTTATCATGACAGATTGATCTCCAGCCCTGTCCTCATCAACACCCACACCTGTGTTAATGGAGCAATCACTGAAACGATGTTAGCTGGTCCTTTTAAGGCAGGGCTGCAATGATGTTGAAATGTGTTTTGGGGGATAAAGTTCATTTTCTAGGCAAATATTGACTTTGCAAGTAATTGCTGTTAAGCTGATCACTCTTTATAACATTCTGGAGTATATGCAAATTGCCATTATAAAAACTGAAGCAGTAGACTTTGTAAAAATTAATATTTGTATCATTCTCAAAACTTTTGGCCATGACTGTAGATGAGGATTCTGAATTTCTGATCAATGGACCTCCCTTTAATAAGTCAGGATACCCTGAATGAAAATTAGATTTCTAAACCAGACAATCCCTTGATCTTTTATTCTCTGAAGGTCACCTCATGTCTCCTGTTATGCATCAGTGAGTGTGGACCCATTGTGCCAACCAACTGATTTGACTTTGGGCTAAACCCTATGGGGGTGTTATTCTGTCGCTCCCCTGGTATTCACCCTTAAACCTCTGTACTGGGATCTGGACTTTGCTGCAGGGGAGCAACCAGACCATTACCTCTTGGGATAGTCCCAGTATAGTTGGCAGCTGACCCACTAGGGTCAGGGATACTGGTGCAAGCACCAGAGGCCCTAGGCACAGAAAAAGCACCAAAAACGCACCAAAACCACAGGCACAGTCTGAACAGTCACTTATAGTGATTGTGTGGTTTTTGGCAGAACATAACTGTAGGAAACTTGGCTGGATGGCCAGTATGCAAGGAAAATGCACCAAAATTGAATAAAATGTCTGGACAGTTTCTAATACTGGAACTGCAGATAATGGTAACACAGAACTGGGGACACTAGGAGAGTTTGTGGGCAGCGTAGTGGTGGATGCAGGAACAAGGCAGGCAAGAACCAAAACTGTAGCACAGACAGGGTTGACAGACTAGGAGAACTAAACCACAGACTTAAACTAAAAGCTGAACTGTGAGGTCAACAGTAAACAGGCGAGAATACAGAATGGATGACACAGGGAAAATCGCAAGGAAATTGCTGAAGCACTAAGTCTTCCAAACACCTTTGCTGGTCACGGGGAACCTGGCACAAGCTTCCCCACTTAGGAGGTACTCCAGGGGTTGCTAAGCTTCCCCACTTAGGAGGTACTCCAGGGGTTGCTAAGCTTCCCCAATTAGGAGGTAATCCAGGGGTTGTTAAGCTTTCCTGCCTAGAAGGTACTCCAGTGGCTACTAAGCTTCCCCACCCAGGAGTTACTCCAGGGGTTGCTAAGCTTCTCTACCTAGGAGGTACTCCGGCGGCTGCTAAGCTTCCCTACATAGGAGGTACTCCAGGGGTTGCAAAGCTTCCCCACCAAGGAATTACTCCAGGGGTTGCTAAGCTTCCCCACCAAGGAGTCACTCCAGGGGTTGATAAGCTTCCCCATCTAGGAAATACTCCAGGGGTTGCAAAGCTTCTCCACCTAGGAGGTACTCTGGTGGCTGCTAAGCTTCCCTACATAGGAGGCACTCTAGGGGTTGCAAAGCTTCCCTACCAAGGAGTTACTCCAGGGGTTACAAAGCTTCCCCACCAAGGAGTCACTCCAGGGGTTGCTAAGCTTTCCCATCTAGGAAGTACTCCAGGGGTTACAAAGCTTCCCCGTCAAGGAGTTACTCCAGGGTTTGCTAAGCTTCCCTGCCTAGAAGACATACTAGGGGTTGCACAGGTTCTGTATTGTTTAGCTCAAGATCTCAGGAGGTCCTCACTACTTACCATAACGTCATAGGCCTTTTAAATGTTTGTTCCTGATAATTGCCCTGTGTACAGGTGCTGATAATCACCTGATGAACGAAAAAAACGCTCGTCTTGGGTGATTGTTGGCACCTTTACAGAGGGCAATTATCGGGAATGGTCATTCCTAACAACATTCATGCCTGACAATTGACCGATCTTCAGTCCATTTAAAAGGACCTTCTTTCTGTTGTAAGTAGTAAGGACTTCAGGAGGTGCTAGGCTGAACAGTATGGCGCTTGTCCTGAAATGCCTTCTAGGTAGGGAATGGAATGCCTCCTCAAGGATAGACAAAAGATGACAGCCATTCCAGGCTCTACTCTTGGTGGACCAGTGAAGTAATAAGGTTGCTGGTAAATGTGTGCAGACGAACCGCATTGTTAGCAAATTGGGTGGGAATTGTCCTAATGATCATGGGAAGGGTGTGGAGGCCCTGGGCACCATAATTGAGGGCCCAGTTTTTTCTAGGGGTCCCACCCTTCTATGCACAGCCAGCTTTACTCATATGGATGGCTCAGTTCAAAAGACATTCCAACAGTGAGACATTACTGAGCTCCTTCTTGCTGGTGGCCCGATGACCTAAGCTAATACTTGTCTCTGTTTATATATGACTCCAAACTAGTAAAAACTGAAATCAAGACAGATCAGCCGAGACGTGTCCAAGAGCGCAGATCCCACGTATGATTTATAATAACGGCCTCGTTTTAATACTCCTTGCTTTAGACTCCCAGACTTCCTCCATCGGAGCACGGTGTCAGGTGTGAACCATTACCGTCTTCTCACCAATTAATCTTACACAAGATTTAAGGTCACCCGCCCTTTCTCAATAGTGCCTTAATATGTGGTAATATTTAATTTGTATTAATGGGCTTATCCCTCCCTCAGATTCCTGTCAGAGCAATTACTGCTGATCCTCAATTATGGGCCCAACCTTTCCACCGATGAACATTTTCCCATATAATCTGTGCATGATACAGCATAAAGAGTATTAGGCCCGGCGTCTGGGGGCGGACGAGAGGCTGACGTCATGTTACTGCTGCCATTTTGATGTTTGCTTTTGATGTCGTCAGGATGAAGGAGAGGGCCTGGGTCAAAAACGTCCTAAACGGTTATGGACTTTCCCTTAATCCAGCAACTCGTAATCCAGATAACCTACAGTAATAATCTAGTTTATTAGTTTAAAGGGGTTGTCTCATGAATAATATTCGACAATTTTCTAACCAGCACCTGGATCTGAATACTTTTGTAATTGCATGTCATTAAAATTGTATTATATCTATTAACGCCACCTCCTGAGCTGCCATCTTGAAATAAATCTAGAGGAGCAACTGGAGCAATGAATGTGGAGATCTCTGGATCCATGTGAGGTACAGGGCTGGTTCTAGCTTTGTTAGAGGTTGTCATGTGCTAGACCAAGGGTCAGCAACCTCCAGAACTCCAGCTGTTGTGAAACTACAACCCCCAGCATGCTCCGTTTAATTCTATGGGAGTTCTGAGAACAGTCAAGCAAGTGTGCATGCTGGGAGTCATAGTTCCATCACACCTGGAGTGCTGAAGGGTGCCGATCCTTGTACTAGACTATGTATGATTTTCATTTTTTGCATTAATCATGGAATAACCCCTTAAGATTAGCCCCTTGCCTCACAGTAGCGTCCATGTATGGTGCAGTGATGATACAACACCACCAGGGGGAGTTGGTGGCAATTGATACCACTTGTACGGCCCTGTTCTATACCTATTCCAATTGTATCCTCCCACAATTACAGTTCAGCACTTGTGTTCTGGGTGGGACCTATACCTCTGTTCATCCTGAGCTCCTTGGTTCCTGAATTATACCAGAACTGCCCAAAAGACTCTACTTTTGATATCATTCTCCAGTTCTCCATCCTTCCAGAATCCTGGCTGATAACTCTTCTAGGCACTGCCCATTAGAATGGGAAACTACAACTCTTCTCCATAGTTACCAAGGTTAAGGTTTGTAAATTTGGGACATGTAAGCCCTGCCATGGGAATGCTCCCAAACCCACCTGGATCACCCACTTATGGATGGAGCTTACATAAGTCCCATTACATAAACCCCATTTCATTGTTGCCAGCAGTCCCAAATTTGCAGGAACTGTCCCTAATTTTCAGAGACAGTCCTTGCAATTTCAGGTTGGGTTGGGTCAAAAATGAGTGGGGCAGTCCCGTGTGGTTTGGGGAGTTCTCGGGGGGATGGGGGGTATATGCCAACTGAAAAGGTGGTAAGTATGTTATTTTCGTCCCAGGAAAGCCCAAATTTGCAGGGACTGTCCCTGAAAATTAGGGAAAGTCCCTGCAAATTTGAAACAGTTGTCAACTATGCCCATCAAGGTTTGGAAGATCAAGAATTTTTTGATAATAGCAATGAAAAACGTCATATAAGAGGACAGCCATACTTACCAACATTGTAGTTGGTAAATTTGGGGCACTGTATGTTTCTACTATTATTTTTAAATTCGGGGCATGTAACCCCAAACCTACCTGGGTGTAGCTAGCATAATCCCCAACCTAACCACTTCTGGCATGGGGTCAGTGATTTTGTCGAAACTGTATCTAAAAATTAGGGTCCTTCCAAGTTTTGGACTGTTGGCAACTATAGACAACCCAGGTAGGGGTGACCACCCATGAGGCCAGGTGAGGCGATCACCTCAGGCAGCGCCAGGGAGGGGCAAGAGGGGGGCATCGGAAGGGCCATGGGCAATGAGCGCTTTCATTGTGGCAAAGGGGTTAGGTTAAAAAATTGGCATTTAAGTTTTCGCCTCAGTCGGCAGAAAGGCTAGGTGCACCCCTGAACCCAGGTAGGTTTGTATTTCCAGTAAATGGTCTTGACTGTTTCCCACGCAATTATGACATGTATAATTGTTCCTTCAGTAACGGAATAAGAAAAAAAAAAAAACTCGTCTTTGCTGCTCGGAAGATGTGATAATGTACAATCATAGAAGACAAAGCCCACTTTATGCTGCGACCGGTCCATGTATTCAGAGAAGGTTCTGTTGACTTCTTAGTCAGTTGGCAACCAAATAGAAGAAAAAAAAAAAAGATTTTGGACGGTTGCGTTGTTTATTAGTACATGTTCTGCCGCCGCTGCCGCGGACTCCTGCAGGACTGTGCAGCTTTGTTCTCGGGCAGATGACTAATTGTTTAACATGGATACTTTACTGATTGTTCTCGTCACCTCTCAGATGAAGGAAATATTCAGTGAGCACAGAGCGCCTCTACTGTATATACAAATGGAAGGGCTCAGCGCTATTACATCTGCACGGGGCGAGATTGAAAACATCTGTTCATGCGATAAAACTTTACAGCATGGGTAATAGCTAGGAAGGGATCAATGAACCAGTTCTTCTTAGTCATAGGGTTACATGATTTCACTGTTCTTCGGCTTAATATGAATGTCCGCCATTGTTTTCAGGTTCTTAATTGAGTGCTGATCAATTTCCTAACATATCTTTGTAGGGGTAAAAGTTCCAAAACCCCTGTTAAAGGGGTTGTCCCATGAAAAATAATTCTACAGTTTTCAAACCAGCACCTGGATCTGAATACTTTTGTAATTGCATTTAAGTAAAAATTTAGCACAGCCACTGAGTTATTCCATAAAATGTATCTGTACAGCGCCACCTGCTGTTTGTTTTTTCTTATTTCTTTGTCCTGCTCACTGAGAAGGTCCCACATGCTCAGTTTCATCCTTCGACTGTCTCCTGAGCTGTGATAGGGAGAGCTGAGACACCACTCCACCTGAGCTGTGATAGGGAGAGCTGAGACACGCCTCCTGAGCTGTGATAGGGAGAGCTGAGACACTCCACCTGGGCTGTGATAGGGAGAGCTGAGACACTCCACCTGGGCTGTGATAGGGAGAGCTGAGACACGCCTCCTGAGCTGTGATAGGGAGAGCTGAGACACGCCCCCTTAGCTGCAGCAGAAAAGACACTCCCCTTTTTTCTTTAAATCTAGCAGAGCAATGAATGAGGAGATCTCTGGATCCATGTGAGGTACAGGGCTGGTTCTAGCTTTGTTAGAAAGAAATTTACATTTTTATATTAGTCATGGGCTAACCCCTTTAAAGGAGTATTCACATCTAGGCAGAGCCATATTTAGGGTTCATGCTGCCCTAGGCACTCTCTGTGATGACGCCCCCCCCCCATATGAGAGCTGCTTTCTCTGCTCTGTTCACCTGCTTGCCATAGAATTTGCAGTGAAGAGCAGTAAACAGAGCAGAGAAAGCAGTGCTCGTACAAAAAAAAAAAAAAAAAAGACAACCCCTTCAAAGACAGACTTGGAAAACATTTCATACAGCACTACAGAGCATACAGGGTCATACAGCGCTACATATATACCTCTTACATCCAGTCACTTCTCTTCTCTGATGACGTTTTCTTTCCTCTTCTTCTGTCAGACCAGACCGCCATGGTGACTTCTTTCAGCAGCGCCTCGTCTCTGCAGAGTTCAACAAACAGACATCTTACTTTCCTACTTTTCCATCATCCTCTCACCTTCTCCACATCTCACCCTGCCCACCCCCATACTATACTACAGAAACAGCCCCCCTGAAAATACTGGCACCACACAGAAAAACAGTACCCCCCTTACCTTTCAGATCAGATCCCCATATCAAACCCCAGATGAGACCCCCCCCCATCTACAGACCCCCATTAGACCTCCAAACTCCCATATCTGACCCTCATTAGACCTCCAAAGCCCCAATCAGCCCCTCATTCGACCCCCAGACCCCCATCAGACCCCATTAGACCTCCAGACCCCCTATCAGATCCACATTAGACCCCCAGACCCCCTATCAGACCCCCATTAGACCTCCAGACCCCCTATCAGACCCCCATTAGACCCCCAGACACTCAATCAGACCCCCCATTAGACCTCCAGACCCCCTATCAGACCCTCATTAGACCCCCAGACACTCAATCAGACCCCCATTAGACCTCCAGACCCCCTATCAGATCCACATTAGACCCCCAGACCCCCTATCAGACCCCCATTAGACCTCCAGACCCCCTATCAGACCCTCATTAGACCCCCAGACACTCAATCAGACCCCCCATTAGACCTCCAGACCCCCTATCAGATCCTCATTAGACTCCCAGACCCTCAATCAGACCCCTCTAGACCCCCAGTCAGACCCTTCAGGCCCCTAATCAGACCTCCTTCAGACCCCTAATTAGATCCCCAATCATACCCCCCCTTCTGGCCCCATATCATACTCTTGTGGCCCCCATATAGAACTCTCCTTCTGGGGCCCATGTGAGACCCCCCCCTACCTTCTGCCCCATGTCAGAACCCCTTTTCTGGCCCCCATTTTAGACCCCCCTTTCTGGTCCCCATTTCTGTCCCAGCATTTCAGATCCCCCCATTCTGTCCCAGCATTTCAGACCCCCCCCATTCTGTCCCAGCATTTCAGATCCCCCCCCATTCTGTCCCACCATTTCAAATCCCCCCCATTCTGTCCCACCATTTCAGATCCCCCCCATTCTGTCCCACCATTTCAGATCCCCCCCCCATTCTGTCCCACCATTTCAAATCCCCCCCATTCTGTCCCACCATTTCAAATCCCCCCATCTCCCCATTCGATCCCCCCATCTGCCCCATTTCAGATCCCCCCCCCATTCTGTCCCACCATTTCAGATCCCCCCCCATTCTGTCCCACCATTTCAAATCCCCCCCCCATTCTGTCCCCACCATTTCAAATCCCCCCCATTCTGTCCCACCATTTCAGATCCCCCCCCCATTCTGTCCACCATTTCAAATCCCCCCCATTCTGTCCCACCATTTCAAATCCCCCCCATTCTGTCCCACCATTTCAGATCCCCCCCCATTCTGTCCCAGCATTTCAGACACCCCCCCCCATTCTGTCCCCATCTTTTCAGATCCCCCCCATTCTGCCCCACCTTTTAAGATCCCTTTTTGGCCCCACTTCAGACCTCAGATCAGACAAGAAAAAAAAAAAACTTACCTCTGGTCCTGGCTGTGTCCCCGCTCTCTCCTCTTCCAGGGGCCCGCGCTGAAGTCACCTGACCTCCTGCAGCGTCAGGTCAGAGGGCGCTCTGTACGTCCTGACGCTGCAGGCAGTCAGGACACAGCAGCGCCGGCCTCAGGAAGAGCAAGCAGGAGGAGGGGTAAGTACTGTACAGCGCTACCAGCGCTTCACTCCCCCTCCTCCTGCAGGCTAGTGAGCGCTTCCATTATGGAAGCGCTCGCTAGTATTCCCTTTATAAGATGCACTGCATCTTATAAAGGGAAAAGTTTAGTACCGGCATGGTCGCCGATACCCCGCGCCACCCGACAGCAGCACCCTAGCGCGCCCCCCCCCCCCCCTGCGGAAATGTAAAAAAATATATATATAAAAATTCCAGGATGGTTTTTTTTTTTTTTTTTTTAAATCGCTATATACTCCTGGCGGGGTGCCGCCCCACGCAACCTGCCGCCCTAAGGCACCGTGCCCCCGGTGCCTAGTTGTTAATACGGCCCTGCGTTGTTGGTATATTGCTAGGATAAGCCATCAATGTCAGATAGGTGTGGGTCCCACCTATGGGACCCACTCCTATCTACAGTATGGGGCCCTCGAAAAGAAGGGAGAGTAGTTATGGGAGTTTGGCTATTCTCAGAAGTCCCATGTCAGTGAGCTCTCCTTCACTTCGGGGAGCCCGTTCTGATGATAGTAGACATTGATGGCATATCCTAGCAATATGCGATCAATGTTCCAAAAAAGAATACCCCTTTAAATTGTAGCATTTTGGTTTCCTGCAACCACCACTAGAGGGAGCTGTTTGATCGGTGGCCCCAATTTTGAGAAATAAGCAATTTTAGTTTATGCAAATGAGCGACTTGGTGCAACAAAGACTTTGCTATTGCAACTTGTTGCACCAAAAGCTCTGCTTACTTTCAGCAGCAGTGTAAACGTAATTAAGCCTGGCTCTGAAATCTCGAGCTTCAGTACTGTAGCATAGAGTGACCTCTGACCTTTATAAAGGTATATTATAAAATTAATCAGCCCAAAAATGTTGGACTTATTTAAATAAATGACACAAAATGACAATGTCACTTATCACTTTGCCATCCTAGCCTACCAGGAACGTAGCCATTAACCACTTTACTGGTTTCATTAGGGGAACAGAGTTGGCACTATTTATAAAGGGGTACTCAGCTAGGCATAATAGTGCTGTTAATGGGGGCCTTCTAATGGCATTGTTAAAGTGGACTTTCTGGCATGTCTTTCATGTCTTTGTCATTACAAAGGATTGTGATTAATTTACTTCATAAAAGCATTACTCATTTGTACAGTGTGTAGCTTACTTATCCTGTACTGATCCTAAGTTACATCCTGTATTATACTCCAGAGCTGCACTCACTATTCTGCTGGTGCAGTCACTGTGTACATACATTACTTATCCTGTACTGATCCTGAGTTACATCCTGTATTATACTCCAGAGCTGCGCTCACTATTCTGCTGGTGCAGTCACTGTGTACATACATTACTTATCCTGTACTGATCCTGAGTTACATCCTGTATTATACTCCAGAGCTGCACTCACTATTCTGCTCTTGGAGTCACTGTGTACATACATTCCTTATCCTGTACTGATCCTGAGTTACATCCTGTATTATACTCCAGAGCTGCACTCACTGTTCTGCTGGTGCAGTAACTGTGTACATACATTACATTACTTATCCTGTACTGATCCTGAGTTACATCCTGTATTATACTCCAGAGCTGCACTCACTATTCTGCTGGTGGAGTCACTGTATACATTACATTACTTATCCTGTACTGATCCTGAGTTACATCCTGTATTATACTCCAGAGCTGCACTCACTATTCTGCTGGTGGAGTCACTGTGTACATACATTACTTATCCTGTACTGATCCTGAGCTACATCCTGTATTATACTCCAGAGCTGCACTCACTATTCTGCTGGTGCAGTCACTGTATACATTACATTACTTATCCTGTACTGATCATGAGTTACATCCTGTATTATACTCCAGAGCTGCGCTCACTATTCTGCTGGTGCAGTCACTGTGTACATACATTACTTATCCTGTACTGATCCTGAGTTACATCCTGTATTATACTCCAGAGCTGCACTCACTATTCTGCTGCTGCAGTCACTGTGTACATTACATGACTTATCCTGTACTGATCCTGAGTTACATCCTGTATTATACTCCAGAGCTGCACTCACTATTCTGCTGGTGCAGTCACTGTGTACATACATTACTTATCCTGTACTGATCCTGAGTTACATCCTGTATTATACTCCAGAGCTGCACTCACTATTCTGGTGGTGGAATCACTGTGCACATACATTACATTACTTATCCTGTACTGATCCTGAGTTATATCCTGTATTATACTCCAGAGCTGCACTCACTATTCTGCTGGTGCAGTCACTGTGTACATACATTACTTATCCTGTACTGATCCTGAGTTACATCCTGTTTTATACCTCAGAGCTGCACTCACTATTCTGCTGGTGGAGTCACTGTATACATTACATTACTTATCCTGTACTGATCCTGAGTTACATCCTGTATTATACTCCAGAGCTGCACTCACTATTCTGCTGCTGCATTCACTGTGTACATACGTTACATTACTTACCCCCTATATGAATGGAGCTGCTTATGTGTGACCACCACTCCGTATAATGCTATGGCTGCCGAGCCCTCGGTTATCTCGGGCAGTAGAAGTGAACGGAGCGGTGGTCACCCACATGCAATACCACTCCATTCATACACAGGAAATAGAAACCCCTGTTTATTCTCAAGGGCCCCGGTGGTTGGACCCTTCTGGATACGTGATAAATATTGTTTATTGAAAACCCCTTTAAACCTTGAAGGAACGCAGAGAGATTTCAGCCCTGAAGCCTGCAGAATTGTAAATGCAGCTCTGGTATTCCGAATTTACACAAGATAAGCAATATTTACGTGGATTCGATCTATATGTAAACCAGGGGTTAATATCCCTTTAAGATTTTCAGTGCTGACTTTACGTTAACACATAGAACCACTTCTGAGTGTCTGCTCTTCAGCCTCGCTGACACTACTGGTATTCATTTACTGCCTGTTCCGTGTGATGTATGGGGGGGGGAGATGACATCTTGTTACAGTAAATGATTCTCGATATTTGTATATTAAGAGAAAAGTGTGGAAGCGGAAACAGCTGTGGTCAAGATGGCGAGGCCAACACGTACCGCACAGATGCTTCCCATTACCATTTTAGTTGTACATTGTATATCACTAATTGTACAGGGGGAGCGGCGATGTAAAATGGCCCAATTTCCCTTCCTCTATCTCCTGCTCTGAAGTTCTTCTGTGAGCCAACCGGTAGAAATATACAAAGTTCAGTCTCACGTTACTAAAAAAGAGAAATGTTGCCATAAAATATGATGTGGAACACTTTTATGTTCATAATGTAAAGGTATTGAAGGCTGGGGAAAGGGGTAGGCATGGTAGGCAGCTGCTTAGGGCACCAATGATGATGGAGCTTAAGTGTCTAATGATGTCCAAGTCCTCAGTCTTCTCGCCCATACACATAGGCAAGTCGACGTTCTGTCATCATGGATCAATCGTAAGATTTTAAAACTGGATTTGATCATTTCTAAGAAGAATGGGGCTGATGTTTCCATGGGACTCAATGGAGCTTAAAGTTTCTGAGATGTCCAAGTCCTCAGTCATCTCGCCCGTACACATGGCCAAGTCGACGTTCTGTCATCATGGATAAATCCTAAGTTTTTGAATCTGGATTTGCTCATTTCCATGAAGAATGGGGCTGATGTTTCCATTGGATTCAATTATGATGGAGCTTAAAGTGTCTAACGATGTCCAAGTCCTCAGTCTTCTCACCCGTACACATGGCCAAGTCGATGTTCTGTCATCATGGATAAATCCTAAGTTTTTGAATCTGGATTTACTCATTTCTAAGGAGAACGAGGCTGATGTTTTCATTGGATTCAATGATGAAGGAGCTTAAAGTATCTAAAGATGTCCAAGTCCTCAGTCTTCTTGCCCGTACACATGGCCAAGTCAACGTTCTGTCATCATGGATGAATCCTATGTTTTTTATTCTGGATTTTCTAATTTCTATGAAGAATGGGGCTGATATTTCCATTGGATTCGATGATGAGGGAACTAAAAGTGTCTAACAATGTCCAAGTCCTCAGTCTTCTTGCCCTTAAGCATGGCCAAGTCGACGTTCTGTCATCATGGATAAATCCTAAGTTTTTGAATCTGGATTTGCTCATTTCTATGAAGAATGGAGCTGATGTTTCCATTGGATTGGATAATGAAGGAGCTTAAAGTGTGTAAAGATGTCCAAGTCCTCAGTCTTCTCGCCCATACACATAGGCAAGTCGATGTTCTGCCATCATGGATAAATCCTATGTTTTTAAATCTTGATTCACTCATTTCTATGAAGATTGGGCTGATGGTTTCATTTGATTCAATGATGATGGAGCTTAAAATGTCTAACGATGTCCAAGTCCTGTCTTCTCGCCCATACACATGGCCAAGTCGACGTTCTGCCATCATGTATAAATCCAGTGTTTTTTAACTCATTTCTAAGGAGAACGAGGCTGATGTTTCCATTGGATTCAGGATCCCTCTGTGTTGTAGCTGTTTACATGTGTGGGAGGTAGTGAACACATGTTATGTTCTTATGTCACGGCTTTATCGCCCTTTGGAGAATTTTCTTGGATCCATTGATTGTTTTGCTTCTACTTAACAATAAGTGCAGTTTCTTGGTATCTAGTAAACGTCGAAGCAGTGTAGTATCAAACAGTATAATGGGATGTAATAAAGCATCAATATACCCCATCTGATGGTGAATTATAGATAGGTTGTCACACCTCTGCTCCTATGTTGGGAGTTTGTGCCCGTGTTTTGCTTCTCTGGCCAACTACCGGCTTGGGGGTTGCTATGCCTGATGTTCTGCTCACTCGTGTTTGTGGCCTCCACCCCTAGCTTCATCCTCCTAGGTGTCGTCTCTCTCTCTGTACTGACTGATGCTTCTTAAAGGGCCATTACATCCTCTCTCTAGCCACTTGTGCTGGAACGCTGTTCCAATTTTTGCCCGTTTGACTACATCCTCTGTTTACCAATTCTGCACTCCAGGCGTCTTCTGCACAGTTCTTGTCAACTGTTACTAGTGATGAATAACCCCAAAGTTAGCGACCTGTGGATTTACCACTGTGAAGTCTGTACTGGAGTTAAAGGGTGTATATCAGGGAACCCGTTAGACTCTGCTCCAGGGTTAAAGGGTTTTTCTGAGATTTTCCTACTGATGACCTATCCTCAGGGCACGTGTGTAAGCTCCACTGACTCTTAAAGGGCCACACTGAGTGCACCCTAACCTTCAGCCAATGGCTGGTAACCCTAAGGTACATAAGGCACCTTCCCTTGTGGGAGGGTGTGGGTGCAATAGATTCCTAACTTGCTAGTTCCTGCAACTATATATTAGTTTGTCTGCCAATGTACCGCCTTCTGCCCGTTTCCTGGATATTAACCTTAAACTGCCTGACCCGTGTCTTGACCCCTTTGTTGCCTGCCCTGACCTCAGAGTGCTCGTATTCTGTCTGCCCTGGCCTCGGCCTGTCCCTGACTATGGTTTTGCCTGATCCTTTGACGCTCTGCATAGGAGTCTCTGATCCCCGTGAGTCAGCTGTCAGTCTGACAGAGGCTACTCCAAGAAGTAGCGGCCTGATGGCTCCCCCTACAGCAGTCCATATCAGTGTAAAGGGGTTAAAGGGTGGAAACCAGGGGACTGCTAGGATAACACCCTTAGGAGTACCCCTAAGCCAAATCTGTTGGTTGACAAAGTGATTCCACAACCATTGCCGTAACAGTACAATATTGAAGAATTAGCTAAGGTATCTATTGTGATGATTGGCTACCAATATACAGAGTGGAGCCACACTATTATAACCACATCCTACTTGCAGCTTGTAGCTCATGAATAAAGTCCTGTGTGCTGAGCTGGCTCAGTGGGTATATAAGGTGTGCTGAGCTGGCTCAGTGGGTATATAAGGTGTGTGATAGGCTGTTTGCACCATTATCGCTCATTGTTGTCATGGGTAAAAGGGGCGATTTCTCAGAGTTGCAAAAAGGGATGATTTATCGACTTTCGGTCCCCGGGTGGCGGTATTTCTGACACTGTGCAGTTTGGGAACTGTTCTCTGCTGTTGTGGTGAAAGTGTATGGTGAGTGGACAAATAGCATCATTGTGAATAAGAGATGTGGAAACTGTGGAGCACCACGTGCCATTAATGTGAGAGGTGAACGTCGGCTATGAAGGTGCACAAGGGCGGATTGACACGTTACAGCAGAATAGCTCACCACCAAAATGAACCAGGGGTCTACCAGACGTGTGTCTAAAACAACAGTTCAGTGATCTCTACTGCGTATGGGGCTCAGAAGCAGACAGATGGTCAATGCACCTCTGCTAATGAAGCTGCATCGGCAGAAAAGGCTTACATTTTTGCATCAGTATTGGAATTGGAATTCTGCTGATTGGCAAAGGGTCGACTTCTCCAATGAGTCACGTTTTCTGCTTCATCAAACAGATGGACATTGACGTGTCTGGCGAGAAACATCAGAGAACAAACACCCTGCAACCATTGCTGGAAGAACAGAAGCTGGTGGTGGCAGTGTTATGGTCTGGGAAATAATTTCCTGCCATTCTCTGGGCCACTCCTCCATTTGGAAGGCACTCTCAACTGATTTGGGTATAAATCCATCCTTGCAGATCACGTACACCCATACATGCTGGTCGCCTTCGCTAGGGCAGATAGGATCTTCAAGCAAGACAATGGGACAGGTCACCTGGCTAGAAATGTCCAACATTGGTTGGAAGAGCACGACCAAGACTTCCAAGTACTATCCTGGCCCCCTAATTCTCCAGACTTGAACCCAATTGAGCATCTGTGGGACCACCTCGATGGTTGTGTTCGCTCTATGGATCCTCCACCACGCCCCTATGAAAACCTACCAGGACCCTATTGAGGGACTCCCAGCCCATCTAGCTGCTGTCCTTGCTGCACACAGCGGTCACCCTGGATATCAGATGGTGGTCAAAATAATGTGACTTAATTGTGTATATAGGAGGGTGGCTCTCCTGGGATTTTATCAAGGGGGCACACATATATACAGTTGCAGCAAACCTTGATTTGACTTTTTGATGGTTTTTGTATTGTCATGCCAATGTTTGATATATCTGTACATATTGGCCCAGAAGTCACAGAGATCCATAGAAATGGTTTGTGGTTGTCTTCATGGGAAATCCCTTTTGAGGGACTTTTAGGTCTATACAGCACCAAGAGCAATGTTTCAGCAGAGAGACAACCTTCTGATCGCCAGATCCAACGATAGGATTATATTCAGCAATTACTCTTAATGTAATTCCCTAATGGTACATGGCCACAGACATGGAAATACAAGATTCATCACCTTCTCAGGGAACAAGTCCTTGATGTTAGATTGCTGCCCCACTGATCACAAGTATGGAGCATGTATGACCCCATCGCCCCTCGTCATGCACGTTCAGCATGTACTGTATTGGCAATGCAGAGTGAATGTCTTGCTCACTGACTTTTGTGATCAGCTATTGTACTAGTGTGAATTACGCCTGTGTAAAATGACTGAGTGCTTCCAGGTGTCGACTTATCCCCTTGTGATTGTGTAAACTCCTGCTGGGTTTTTAATTCAATCCTGCAACACTTAGAACAACAAATCACTCAGTGGTGACCAGCGAGGAGATCTTCCCTTCCTCCTCCAGATGCTCGCTGAGGCTACTGGACACATTCAGTCTAGGTGCCTTCACATGTAGCTTTTTTTTTTTTTTTTACATTGCAGCTCTTTTCCCTTAGTTGTATCGCTTTAAGATGTAGTATTCTGTTATGTGATGAGAATACTGTAATAAGCCTTGATCGTGGATGGATTTCCAGCCTCTGAATATTTTACCCCCAAAAATCCCTTATAACTAGTGATCGGGTTAGTACCAAACTTTGCGAGTTTGGGTACCCAAACTCTCTCACTGAAGTCTGGGATCAGGTTCTGTGTTTGAGTGATTTTATTATTTTCCTTTATAACATGGTTCTATAGGAAAATCATAGCATTCTTAACACAGAATGCAAAAGAATATGACCAATTAGGGGTTAAAAAAAAAAACAAAAAACACATCATCCACTTGTGCGCTCTGCAGCAGTCTCTTCTATCTTAATTCAGCAGGACCTGCCAAAGGACCTGCGATGTGTGTGATGATGTCACTGCACTCACCATGTGAAAGGTCCTGCTGAATGAAGATAGAAGAGACTGCTGCAGAGCGCTCAAGTGGATGAGGTGTTTTTTGTTGTTTTTTTAACCCCTAATTGGCCATATTCTTTTGCATTCTGTCTTAAGAATGCTATTATTTTCCGATAGAACGATGTTACAATGGAAAATAATAAAGTGAAGTTCGGGTTCCCATTGACTTCAATGGGGTTTGGGCTCGGGGTCAAGTTCGGGACCCAAACTTTCTCCTGAGGTTCGGCCGAACCGGTTAAACCTGAACTTGCGTGAGTTTGCTCATCCCTACCTGTAAGTAACTAATCTGAGACAGTGTCTGCTGACAGTCGGTTGAGTGGTGACAGTGTCTGCTGACAGTCTGGTGGAGTGGTGACAGTGTCTGCTGACAGTCTGGTGGAGTGGTGACAGTGTCTGCTGACAGTCTGGTGGAGTGGTGACAGTGTCTGCTGACAGTTTAGTGGAGGGGTGACAGTGTCTGCTGACAGTCTGGTGGAGTGGTGACAATGTCTGCTGACAGTCTGGTGGAGTGGTGACAGTGTCTGCTGACAGTCTGGTGGAGTGGTGACAGTGTCTGCTGACAGTCTGGTGGAGGGTGACAGTGTCTGCTGACAGTCTGGTGGAGTGGTGACAGTGTCTGCTGACAGTTTAGTGGAGGGGTGACAGTGTCTGCTGACAGTCTGGTGGAGTGGTGACAATGTCTGCTGACAGTCTGGTGGAGTGGTGACAATGTCTGCTGATAGTCTGGTGGAGTGGTGACAGTGTCTGCTGACAGTTTAGTGGAGGGGTGACAGTGTCTGCTGACAGTCTGGTGGAGTGGTTACAGTGTCTGCTGACAGTCTGGTGGAGTGGTGACAATGTCTTCTGACAGTCTGGTGGAGTGGTGACAGTGTCTGCTGACAGTTTAGTGGAGGGGTGACAGTGTCTGCTGACAGTCTGGTGGAGTGGTGACAATGTCTGCTGACAGTCTGGTGGAGTGGTGACAATGTCTTCTGACAGTCTGGTGGAGTGGTGACAGTGTCTGCTGACAGTTTAGTGGAGGGGTGACAGTGTCTGCTGACAGTCTGGTGGAGTGGTGACAGTGTCTGCTGACAGTCTGGTGGAGTGGTGACAATGTCTGCTGACAGTCTGGTGGAGTGGTGACAGTGTCTGCTGACAGTTTAGTGGAGGGGTGACAGTGTGTGCTGACAGTGTGGTGGAGTGGTGACAGTGTCTGCTGACAGTTTAGTGGAGTGGTGACAGTGTCTTCTGACAGTCTGGTGGAGTGGTGACAATGTCTGCTGACAGTCTGATGGAGTGGTGACAGTGTCTGCTGACAGTCTGGTGGAGTGGTGACAATGTCTGCTGACAGTCTGGTGGAGTGGTGACAATGTCTGCTGACAGTTTAGTGGAGGGGTGACAGTGTCTGCTGACAGTCTGGTGGAGTGGTGACAGTGTCTTCTGACAGTCTGGTAGAGTGGTGACAGTGTCTGCTGACAGTCGGGTGGAGTGGTGACAGTGTCTGCTGACAGTTTAGTGGAGTGGTGACAGTGTGTGCTGACAGTTTAGTGGAGTGGTGACAGTGTGTGCTGACAGTCTGGTGGAGTGGTGACAATGTCTGCTGACAGTCTGGTGGAGTGGTGACAGTGTCTGTTGACATTCTGGTGGAGTGGTGACAGTGTCTGCTGACAGTCTGGTGGAGTGGTGACAGTGTCTGCTGACAGTCTGGTGGAATGGTGACAGTGTTTGCTGACAGTCTGGTGGAGTGGTGACAATGTCTGCTGACAGTCTGGTGGAGTGGTGACAGTGTCTGCTGACAGTCTGGTGGAGTGGTGACAGTGTCTGCTGACAGTCTGGTGGAATGGTGACAATGTCTGCTGACAGTCTGGTGGAATGGTGACAGTGTTTGCTGACAGTCTGGTGGAGTGGTGACAATGTCTGCTGACAGTCTGGTGGAATGGTGACAATGTCTGCTGACAGTCTGGTGGAGTGGTGACAGTGTCTGCTGACAGTCTGGTGGAGTGGTGACAGTGTCTGCTGACAGTCTGGTGGAGTGGTTTTCCAAGCCTTTAAAGGGAACCTGTCATCTCCGAAACACCCCCTGAACTAGTGTAAGCGGTGTATAGTGTAAGTGATGCTGAATCCGAATATGTCAGTTTTATCTTGATACTCGCTTCCATTCCAATGCTGTGCTCCCACAAACCAGCAGTAAAATACATTGAGAGGACCCTTCTTTGAGTCCTCTCCATTATGTGAGTGAGCACCGGAGTCCAGTGAGTGCATTTTACTGAAGGTTTGTGGGAGCACAGCATCAGAATGGAAGTGAGTATGAAGATAAAAATTACATAACCGGACTCGACGTCACTTACACTATACACCGCTTACTCTAGTTTGAAGGGTGTTTAAGAGCTGACAGATTCCCTTTAAGGGCTCGTGCACACGACCGTATGTATTTTGCATTGCGCAAAACACGGAACCCCCCAAAAAAACAGATGACGTCCTTGTGCTTTCCGTATTTTGTGGAACGGAACAGCTGACTCCTAATAGAACAGTCCTATCCTTATCCGTTATGTGGACAATAATAGGACATACTTTATTTTTTTGCAGAACAGACATACGGACATACGGAAATGGAATGCACACGGAGTAACTTCTGTTTTTTTTTGTGGACCCATAGAAATAAATGGTTCTGCATACGGCCCTAAAAAAAATGGAGCGAACGCGGAAAGAAAATACGTTCGTGTGCATAAGCCCTAATACTGGTGACCTATCTTCTGGGTAGCAAATCTTTAATTTATGCTTGATAAAGGCTAGATATTAGCCGAAACATTGCATTGGCTTTCCTAATGGCCACATCCTTTGTACATTTTTTATGGAACCCACTTGAATAAAGAAAAGCCTATTTGGAATTGAGATGCTGCCGTCCTTTTGTTGATATCTTCTGGGTAGGTCATCAGTATCAGATTGTGGGGGTCTGACTCCCAGACCCTGCCAATGAGCTGTTTGAGAAGGCACCGGCGCTTCTCACTGCTCACCAAGCACAGCTCTGTACACTACATAGCGGCTGTGCTTGGTATCAGGCTCAGCCCCATCCACTTCTATGGGGCTGGGCTGCGCCTAGGCCATGTGACCGATAAACATGTTGTGACTGGCCTAGGAAAAGCTGAGCTACTGCGAGCGCCGCTGCCTTTTCAAAAAGCTGATTGGCAGGGGTCCAGAGTCCGACCGATCAGATACTGCTTACCTAGGATAGGTCATCAGTATTAACATCTCGGAAAACCCCTTTAAGTTATAATAGTGCATGCACTGTATTCTAGTTATTCTAGATGCCAGCTAATGGCATGTCCTGCCCTATGGAACACCATTCATTCCAGGAGGGGTGTGAGACTGCAGGCAGGGGTGGGCTGGGAACTTAAAGTGGCCTAGTTTTGTAGTTGGGTCCAAACTGATGGAAGGCAGTGCCAGCAATACCTTATTGTGGCACATTATACAGCCCCAACAGAGCCAAATACCACAATCCATCAGTAAATACTGCCAGCAGCACAAAATACATCCCCAAAAACTTCCACTGGCCGGCCATGAGGAGGGCCCAGATGGCCCCCTGGGCATCGGCCCACCAGGAAATTTCCCTGTAAGGTCTATGGCCAATCTGCCCCTGATTGCAGGACTCTTCATCCAAACGGCAGGAGGGTAGTATATGGCATGTGCACTGTAAGGGTACGACATGTTCATCTGCTCCTACAAATTTAACCCATGATATTGCAAAAATAACTTTCTAGGTGCAAAGGATGGTGGAGAACAGCCATGTGCCTCTAAGTGGACGTATGTAACATGTAATTGACTCCTGGATGCCTGGGATTTGGCACTCTCCTATGGATCACCACTTAGGACAGATGTTTTGTTTCAGAAGGTTTTCTTTGAAGGGTTGCACAGAGATGATTGTTAATATTATTTCTGTGTTATTATAGGCAGCTGATACAGAGCCAATGTCAGAGCTTGAAGGATCCTGTATGTTCCTTTTTTTCTTAAGGGCTGCCAAAAGGAAGTGACACCCATCTGTACACAGCTGTTGTGATGTCCTTGTACCTCCTCAGTACAAAGCAGGCTACTAGCTGGCTAGATGAAGTGCCCTAGATACCGCTTATAGGGTGTACTGGGTCTCATTCAAGAGACACTGAGGCCTACAGGCAATGCTTCATGGGAAAAAGTATGTAAATTAACCTAGAGACTCCTCCAGAATTAAGAGAGACCATCCATATCACCAGTACCTTGGGATCCTCTTCCTTTTGCAGGAGTCTAGTTGACATCAGTAAGGGCCCCATAGCAAGGATCAGACCAGCCCCCCCCCCACAGGACAGAAGGGTTTCTGCCTAAACCCTTTTCAATCACCCTTGTGCCATTTCTCCACTGCTTCATTTGCTAAAAGTTGTTCCTTTAGAGGGTAGAGTCCTGACCAAGTTTCATCTCCAGTAGAAGAGGAGATAATCCCAATTACGACCGGGCCCCCTCTTGCCCTGGGCCCCATAGCAGTTGCATGGTCTGCCGCTATGGTAGTTAAGTGAAGTCCTGTCCCTGAGCTTTTCAAAGGGGCAGAGAATTAGTAGGACCCACAACCAAACCATCTTCTCGCATCCAGAACACTGAGGCCTACAGGCAATGCTTCATGGGAAAAAGTATGTAAATTAACCTAGAGGCTCCTCCAAAATCAAGAGAGACCATCCAGCCCACTAGTACCTTGGAACCTCTTCCTTCCTCAGGAGTCTGGTTGACATCAGTTATTTTGCATACTTTTTTTCCCCATGGAGCATTGCCTGTAAATAAGTCTCCATACATCCTCTGGGTCTCTTCAATGAGAACCATTTCCTCCCTGAGCTTTTCAAAGGGGCAGAGAATTAGAAGGACCCACAACCAAACCATACTAGTGTTGTCTAATTTCTTTAAAACCTGGGGGTCCAGAAGATTTTCTACTCTAATGTAACATCTTCTCACATTAAGAACATTTTAGGACTAATAAAATATTCCTCCATGTAGCAAAGCTGAATTTTCTCTTTGGTCACCACGTTGTGCCTAATGATAAACTCAGCTGAGATACTGAACGTTCACTACATTCTGTTGCGATACCGGTTCTCTTCTTTAGGGGTCACTGTTCATCCACTGAAGCCTCTGATCACTAGCTTAGCGATCCTCAGCTCTGCATTATAATAGGCTGTGACAATTATTACCTTGTATTTGGATTTTATATCTTGTAATCTTTCATAGGTTTGGAGAGAAAAAAATGCATTAAAAGGCAAATAAAATAAAAATTTCAGTTGTATTTTGGATAAAGCTATGATTTGAATGATTTTGGATTTCAGCATGTTTATAGACCCCCCCACCCAAGACGAGGAGGCCAATTAGGGACAACGTATTTTAGCCCCGTCTGGTCCTAGGTGAAATGACTGGAGGCTGGATGAGGGATCCGTCAGGGTTCATTAGAGGATTTCACCCTGGGATTAAACACAAAGACATAAGAGAGAATCATTTTGACTACCCCTCCCCTGTTAACGATCATTGTGCGGCTCGTTAGCACACCTCAACAGGGCTGAGAGAACAAAGTGGCATGTGTCCACCATATTTAGAGGAAAATATAGATGTGACAGGATTGGTGGTTTATAAAAAAAATTATTATAGCATAAAAATGTTTAAAAAATTGTAAAAATTGCTCCTTTCTCTCGAATCAAATTGATAATTATTACCGACTAGAGATGAGTGAACGTGCTCGAAACGAGCACTGTACCGCTCGGCTCCCCTGCGCTCGCATGGGTGCAGGCAGCCGCTTCCGTCCTCCTCAGGACGGAATTGGCTGCCTGCGCCCATGCGAGCGCAGGGGAGCCGAGCGGTACAGTGCTTGTTTCGAGCACGTTCGCTCATCTCTATTACCGACCCATGAATTTATCAATATACACCACAAGCCCTTCTTCTCTATAGTGAGTGACCACAGGTTGTCACCTGACCACAGGGATGACTGCTTGGTGCCCTGCTTAGGTCTCGCTCGTATCTGCAACAAGAGGCAGAAATGCCAGCGGCCAGCCAGACCAAAAACTGCTGCATGCAACTGTTTTTGTCCAGTCGAAACATAGCATTTAAGCCGGAAAGCAGCCGGATCACCACTGGATGCCATTAGGGATCTGGTGGTGATCTGTAGAATCCGGTAAAGCCAGATCCTGTGTACTCCAGCAGGCTGTTCTCTACCGAGAGAGCCTTCAGGAAAGGTTCACTGGATATGTGAACGTGGCCTTAGCAAAACCACCAAAGATTATTCACAGGAAATATCTTCAATCTAAGGGGCACTGGTTCTCATTGAAGAGACACAGCAGTGTATGGAGACTTATCTTTTAGGCAGTGCATCATGGGAAAAAGTATGCAAATTAGCTCCTGTCAGCCAAACCAGAAACCACCTTTTAGAAAGGACTGTTTCGTGGTTCTTGCTCCTCATCAGTACAGAGGAGGGTATTGGCTGACTGAATGAGATGCTTTAGATGACCTTGAAAGCACAACTTTAGTGAAGGACTTTGGATGGAGTTAGCAGTCAGAGTCACTCCTTATAACGTACCACTAGAACTAAGAGTGGCTCACAGCAAAGGTCAAAAGAGAACCTAAATTATAAGGCATATTTTGCTACCCCGGACACAAGGGCCTGGTATTTCCCCATTTTCCTGGTCTTTGGCCCAATTTTCCACTCCCTTATTTACTAACTATGCAGTTCCTAGAGAGTCCTACACAGGTACCCACCAACTTTAACAGGGAACTGAACCAACCAAGAATCTCTTTCCTTGGACCCAATATCAGCCACACTGGCATGCCTCCATGGCAGGTACACCCTTGCCACTAGAGGATGGTTTGCTTTGCTCCAACTATCCTCGGGATAGGTCATAAGTAGGAATCAGACTCCCAGCACCTCCATCTAGCGGCTTTTTGAGGTGGACACTTGGGAGAGTGTTCTGGCCTTTTCATAGCATATCAAGCACAGCGCCATCCATTGTATAGTGGCTGTGCTTGGTACTGCAGCTTAATCTCATTCACTTTAATGGAACTGAGGCCATCTTGAGCATAGGTCCTCAATATTTATCATTCTAGAAAACCTCTTTTAACAGTTTAGAGAAATAAACCAAATATTTGATTTTAAAAATTCAGAGGTGGGTTGACTTTAAGAACGAGATTTGCTTCGATCCCGTACTTCTATTGCCGACCGCCCAACAGCTACTGAATGTGATTTTCATCATAAGCAAACCTGACAGCTGTGTAATAAAGCGATGAGATCAGAGCGTCACACTGTGTCATTGACCCACAGAGTCCTCAGGTGACCAAGAACTCGTTTAGCTGCCGCCTCCTCATTGTTTACAGTCTTCCCACACCGGGACCACCTAAGAGACGCTGCTTTCTAAAAGGAAAGGTCACAATTTACACCTCGTACCAAAGTAATTATCGAGAAGGCAAATGTCATCCCCCAGCTAATGAGTCAGTGTGTGATGAGTCAGTGGGAAACGGTTCACCGTGGGTTCCCCCCATCCCCAGATAACATGCAGAGGGGTCAGTCTGTTCACTGACACTGTAACTAATAGAGTCTTAGGCTTCATTCACACGACCGTATGTGTTTTGCGGTCCGCAAATTGCGGATCCGCAAAAAAAACGGATGACGTTCCATTTTTTTTGCGGATCCATTGTAACAATGCCTATCCTTGTCAGCACAACGGACAAGAATAGGACATGTTCTATCTTTTTTGCGGAACGGAAATGCGGACATACGGAAACGGAAGGCAAACGGAGTACCTTCCGTTTTTTTTGTGGACCCATTGAAATGAATGGTTCCACATACGGTCCGCAAAAAAAACGGAACGGACACGGAAACAAAATACAGTCGTGTGAATGAAGCCTTACATTGTAGCAGTGTCCCATCAGGGTGTGGACTGGAGGGTGACATATTTGTCGTGCGGGCGGGTTGCGAACATACCCTGTGTAGGTCGGATGCTGCTGTCATTTCACCTTTTATTTGTCAACAGCTTCTAGATAACCTACCAAATTATAATAATATGACTGTAGGATCAGACTACGAAGGGTTTGCAGTCTGTTACCATGGAAACACATAAGTCTATATAGGAGCTAAAGATTTTTTTCCCTTTTTCTTCATGTTTCATTTCAGATGCATGTGGACATACCATAGTTTTTCAAGCAACCCTGCGATTTAAGCAAAAAAAAAAAATTCACATTAAGGGCTCATGCACACGACCGTATGTATTTTGCAGTCCGCAAAACCGGATGACGTCCGTGTGTATTCCGTATTTTGTGGAACGAAACAGCTGGCCCCTAATAGAACAGTGCTATCCTTGTCCGTAATGTGGACAATAATAGGACATGTTCTATTGCTTTGCGGAATGGACATACGGAAACGGAATGCACACAGAGTAACTTCCGTTTTTGTGGACCCATTGAAATGAATGGTTCCGCTTACAGTCTGCCAAAAAAATGGAACGGATAGGGAAAGAAAATACGTTTGTGTGTATGAGCCCTAAGGCCTGATACACACATATTTTCTTTCCGTGGTCGTTCCTTTTTATTTTTTATTTTGCGGACTGTATGCCATTCATTTCAATGGGTCCACAAAAACGGAAGTTACTCTGTGTGCATTCCGTTTCTGTATGTCCATTCCGCAAAACAATAGAACGTGTCCTATTATTGTCCGCATTACAGATAAGGATAGGACTGTTCTATTAAGGGCCAGTTGTTCTGTTCCGCAAAATACAGAATGCACACGGACGTCATCCGTATTTTTTGTGGATCAGTGTTTTGTGGACCACAAAATACATACGGTCATGTGCGTGAGGCCTAACAGGGGGAACAAACAGAACATTTATTTGGTGACCTCCCTTTCATCTTTTTAGCTGCAGATCCGTCAGTTCTGGGCTCCTCTTCTGCCATCCAAGGTGGCCACACCGCTTCTCAGACTACCTGATGCGCACTGTTCATTTGGTAGTCCTGCTGCCCTTGTGCAGTACCTCAGACCTGGAGGTACTACAGCTGTATATAGTTAGATTATATTATATTGTTATGTATTTTATATGTATTTGGCCATTTGTTCCAGTAAGAAATGGTTGACAAACATTGACAGGAACAGGTCCAACCACCCTGTTCGTCCCCTCTTGGTAGGTTTGGGCTGCTCCTGCTTCCTGCCAGGAGGGGGAGCTCCAGAGGAATCTGAGTGTGGAGAGGAAGCACACGTCTGAGCTCCTGCTCCTCAAGAGTATTCTCCATAGAGATCAAAGATATACAGCCTCAAGTAAATCCTTGAGAAGGCAGGCAGCAGAGGGAACAGCTCCAACCAGCATTAAAGACACTGCTATGAGGTGACTATGGCTAAGACACCCATCACCTAGAACACTACAATACCAGTTTTGAACTGCAGCCATCCAACCTGCCTCCATAATCCTTACTGGTGTCAGAAAATTCCACTTGAAATCAGCAGCTATAGAATGTATTTGAAGTTCTCTGTTGCACTTAGTAAAAGATACTATTATGCGTTTAATTCTGGCCTCATTCTTCAATACTACGTCTCCAGGGCACTGATTCCCAGGGAGCAAGGACCTGAGGAAGCACACCATCACACAACACTGTATCAGGGCCACTACCACTCCCATCCTCTGCACAGGCTCCTCTGGGGCTCGCTGCTCTTGGATTGGTCAGCACTGCTCACATGAGCAGTGCTGGCCAATCCAAGGAAAGGACTGAACAGGACAGGCAGGAAGTGTCTTGGGCTACTGATGCACAGTGTACATCAGGAAGTCTGAGAAGCAGTATGGCCATCTTGGATGGCAGAAGAGGAGCCCAAGAATTAGCGGATCTGTAGCTGAAAAGATGAAAAGTCACCATGTATTCTGTTCATTCCCATTAATGTGAAACAGTCAGAGCCCCTAGTGGTCTGCAGATAGGGACTAGTGCTTACAAGGAGAGACTCAGCCACACTACAGGAATGACCAGAAGAAGATGCTGAGACTCCGATACTCTGCCACAGACCCTGGGTCACCAGCCCTTTGACTAGGGACCCAGCTGGGCAACTTAGCCACAGATCCTGGGGCTAAGGCCACCAGGCCTTTGGCCAGGGTACCATCCTTCTAAGAAAGAGAGTGACAGCTAGCTCAGGCCTTCCCTTCTGCTACCAGAGATGAGACTGGAGAAGCCAGCCCTATGCTTCGCCTGTATTGTTTTGCACTTGAGTTCCTCAAGTAAAGAAGCACACTGGTTTACTGCAGACCCTGACTCTCTGGACTTATTTCCCATTGTGGTGCACCATGCTATACCATCTTCTTTCGAGAGCAACAACATGTGGTGACACCTCAACAGTGTCCATGGGACCCAGCATAGCATTGGGGCCACCTCAAATCCATCCACTGCAGGTTCCCCTTTAAGGTTACCCTCTTTCCCCTATATTTTACTTTCTTACTTTACATACTTGTTTAGCCTCGGAGTTTTATGTTACATAGTAGGACAATGATTGGAATTCATAGATATAGAAAACCGATGTGAACATTTTTGGACTATTTTGCAAAAGAGCTTCAGGTTATTTCCTTTGTCCTTGGAGATGTGATACATAAATACATGGACTTATTTTTACTCTCAATATTCCAAATATACTGTACCAAAGTTATGAAGAGAATTTTACATCGCGGCCACCTCCAGGGGATGTGAACACTGTGGGCTTCACTGGAGCTGCGGACAAAAATAGACCTCAAACCAACAAAAATGCATAAAACTGTCCATTGGAGAGAAGGAAGGTGCATGAATGCTTTGTCTAAATAACCACATATGATGGGAAAGTTATTGGAAAAGCATCCTCCAAGGGCAGAGGATCAACACATCTTTTCACACATTTGAAGGATTATTTTTGTGCTGGAAATGGTGATGAAAATGTGTAGTAAAGTGCAGATCTCCACTCCGTGGTCTGGGGAGATTTAAGCCCGGTATAAGGTAGGGTTATTTATGAGCAAATCATAAGACATATAGAACAAATATCGGATACAGAACATTTAGCGAAAAGTCTGGGGAATAGTACAGACAAATATGAATGAATATGAGTTATGGAAATGTTGATTACTGATTGATAGATCTGAGATAGATATGAGATAGATAGATAGATAGATAGATAGTAGATAGATAGTAGATAGATAGATAGAAGATAGATAGAAGGTAGATTGATAGGGGATAGATTGATAGATAGACAGATAGATCGATAGATGGCTAGAAAGAAACAAAGACACATAGATGAGATGATAGATATAGAGATAGATATGAAATAGATAGATGGATACATAGCCTGAGACAAGCAGATACTGTAGATATGAGATAGATGGATAGATAGACATACAGACGAATAGACAGGCAGACAGATGGACAGATAGATAGATAGATACAACAGACAGACTAGATAGATAGATAGATAGATACAATAAACAGGATAGATAGATAGAAGATAGATAGAAGATAGATAGACAGATAGATAGATAGATAGATAGATACAACAGACAGACTAGATAGATAGATAGATGCAATAAACAGGATAGATAGATAGATAGATAGATAGATAGATAGATAGATAGATAGATAAAGAATGCATTCAGGAAGATTTTCATTTTCTTCATATTTTATCTTGTAGCCTGCGCAAATTTTTAAAAAAGGAAATTCTTCCCACATAATTCTGCAGTCAATACCCCATAATGACAAAGACTGTTCAAAATCTTTGTTAATTTATTGAAAAGGAAAAAAACAAGAACCCTTTACTCAGGACTTAGTTGTGATTCCAGCCTCCAGTCTTCTTGTCTTGTTGGAAGGTAAACCTTCAGACCAGTCAGGGGTCCAGGGCTCTGGATCAGGTTTTCATTAAGAACATCTCTGTGCTTTGCTCCATTCAGCTTTCCCTCATTCCTAAGCAGTCAGCCTGTCCAAACCACTGAAAAGCACCCCCGCAGCATGATGCTGACACCACCATGCTTCACTGTAGTGATGGTATTGGGCAGGTGATAAGCAACTGTCTCAGTTCCTCCAGACATGACATTTAGAATTGAGTCCAAAAAGTTCAATCTTGGTTTCATCAGAGCAGAAAATCTTGTTTCTCACAGTCTAAGAGTCCTTTAGGTGCTTTTTTTTTGAAAATTTTCATGTGTCTTTTACTGAGCAGAGGCTTCATTCTGGCCACTCTGCCATAAAGCCCAGATTGGTGGAGTCCTGAAGTAATGGTTGACCTTCTGGAAGTTTTTGTCATCTGCACATAGGATCTTTGGAGCTCAGCCTTAGTGACCACTGGGTACATGGTCACCTCTCTTACCAAGACCCTTCTCTCCTGATTACTTAATTTGGTGGGGCAGCTAGTTCTACGAAGAGTCCTGGTTGTTTCAAAGTTCTTCTATTTAAGAATTATGGAGGCCACTGTGGAAACTTTCAGTGCAGCAGAAATGCTTTTGTCTCCTTCCCCAGATCTGTGCATCCACACAAAACAGGAGGTGGAACCAGCAGCTTATGGGGCCAACTGCAGCGCTAAGCTGTACACAGACAATCCAGAAGGTCCCTGTCACTGTCTGGTGTAGGGATGCTTGTAAGGGGTACAAGTGTCATAGTGACGAATCCCCTTCAAAGCTATATTGATTTGTGCATTCCAATGCCATTACTGGTGCTCTGCTGCCATCTAGGGGCAAGACCTTGCATCTATGTTTGACAATAATTATAAGAAGATTCTGGAGGAGGTCACTTCCTGGGAGGGGGAGGAAGGTTCTGGAAGAGAGGCAGAGAAGGAGAGAGAAGAGAGAGGTCAGAGAATAAGGCTGCTTAAAGTCATGCAAGCATAATATGAGTGGATTATCTGCTTGAGAAGAGAAGCCTCCAACAAGAGCAGACCACACACACAGAGACTTTATCCAAAGTAAGCTGCACATGGGTCTAATGTGATCTGAACCACTGCAAGAGATACCTCCACTGCCCAGGAGGAACCAGAGGGAAACCCTAAAGTTAAGTGTTCTGTTACTTGTCATGTAAGGGGACTGCAAATACATATATATTGTGCACTGGCTGACAACTAGGAGTGCCACTGTGTTGGAAGAAAGAACACTGGAATCATCTAGAAAGAGACTAACCGTTAATAACTGTTTGAGCTATCAGTTTGCCTGTGTTCCTGTTTATAAAGGGGCTATATTAGTTATCTATGCTGAACTACTTGCTGAAGAAATTATTTAGTAAAATAGCCATTATTATCATACTCCATTGTGGTCTCTCTCTCTGTTGGCGTGAACCTAGGAGGGATTACCTCTATACTGCTAACATGCTCTGTGGACTACGGTTGCTGCACATGTTACATCCGGACACCCTATTCAGGGCAGAGTTTTTAAACTGAGTAAGAGTTAGGAGGGGCGCTCTGGAGCACCTCATATAAAAAACTGAAAACAAATTCCTGCAAAAATTCATGGCCAGAAAACAAAGTTACCGAAAACCTCAGCAAAGTAAACCTAACATTCTTAGATTTCTTATCTCACCTATCTTGGGTGAGAAGTACACTACATAGTAACATAGTAATAGTTTATAAGGCTGAAAAAATCCGTCTGTCCATCCAGTTCGGCCTGTTATCCTATAAGTTGATCCAGAGGAAGGTAAAAACCCCCCGTGAGGTAGAAGCCAATTTTCCCCACTTTAGGGAAAAAAATTCCTTCCCGACTCCAATCAGGCATCAGAATAACTCCCTGGATCAACGACCCCTCTCTAGTAACTATAACCTATAATATTATTACCCTCCAGAAATACATCCAGGCCTCTCTTGAACTCTTTTAGTGAACTTACCATCACCACCTCCTCAGGCAGAGAGTTCCATAGTCTCACTGCTCTTACCGTAAAGAATCCTCTTCTATGTTTGTGTACAAACCTTCTTTCCTCCAGACGCAGAGGATGTCCCCTCGTCACAGTCACAGTCCTGGGGATAAATAGATGATGGGAGAGATCTCTGTACTGACCTCTGATATATTTATACATAGTTATTACATCTCCCCTCAGTCGTCTTTTTTCTAAAGTGAATAACCCTAATTTTGATAATCTTTCTGGGTCCTGTAGTCCACCCATTCCAGTTATTACTTTAGTTGCCCTCCTCTGAACCCTCTCACTGTCTCAGGTTTACAAAAATGTGTGTATACACTCTATTTTTCTGATTTTATAAATGTTTTTCTGACATGTTGCATGCAGCCACCACTAGGGGGAGCCAACCGCATACGAGTATTTGTGGCAAGTTTGAACATATAGTTTGACTTCTCCATAGGACAGGTCATCAATGTCAGATTGGCTGATGTCCAACCCCTGACAATCCTACTGATTAACAGTTTTTAAGAGCTATGGTTCCAGAACCAGTCACCAGAACTTCACAGCTCCATGCACTGTCTAGTGGCCTTGCAAGTAAATTGGAGCAGCACTGCAGTAACCAATCATAGCCATGACACAATGTATAGATCTGGTGCTGGAGAACAGCTGATTGATGGGGATGTTGGGAGTCAATCCCCCACTGAACTGATATTGATGACCTATCCTGCAAATATCCTTATGTGATTGGCTCCCTCTAGTGGTGGCTGCATGTAACTGGAATTATATCTAATATATAAAGCTGAGTGTATGTGTGTGTGTGTGTGTGTGTGTGTCCGCTAAAAAAATTTGGCACACATGTACATCAAGTGTCCGGGAAGGTTTTAGAACAGTTTTCAGCTCTCCAGGACGTACCGTTCCTGAGATATTCCCAAAAAATGCATTAGCCAATAGTAGCCTGGTCACATGACCCTTATCAGCCAAAAGAAGCTCATAGGCTTCTCACCAGGTTTCTATGACAACCTAGCCACTGCTGTAGGTCTGCATTAAAGATGCAGAGCACTGTGGATGACAATGGTAAAGGGGTATTCCGGTTACCATAAATATAACTTATGTTTTAGGCTAATTCATCATCAATCATTACCTCATATAATGTAAATTTCACATATTTACTGTTCAGTAGTAATAAAAGATGTTTTTTTCCATTGCTACCCACCTTCCTCCTAAATTACTATGGCATCGACCTGTAATTCAGGCCACTGTCAAAAGAAGGACTTAAAAGCCCCATCCCCAGATCCCACTAAGTCACGCCCCTGACTCAGTCAGGCCACGCCCCTTCCATGCCACATTTGACCGGGATTAAAAATATAGGTAAAAATCACCTTCTGTCAGCTGCAGGGGTGGGGGGAGGGTGACTTTCTCCCTGCAGCTCATTGCTCAGACTGCACAGTGCTGCTGCTGAGAGTGAGCTGTTCAAAAGGACATCCCTATGTCCATCCAGGCCCTGCACATGACAGAGGACAGGGAGTCTGAAAGCCAGACTGTCCAGACTAAAACAAGACCTCTGGCCACCCTGGGGGCAGGCTGATGTTAGGGTGGCCAGATGTCCAGCTTTAGGCTGGACAGTCCAGTTTTCTGGCTACATGTTCTCCGTCCGACGCAGTGCCTGGACAGACACAGGGATGTCCACCCTTTAAGTAGCTCACACTCAGACAGCTTCTCCTCCGTGTCTTCACGGAGCCATGGGGGGGGCGTGGCCTCATGTTTAGTGGTGTGTCTTCATGGGAACTGGGGGCGCTATTTCAAGTTTGGGGGAATGGCCGGTGAGGTCTGACTTTCTGGGGTGAAGACAGTGGCCACTCTAGCTGCTGTGGAGGTCACAGTTAAAGGGGTGGGCTGCTGTAGAGGTCACTGTTAAAGGGGTGGGCTGCTGTAGAGGTCACTGTTAAAGGGGCAGGCAGCTGTAGAGGTCACTGTTAAAGGGGCGGGCAGCTGTAGAGGTCACTGTTAAAGGGGTGGGCAGCTGTAGAGGTCACTGTTAAAGGGGCAGGCAGCTGTAGAGGTCACTGTTAAAGGGGTGGGCTGCTGTAGAGATCACTGTTAAAGGGATGGGCTGCTGTAGAGGTCACTGTTAAAGGGGCGGGCTGCTGTAGAGGTCACTATTAAAGGGGCGGGCAGCTGCAGAGGTCACTGCTAAAGGGGCAGGCTGCTGTAGAGGTCACTGTTAAAGGGGCGGGCAGCTGTAGAGGTCACTGTTAAAGGAGCGGGCTGCTGTGGAGGTCACTGTTAAAGGGACGGGCTGCTGTAGAGGTCACTGTTAAAGGGACGGGCTGCTGTAGAGGTCACTGTTAAAAGGGCGGGCAGCTATAGAAGTCACTGTTAAAGGGGCGGGCTGCTGTAGAGGTCACTGTTAAAGGGGCGGCCTGTTGCAAAGGTCACTGTTAAAGGGACGGGCAGCTGTAAAGGTCACTGTTAAAGGAGTGGGCTGCTGTAGAGGTCACTGTTAAAGGGGTGGGCTGCTGTAGAGGTCACTGTTAAAGGGGCGGGCTGCTGTAAAGGTCACTGTTAAAGGGACGGGCTTCTGTAGAGGTCACTGTTAAAGGAGTGGGCTGCTGTAGAGGTCACGGTTAAAGGGGCGGCCTGCTGTAAAGGTCACTGTTAAAGGGACCGGCTGCTGTAGAGGTCACTGCTAAAGGGGTGGGCTGCAGTAGAGGTCACTGTTAAAGGGGCGGGCAGCTGTAAAGGTCACTGTTAAAGGGGTGGGCTGCTGTAGAGGACACTGTTAAAGGGGCGGGCTGCTGTAGAGGTCACTGTTAAAGGGACGGGCTTCTGTAGATGTCACTGTTAAAGGGGTGGGCTGCTGTAGAGGTCACTGTTAAAGGGGCAGGCTGCTGTAGAGGTCACTGTTAAAGGTGCGGGCTTCTGTAGAGGTCACTGTTAAAGGGGAGGGCTGCTGTAGAGGTCACTGTTAAAGGGGCGGGCAGCAGTAGAGGTTACTGTTAAAGGGGTGGGCTGCTGTAGAGGTCACTGTTACAAGGGCGGGCAGCTGTAGAGGTCACTGTTAAAGGGGCGGGCAGCTGTAGAGGTCACTGTTAAAGGGGCAGGCAGCTGTAGAGGTCACTGTTAAAGGGGCGGGCAGCTGTAGAGGTCACTGTTAAAGGGGCGGGCTGCTGTAGAGGTCACTGTTAAAGGAGTGGGCTGCTGTAGAGGTCACTGTTAAAGGGGCGGCCTGCTGTAAAGGTCACTGTTAAAGAGACGGGCTTCTGTAGATGTCACTGTTAAAGGGGTGGGCTGCTGTAGAGGTCACTGTTAAAGGGGCAGGCTACTGTAGAGGTCACTGTTAAAGGGGCGGGCTTCTGTAGAGGTCACTGTTAAAGGGGAGGGCTGCTATAGAGGTCACTGTTAAAGGGGCGGGCAGCAGTAGAGGTTACTGTTAAAGGGGTGGGCTGCTGTAGAGGTCACTGTTACAAGGGCGGGCAGCTGTAGAGGTCACTGTTAAAGGGGCGGGCTGCTGTAGAGGTCACTGTTAAAGGGGCGGGCTGCTGTAGAGGTCACTGTTAATGTGGCGGGCTGCTGTAGAGGTCACTGTTAAAGGGGTGGGCAGCTGTAGAGGTCACTGTTAAAGGGGCGGGCAGCCTTAGAGGTCACTGTTAAAGGGGCGGGCAGCTGTAGAGGTCACTGTTAAAGGGGCGGGCAGCTGTAGAGGTCACTGTTAAAGGGGCGGGCTGCTGTAGAGGTCACTGTTAAAAGGGCGGGCAGCTGTAGAGGTCACTGTTAATGTGGCAGGCAGCTGTAGAGGTCACTGTTAAAGGGGCGGGCAGCTGCTGAGGTAACTGTTAAAGGGGCGAGCTGCTGTAGAGGTCACTGTTAAAGGGGCGGGCATCTGTAGAGGACACTGTTAAAGGGGCGGGCAGCTGTAGAGGTCACTGTTAAAGGGGCAGGCTGCTGTAGAGGTCACTGTTAAAAGGGCGGCCTGCTGTAAAGGTCACTTAAAGGGACGGGCTGCTGTAGAGGTCACTGTTAAAGGGGTGTGCTGCTATAGAGGTCACTGTTAAAGGGGCGGGCTGCTGTAGAGGTCACTGTTAAATGGGCGGGCAGCTGTAGAGGTCACTGTTAAAGGGACGGGCTGCTGTAGAGGTCACTGTTAAAGGGGCGGGCTGCTGTAGAGGTCACTGTTAAAGGGGCAGCCTGCTGTAAAGGTCACTGTTAAAGGGGCGGGCTGCTGTAGAGGTCACTGTTAAAGGGGTGGGCTGCTGTAGAGGTCACTGTTAAAGGGGCGGGCCGCTGTAGAGGTCACTGTTAAAGGGGCGGGCCACTGTAGAGGTCACTGTTAAAGGGGCGGGCCACTGTAGAGGTCACTGTTAAAGGGGCGGGCCGCTGTAGAGGTCAATGTTAAAGGGTTTGGCACTGTAGAGGTCACTCTCGATATTTTTTAACGACACACACACACAAACAAACAGTAAATGAAATCGGGTCCTTCAGCTAGTAATTTCATGAGTCAGAAAAGTAAAGTTCTGTGCCAGAATTGGACCTCTGCCAATCTGATATTGATGACCTCTATGCTAAGGATAGACGATCTATAGATAAGTCCTGGAAAACATGTAGCATGTAGTGAGCTCCCCCTAGTAATTAAGCCCAGACATTATATTAATGACATGCCGCCTTGATTAGAAACCGTTAAATCTGTAAAACAAAGAAAGTGGGCTCGATTGCGGCTGACCTCTTAATTCTCCACACAGCACCGACTTCCTCTCGGAGGCCCCCCTCTTTCTATGGCTCCGCTCTTCTGTAATCAGGGAAATGTCTGAGATCTTTTTCAATATCTGGCAAAATAAACCGAGTGGCAGAAAACTACTGGGATGATCAGCACATGGTGACCAGAGTGTGCACTTGGGGTCTGAACATAAACATAAGTGCGGTTACGTGTATATACTGCGCACTTCTGCTAATCCTTTAAGGATATACAGTCAATGACTTCAAAGGCCTGAGGGATACATTGAGTGTGCCCCCGGGAACAGCCTCATTTTTATGCATCCTCCAAAGCCTGCAATTTCTGCCACAGGCCCCCTACTCAGTCCTACATCACAGCATGGCCGGCATAGTGGAAGGTCTCCTGGACAGAGACATTTCTGTGTCATTAAGGACAATCGGAGTGCGGGCTGTCGGAGACTCATTTGCACATCTATCTGCTTGTTTGTTGGGACAGGACAGCTGGGCTTCCTATTAGTCTGCTGACTCCCAGCCAGGGGTCTGATCTCCTGCTTACACGCTGAGCTTCTGATTTCTTCACCGCACCACAGAGGACACGCTCCTGACATCTGAGAGTGCTTGTTGGGTTTTCTACGATTAATTATATCATCTATCTATCTATCTATCTATCTATCTATCTATCTATCCATCCATCCATCCATGTATGTATCAATCTGTTTCAATAGTTTTTATTGATTTCAAACAGTTAAAGATAGTACATTATAGTTTGATTTGTTACAGTGTTAAACAGAATACCATTATAGTCAGGTAGGCAAAGGAGAACATAAATTTCAATACAATACAATTATTCAGATAATATTCTTAGTCGTATATATGATATCATCCTGTTCTTTATTGGGTCTATCTATTGTATATCTATTATCTATTTATCTCTCTATATATCTATTTATCTATCCATCCATCACCTCATATCTATCTATCTATCTATCTATCTATCTATCTATCTATCTATCGGGCTTGACAAAGGCCTCATTGTGTAGGGCTGAAACGTTGCCAAGGGTAATAAGGGGTCTTCATTTATTCACAGTCATTGGAGTGCTGCCTCATTTTCTGTGGATCTATCTTTAAAAAAGCAGCACAAGTCCAGCATGCACAAACCTGATTAAAGATCCCAAAAACATAAAAACACCCCAGAACCTCAGAGTAGAGATGAAGTAAAATATAGTGATTTCTTCACCCATGTTTACAGCAACAAAGTTTCAGTCCTGTCACAGGACCTTTCTCAAACAGAGCAATACTGATAATCAATTTTCAGGTGCAGACTTGCCATAGACCCTACAGGGGAAATTTCCTGGTGGGCCGATGCTCAGGGGCGCCCGAGCCCTCCTCCCCACTGGCCGAGTACATAAAGATCTGGTGCTCTCAGCATTAACTCTAGGAGCAGCAGGAGCTTATGCACCCGGCTGGCAGCAGCGGCAGCTCTTTGAAATTAAAGCTGAATACTGCAATGGGGCATGGCTCTGCTGTTCATCCTCATAGGCCACAGTCCACTATAAGGCTTCATTCACACGTCCGTATTTTTGTTTTCCAGATTTTCGTTCTGTTTTTTTTTGCGGATCGGTGTTTCTGCAAAAACCTTCCGTTTTTTACGAGTTGTACATCCGCATCCGTTCCGTTTTTCCACAAAAAAAAAGGAAGGAGGAATATATGTTGGTAGGGTATTTCTTTCTATTTCCTGGAAACATGGAGCACTGTCCGCATTTTTTCTGGAGCCATTGAAATGAATGGGTCTACATTCCGTTCAGCAAATTTGTGGAACGGATGCGGATTAAAACATACGGACGTGTGAATGGACCCTAAGAGGCAGTGCAGAAATGGCGCAGGGACATAGGCTAGAGAAGGCCTATGGAACGGAACTGAGGTATTTAATTTTTTTGGCCACTTGGGGAGAAGAATACTGGGGGCACTATAGGAGAAGTCCGGAGGTAGGGCTGGCTTGGTGCTGTGACCACATCTCACCTCCTCAGCCCCCTGCTCCATATGTTAACCTCGTCAGCCCCCTGCTCCATATCTTAAATAGAGAGAATTGGGGGAGGAGAACAGAACATGGCAGCTAATGATAGTTACCACAGAGGGACAGCTTCTGGGGCAGTGTATTCTGCTGCAGTGCAGTATTTGGTTCTGCTGGGATGGTATTCTGTGCTACACTAAGGTATTACTGGCTCTGCCAACTTGTATTGGCCCCATCTACATGTGTTGACCAGCCTTCTATCTCTTGGACCAGTTGACAACATTGGGGCCACTTTTAGTTTTTTTTTCAGGGCCTCTCTAAGTTCCCAGTCCGCCCCCTGACTTAGGCCCACATGGGACACATAGCTAACTTGAGACAAGTTCTGGCCACAGGGGAACCCGGTGCAGATGCACTTGTGGTTAAAGAGGCCCTGGTCCCAATCCTCGGCTCATGTAAACGGAAGCTCAATCGTGTCATAATATCGCCAAACCATAACAGAGCTGGAACAAGATAGCAAGGCGTTATAGTGTCCATACACCACCATAAATGCCAGGTATAGATTTCCAACAAGTCATTAGGGAGGAGGTTTAGATTTGAGCCTGCACGGTCTGGTCAGGATGGCGGTGGCCCTTTGTGGACAGAGGCCAGTGCCGTATGATGTGTAATCTTACTTTAATATGAAAGTTTGATGAATTTTAGAAGTTCACGTCAAGCAATCATTCTTCAGTTCTGTAAAACACATCACATATTCATGGGTCACAGGGAGGCCTCGCGCCGCACAGCATCATGTATGTTACCACTTTTCTAACTTGTTTTATTTTTCGGAACTTATATACAATGAAGCCTTAGAAAAACAAAACACGAAGCTGAAACGGCGAAGCGACCACGGGGCCAATGAAGAGAAGCGTTGCCTGCTGACATCACCCTCCACATGACTGACGGCTGCTTACCTTATAGGAACAATGTTGTACAGTTTTAATGGTAATATTCCCTCCAAGGAGCCGCTCAAGAGGAAACTTACTGTAAACTTCTGTGTCGGCTGCTCAGCTGAAATTAGGAATTTCACTCCATCTCTATTTTTCTTGCTCCTTTGTGACATACAGTGAAACAGATCAATATTCTCCACGTCGGATATCGCCCTTTCACCATAGCCTTTCCTTTTACAATCACTAATGAGAAACACATTACACCTGCTTTTCTTCATCTTTAGTGACTGGATGTATACAGTAGTAGTGTCAGATTTACATAATTCTTCAAAGCTGTGTGCATATACGAAATACAGAAGTATATAGCCAGTGAGGAGCAATTGAAGCCAATTTGGAGATATTAGGTATCTGAACAAATAATAATCTCTTAATCTAATGTGCTTTTTTTCCCTTGGTGTCCAGTGGGTGGGGATGTGTTGGCCTTAGCTAATTTTCCGCGGTGTCCTGTGGGTGCAGAGGGGACTAAACTGTATTGTCTGATGAGTAGAAGGAAGGAGGTGATTGGGAATGTGTAAGATTTCCTGTGTAATGTGGTTAGGAATGGTGTGGAGGTACTGTAGTATGTATATGAGTCCAGTTGGTATAGAGGGAAGTAGTTTCTACTTCCTCGTGAGCCAGAGTAAAGAAGTGTCTGGCGCTAGATAGAATACAAAGGGGAGTAAATTGTATTGTCTGGCAAATTGTATTGGAAGGAGATGATTGAGAATAGGTAGGATTTCCTGCGTAATGTGGTTAGGAATGGTGGAGGTACTGTAGTATGTATATGAGTCCAGTGGGTATAGAGGGGAGTAGTTTGTACTTCCTGATGAGTAAAAAGAAACTAGACTGAGACTAGATAGCATATTCTGTGTAACATGGTTAGGAATGGTGTGGAGGTACTGTAGCATGTCTGAGTCCAGTGGGTATAGAGGGAAGTTCTGTAGTTTGTCATTCCTGCCAAGCAGGAGGAAAGAGGTGGCTGGGGCTAGATATCATTTTCTGGGTAACATGGTTAGGAATGGTGTGTAAGTACTGTAGTATGTCTATGAGTCCAGTGAGTATAGAGGGGAGTTCTGTAGTTTGTACTCCTTGGTGAGTAGGAGGAGAGAGTTGGTTGGGCCTAGATATAATTTTCTGTTTAGCGTGGTTAGGAATGGTGTGTAAGTACTGTAGTATGTCTGTGAGTCCAGTGAGTCTAGAGGGGAGTAGTTTGTACATCCCGATGAGTAAAAAGAAACCAGGGTTGGGACTAGATAGCATATTCTGTGTAACATGGTTATGAAAGGTGTAGAGGTACTGTAGCCTGTCTATGAGTCCAGTGGGTATAGAGGGGAGTTCTGTAGTTTGTACTTCCTGGCAAGCAGGAGGAAAGAGGTGGCTGGGGCTAGATATCATTTTCTGGTTAACATGGTTAGGAATGGTGTGGAGGTACTGTAGCATGTCTATGAGTCCAGTGGGTATAGAGGGGAGTTCTGTAGTTTTTACTCCCTGGTGAGTAGGAGGAAAGATGTGGCTGGGCATAGATGGTATTGTCATGGTGGAGCTATTGGGGACAGGCACTGGGGCATCACTCACCTAGCTTCTGCCTGGCTGCCAGGCTCCTGTGTCTCATGCTGTAGGTCTCTTCCTGTGTGTGTATATTAAAGAGACTTTTCCTTGCAGCACTGCAAGAGTTAATTCCCTCTCTGATCTTGCACCCTTGCTGCTTGACTAATGAGCTAATGAACTCTCCTATAGAGCTGTGCTGCCGAACTCTATTTATTGCCTCAGCAATTGGTCTCCATAGGTCTTGCTACAGTCTGAAAGACCTATAATCTATTTGTCTGTCTGTGTCCTACTTGCAGCCTATTTCCTGCTTCCTGATTCAATGCTGCCTGACCTGTGCCTGTTCACTGTACTGATCCAGTGCTGCCTGCCCTGAGCTTTGGATTGTTTCATGGATATGCATAAACTCGGCCAGCCATGACCTTTACCTGGTTCCTGACTACGCATATTGTCTGTTTCCTCAGTGCCCTGCTTTGGTGTCTCTGACTCTCATGGATCAGCAACCAGCTACACAAGGACTTTTCCTACATGTAGTGGCCTCATGACCAGGATAATGTCCTTAGGACTAGCCCAAAATCAAACTGGTTGGTTGGCTCATCCACTGTCCATAATAGGTATTTTCTGTCAAATGGGGTTAGAAATTGTGTGGATGTACTGTAGTATGTCTATTAGTCCAGAAGGTATAGAGGAGAGTAGTTTCCACACCATGTTGAGTAAGAGGAAGCCAAGGCTAAGGATGGATAGTATTTCATGCATAATGTGATTAGGAATGGTATGGAGGTGTAGTGCCCTGGAGCAGGGATACTTTGAAGTCTGGACATTTGTGGACATTTGCCTATTTCCCGTATGCAAAGTCATCAACTCCTCAGACTGTTGGTAGGAGGGATCTTCACATACTTGCTAACACCCCCTTCTCCCTTGCCTTCTATTACCTTATGCATAAATAAGGACAACACCAACTTAACTTTTAACCTGTTTTATTGATGGGTGGTGATCGGCCACAGCTTAATCATAACGCGGCAAACCTTCTTTTTAACCCCTTTAACTCTCCAGCAAAACCATACGGAGCGGTATGCCAACCGCCGGACTCCCGGCGAGCAAGTCCGCTACCCGTGTCTCCAGCTCTCCGTTCAGTTGAATTGCCGCTTGCTGTGACTTGTACATAACCTTCATAGCATCTCATTCTCTATGAAACAGGAAACAATGTAAATAAAACACCAGGTAGTGAAAAAGTGCAAAAACCCAGAATATCAAAAACTCCAAGGGCGGGAGGGTGGGACCCGATCTTCTTCTGCGTGCCAAGAGGAAGCAGCAGGGGGAGGGAGGAGGTATATAAGCATGGTGGGCGGTCCCACCATATGGGAGGGGTCTCCCAAACAGCTTCTGCTCTCCCAGGATATTAACCTCTTCCGTACCTGCTGCACATGAGAGCAGCCTGCACATGGCCACAATCAACCAAAGGGGAAGGGAGAGGGACATTAACCCCTTTATAACCCTGGGGAAAACAAGGGCACCCACAGTCTCTGCGCACCCTCCATAGACAGTCGGGTGCCTCTCCAGTTTCACTTTAAAGGTTTAACTTGCAATGACTTATACTGTTTAATACTATGTAACTTCATTTTATATGTATGTTTTGATATATATCTCTTGTTCATTTGCACTGTATTTGCACAGCACTGTGGAAAGGGTTAATGAATATTGAGAGACTTTTGGGACTTTGAATGAGAAGCTGGTAATTTTCTACAGCTGCCACAGGGTTTATAGAAAAGTATGCTTTTGAGGGAAAAGCCAGACTTGTTTACCACCAAAACCAGACAGAATTACTTTTTGAATGTCTGGTTTTACGTCTGGAAACTTGTGTCATTGCCACTGAGTATCACTGAAGCCCTAATGTAAGTCTATGACAGACAGGAGTTGTAACATTGTAATTATTTGTGCAGAGTTTCCCCACTCCACCCCTCCCACTAGAAGGTTCTAGTTCAGCCAGAAGCTGTATATAAGGAGAACAGTCAGAGCCCCTAATGTTCTGCAGTTAGGGATCAGTGCTTGGAGGGGAGACTCATGCCAGTCTGCATGAGTGACCAGAAGAAGACACTGAGATGGGGATGCTTAGCCACAAACCATTGGTCTACTGAGCTACAGACCATGGGCCTCCTGCCTTTGACCAGGGTACCAGCCTTCTGAATAGAAAGAGGGACAGCTAGCTCAGGCCTTTCTTCAGCATCAAACCCTTCTTCTGCCAGAAGGAGACTGGAGAAGCCAACCCTATGCCTCGCCTATATTGTTTTGTATCTGCAGATAGATATCATTTTCTATGTAATGTGGTTAGGAATAGTGTGGAGGTACTGTTCTATGTCTGTTAGTCCAGTGGTTATAGTGGGGAGTACTGTAATTTGTACTCCCTTGTGAGTAGGAAGAAGAAAGGGGCTGGGCATGGATGATATTTTCTGTTTAATGTTGTTATGAATAGTGTGAAGGTACTGTACTATTTCTATAAGTCTAGTGGGTAAAGAGCGGAGTAGCAGGAGGAAAAAGGTGAGCAGGAGGAAGAAGGTAGCCACGGATAGATAGTATTTTCTGTGTAATATGCTCAGGGAAAGGTCCTGGTATAATACTGTGGTCCCTGAAGTTAAAATATTAATTGGTTCCAGGACGACCATTGTATGTTGAAACCATTGTAATTGAGTAATTGGTTCCAAATCCCCAAAATGTCATCAAAGATAAGAGAAAATGAAGTTTTAAGAAAAATACGCCGATAACTATGGCAGATCCCTACATATACCAGTCAGGAACAGCTGCCAACTAGCAAGTAATCCAGCTATTTTACCAGAGAAGTGGCCTTGATTGGTTGGGTCTGAGTCTGAGACGTTGCATGTTGAGTCTAGTTTCAACTTATGATGGGTCAGAAAAGATGGCTCTAATAGTTCAACAATACCAAGTCGGTTTTGAAATATATCGTCCAAATACCAATCAGAGCTCAGCTTTCAGTTCCTACAGGGCTGTGAAAAAATGAAAGCTGATCTCTGATTGGTTGCTATGGGCAACTAAGACAGATTTACTATTAGGCAGTTTGATTTGCAGATATTGGAGGCAACTACTTTTTTGTGGGCCAGCCTGTACATTTCCTGATCATGTGACCAAACTGTCCGCCTATCAATTCTAGATGAAATATCATGCATGGGTGACCTCCCCGCTACATTGTCCCCTAAAGAACTGTGACTGTGTCGTCGCAGTGAAAAGCGTCAAGACTTTTGTATTTTGATCAATTTAATTTTGGTCATTTTTCATTTTGATCATTACATGATCTATCTGAGGTCATTATATACCTGAAACCTGTTTATCTGGTTATAAATTTTTATTAATTTAAATCTGGCCATTTTTTTTTAAATATTATCAACTATCCAATCTATCTACGGTCATTATATTTCCGAAACGTGATATATTGATTAGATAATTGTTTATACACTTTTTGAGATCTAATTTTGGTCTCTTGCTTGGATCTATTTGTATATTATACATTGATTAATTGACCTGTGGGGTCACAATTAGGGATGAGCGAATCGACTTCAGATGAACGAACTTTGTTTTAATTAGAATGTATTGGCTCCGATGAGCCGACGCTATTACTTCGCAAAGTCTCGCGAGACTTCGTGTAATAACTTCAGAAATTAATTTTTACTGTAAAAAAAAAACATTTTCCAAACTCTGGTTCGGTTCCAAGTGAACCGAATCCGAGTTCGGGAAATGTTTTTTTTTACAGTAAAAATTAATTAATGAAGTTATTACGCGAAGTCTCACGAGACTTTGCGAAGTAATAACTTCGGTTCATCGGAGCCAATACATTCTAATACTGTACGGAGCAGGAACTAAGAACTAAGTTTTATGCAAATCGACTTCAGATGTTTCATCCCAAGTCGATTTGCTCATCCCTAGTCACAATACATATTATAGAATGTGACTTACAAAAATATTATGATAGGACATTTGAGTATTGACTCTTGTGGTCACAAGCCATATTTACTGACTGTGATATACAGTGGTTCTTCTGTTCTGTGTCAGGGATGATCCAGGGTGACTAGGAGATTCCTGAAATGGTATTGCCCCTATCAGGGTGGCCATTCCGTATTTAGACAAGGCCTACAAGTATAGGGGCAGAGAGGGATAGATTTTTCTCTTCAGCACCTAGGCCCGAAGAAATTTTAAGTCACGTATTGGGGCACATTTTAATTATAAACCAATAATGGTCATATTTTAATGGTGGTGGTCTGGTGCTACTTTAATATCTCACTATAACTCTTATCTGACTATCTGAGGGTCTACTAGCCAGAGCTGTGAATTGTCATTTGAGTAGGGTGACAGTCTGACAGTCTTCATGACATAGAACAGGACAAGTAAAGATGTGGATTCTGTTCCTGATAACAAAACTAGAGACATTAATTGGTGCTCATTACCTGACATGTGAGGGCTGGATCCCTGCGGGGAGTCTCCATCATGAAGCTAGGCCCTGACATTGCCCTCAAGCTCTAGTAGATAATGAATACCATCAAATCTCAGCTGTTTGCCAGTTTTGTAAGAAATCAAACCAAATTAGCCGACAAAACCTGGATTACCTATTCATTTATAAGCCATGAAGGCCCCATTGTCACAGTGTGTGTTCTGGAGAACATAGGAGATATGGCCCTAATCTAGACAGGAGAGATAAGCTGCCTGATTGACCTCTCCTGCCTTACATGAAAGAGTCAATGTCACTTAATTATACCAGCGCCAGTTAAGATGATATCATCTGTCACAACTGCTGTGCCCATTATACGATATACGCATCTGAGTTTCTGAAATGATTTGCTCTACTGATGGTCATTACCTGCCTATGGAGGGTTTAATAGGACTCGGTTGTGAATGCCCTATCAAGACACTGCATATTTTCCATTTTTTGTATTCTTTTGCTAGTGGACAGAAAAATTAAAGGAGTTTTAGGCAACCAATGTGACCTTCCTCTTATGAAAATCCTGGTTCTGCCAACGTCACAACCCTTACCAGATTTCTGGCCTGGGCTATGGATGAGGTGTGACATGTGCAGATGAGGTGGATCAGAATCTGCACCAGTGAGAGCTTGTAATCACTGTGCACCAAAACACTGTCCGCCTATCAATTTCTAAAAAAGATGAAATATCGATGCGATGGGTGACCTCCCCCCTACATTGTCCTCCTAAAGAACTGTGACGTGTCGTCGCAGTGAAACAGGCGTCAAGACTTTGTTATTTTGATCAATTTAATTTTGTTCATTTTTCATTTTGATCATACATGATCTTATTGAGCGTCATTATATACCTGAAACCTGTTTATCTGTTATAAATTTTTATAATTTTAAACTGGCCATTTTTTTTTAAATATTATCAACTATCCAATCTATCTACGGTCATTTTTTATACTTTCCGAAACGTTGATATATTGATTAGATTAATTGTTTTATACACTTTTGTGAGATCTAATTTTTTAGGTCTCTTGCTTGGATCGTATTTGTATATTTAGACATTTGATTTAATTGACCTGTTGGGGTCACTCAATTAGACAGAGCGAGACTTTCAATACATTTGAAATTAGAATTGTATGTCCATACGAACTTTACTCGCAAAGTCTCGCGGACTTGTGTAAATAACTTAGAAATAATTTTTATGGAATCATAGTTTTGAAACCTTTCTCAGTCACCGAATCGTCAAAGTCTTTTAACAGTAGTAAAAATATTAGAAGTTCCAATAGCCAATAGACTCACAAGAAAAACTTCGGTTATGAGCCGTAACACCTTGGTGAGCTGTCCAAACTTGTTTATGCGACTTGTGTTTGGCGTTTATTGCTCATTTTCTAGTCATCACAATACATGTATTTAGAATGTGACTGTATGTATTGATGGGATTTTGAGTATTACTCTTTGTCACAACCCCATATTAACTGTATACACAGTGGTCTCTTTTCTGTTTACATGACCAGGTTGACTAGGAGCTCCTAAATATTCTAAGTCTGCATGGTATAGACAGGCCTCGATGTCAGAGAGGGAATAGCTTTTCTCCAGCACCTACCAAGAAATTTTAATCACGATCAAAGGGTTTTTAAATTATAAAAAAATGGTCTAACCTTCTTTTGGTCTACTTCAAAATCCACCCCTTGCGATAGAGCGGGCATAGCCAGAGCTGTTTATTTATTTGAGTAGCGTGCAGGGTGCGCTGACAGTCACATACATAGACAAGGACAAGTCAAAAGATGTCGATGCTGTTCCCTGATAAAAACTGAGACATTTACAATTGTGCTCAATTACCTTCCATTGGAGCTGGATGTGGGGGGTACCTGTGAATCACAGCCTGAACAACAGCTCTTATAGGAAAGAAACATTCAAAATCTTCAGCTTTTGCCCTTTAACAAAACAATTAGCCGACTCACCTGGGAATTACCTATTCATTTATAAGCCATGAGGCCCCATTGCAACATTTTTGTTCTGGAGAACTGAGATAACATAATCTAAGACAAGAGAAAGGCTTGCCTGATTGAACTTTTTAATGAACAAGTATGACTTAATATACCATACCAGTTAGTGTGATATCATCTGTCACAAACTCTTAATACGATATCGCATTCTGAGTTCTGAAAATTGATTTGCTCACTGATGTTCAACCTGCCTGAGGTTTAATGGATGTTGTCCATGCTTCCAAGACACTAATTTTAGGTTTTTGCTGGCTTTTTTACTAGGAGATTATAAATTAAAGGGAGTTTTAGCGTCCCTTTCTTCCCTTATTACATTGGTTCTGCAACCAATGCTTTACCGTCTACTGGGCTTTCATTTATGCTTCTCTCTGATGTTTCAGAAGTCCGTGCATTTGTATAATCTGTTTTCAGCAAAAAATTGTCATGTTCATCCTTGTGGAGATATAAAAATAGATTTGGGAAAATGTTTTTCGGTAAGAAAAAATGAAATGGGTCCGAAGGGTATCATCCTGGAGGAAAAATGAATAATTTTTAAAATGATTATGTAGATATTGCGCTTTTTGAAACTTTAGAAAAGCCCCTTCCACCAGGAACCTGGATGGTCTTCTTAGTGCACACGGGATATAGTGCTGGGGATAGTGACATCGTTATTGTCAGCCTTACTCCCCTATTTATACACCAGACCTGAATTAATTTGTTCTGTTTGCTTGTCCCGTGTGTAGATCATGATTGCCTTCAGCTTGGTAGTTGCATTTTATTTCTACTACTTACATACAACTGTTGGGTCACTAGAGGCCAAGCCCCCTCTAACTAAGGCTAGTCTCACACTAGGGCTTAGGATCTGTCAGGCTGTTCTAGCAGGGAACAGTTTGCCAGATCTCTCTGTATTCTGGCATTGCCGGAAGCTTAAATGTCGCCGCTCGGTCTCATTAACTATAATGGTGACTGGCAGAGATCCGTCGGCAATCTGGCAAATATGCCGAGAATTGTCCAGAAGAAAACCACAGAGCGGAACAACCTGCCAGATCGTAAGTGTTAGTATGAATCTATCCTAAGCCCCACTCACTGTTGTGGGCAGTATTAAAATCAATCAAGTTGCAGTTTTTTATGCAAATTATTAGCATTGAGCAAATCGAGGTCAATGAAGTCGACTTCAATCCGAATTTCAGGGAAAATTCGATTTGCCGTTAAGCCGAATTCCCTCATGCTTCGTGGTAGCGAATTTGGCAGTACAAAATTTTAAAAATCATACTTACCTCATCCTCCGCCATCTTAATTGTAGATCTCGCACGAAATCCTGTGTGTGGTGAGGTATGACGTCACCATGCCAGCCAACGTGATGATGTCATCATGGGCCACACAAGATTTTGTGCTAGACCTTCAATCAAGATGGTGGCGTCCGGTTCGTCGCAATCAAATGGATAAGCTAAGTATGATTTAATTTATTCATTTAAAAAAAAAATTTACACTCTGTTTTTACTGTCAGATGCCACAATCAGCTATGAATGCGGGATCTGTCATTGCACCCACTACTTACAAAGAAATGCACTTCGTGATAAACTAATTTGTCACAAAGCTAATTTTTTTGGTAAAAGCAACCAAATCGAATTTTCAAATACTTTGCTCATCACTACAATAACGCCTGTTCAAACCATTTCCAATAATTTTTAATTTAACTGGTAATTGGGTGTGTACCGACCAGTACCCCCAGAGACATATTTAACCCCAATTTGACGGTACCCTGGATTTGCCGTGGGCCGGCCTATGACAATGGTTTGGGACTAGTGGATTATGATAAAGACATTTAAGTTTATTAAAGGTTTATCCATGATTACAATAGGACAAATAGTATCGCTGGCATCCCTCTTATTTAGACCTAAGCCAGTTTACCTCAGGGTCGTGTACTGGGCAATCACCCTGATACAGCCTGTCTGCAGATGGGATGCTGGCTTTGTGCATCCTAAAGTTATGTTCTATTCCTTAATACAAGGATAGGTATTACATGGAATGGCCAGATACAATTTCAGGTAGTCTACACAGGACATGCACTCAACAGACTCAAGATGTTTCTTACTGTGAGAGACTCGAAAGCCCAGTGAAACCAAGTGTTCACACTGTTCCATAGCCCTTCCATGACTAATTGGGTTAGTGTTAGAGCCAGAAATAAGATAACATTCTCTTAAACTAAGTGAAGTTGACAGTCTTCTCGCTTATGGATGGATATCTCAGCTCTCCGTATGAAAACCGTAGCTACTATATAGAAATGGAAGGATACACTATGTACTAGGCACCATCTCGGTATCAGGGGGCTTTCGATAAAATTGGCTAATTTACTCAATAGCAGTCATCTAAGGACACTCGAGCCTCGGAGGAGCCAGGAACTTTAAGAAACATTTTACTTGTGAAATTTATTTCATTCCAAATCACAGGGAGATTTACTTCTAGAATCCATAATATCTCATCTGCTGGAATAATATTTATCCCCATGGTCATTACGAAGCTAAAGACCAATACTAGGTGGCCATATGCATTAGAGAAATGTCAGCTGAACCCATTGATTTCTCAGGATCTTCTGGCCATCTAATGTGTATGTGTGTGTGTGTTTGGGGGGGTGGGTACTAATTCTACCCCACAACAGAAGTCCTGAGAAAGAAGGGTCAGACATGTTGGATTTTTAGCATACCTTATATTATTGGTTTCAAAGGAGATATACTGAACATAGTCAGCCACTATTATTGGGATTGTCCAGATTTCTGACATCAGCTGATCGCCACAAGTAGCTGCTGGTGGCTACACCTTTCTCCTGCAGTGACCCCTACATGAGAAACTAGGTATTGCATAGTGGTTGAAGATATTGTTTACAGAAAATGTTGAATTTTGTTTATATGGTGTCTGATAGATGACTTACCACTTCAGACTTCAACATTGCCCTTGTAATAGGAAGGTCAGAATGGACAGATTTCCCTTGATTTACAGACTGCTCCCCATTCCCCTCGGTCTCAGACTGCTCTCAGATTGTCCAATCTTTTCTTGTATGCAGTTCCTGATTTTCACCATAATGGGATGATCCCATGATTAAGGTAAAAAAATAAAAATCAGATATCACATAGTACATGACAATCCCTTTCTAACAAAGCTAGAACCAGCCCCGTACCTCACATGGATCCAAAGATATGTCCACATTCATTGCTCCAATTGGTCTTCAAGATTTATTTCAAGCTGGCAGCTCAGGGGCCGTGCCATTTCTCAGGATACATGGCCTATCTGCTGCAACGTTCTCCCTATCACAGCTTAGGTGGCATATCCTTTCTCAGGGAGCATGTCCTTTCTACTGTAGCTCTTTCCCACAGCTTCTAACAGAACATATGGCTGGTGGCAGTTGAAGATTAGAACTGAGCATTTGTGACCACCTTAGTGAGGTGGACGGAAAAATAAGAAAAAGAACAAACAGCAGGTGGCGCTATACAAATACATTTTATTAAATAACTCAGTAGCTATGCTAAATTTTTAATTACATGCAATTACAAAGGAATTCAGATCCAGGTGCTGGTTTGAAATATGCAGAATGGGAATCAGAGGGATCCAGCTGGTCCATCCTAGGGTCACAATGGTGGGGTCTTCACCTACAAGACATTTATAATAAAATATCCCACAGATAAAAACTTTGACCCGAAGAGGAAGGCTCTGGCGTTCCTAGTATTTTTTTTAACATTTACATTATGTTGCTGTAACTAGAACTTACATTTTATATCCATATTATATGAAATACATCTGCAGAAGCCACAACTATAAATCAGTTCCATATTGCAGAGAAATGTTACTCAATTTGTCCTCCCCAGTTTTGCTGAACTTTGCCAAGACAAGTATTGCAGGAAAGCAAATGATGTATGTATGCCATACATGTAATGAGTTTGTCATGGCAAGCGGTCAATCTGCCACATGGCTGCCCTTCCCCCAGCCTGCAATGGAACTCTATGGATATCAAGTGACTGACATGAACTCTTTTATGAGGGATTGTATACATTTGATGCATAGGTGTCAGAGGATACTTACTTTGACCCATCACTCACATTTTTTATATGTTACTTACCACCACTGGGGGCATTGCAGATCTGCTGGCTCAGTTCTTACTACAACTCAGTATTGGTCTAGTTAAAGGGGTTACGCCATGACTGATGAAAATCAGACATCGTATAGTACATGACAATCTCTAACAAAGCTAGAACCAGTCCTGTACCTCACATGGATCCAGAGATCGCCCCATTCATTGCTCCAATTGATCTGCTAGATTTATTTCAAGCTGTCAGCTCAGGGGGTGTGTCTTTTCTGCTGCAGCTTTCTCCCTTTAACAGCCTCAGCATCTAACTACATGCAATTACAAAATTATTCAGATCCAGGGGCTGGTTTGAAAAATGTACAATATATTTGGGGACATAACCCTTTTAACTATGCAGCTATACGATAAAAACAGATGTAGCAGAGCTCATGTCACCATTTACATCTTTGACTCCTCCTGGATAGCACATCTGACATGTCTGTTTTAGTAACTACTTGCATTCCCCATTGTACTAGCAATTCTGGAGCCTCTTTTTTATGACTCTGTGCCATTCCTGTATTATTGCTTCTAGAAGTTGATGAATTGGTAGCAGTCTGTAAAAAAGGTCCACCTGGGCGTTACCAGTTGGGGATGTGCACAGTCTAACGCTGGCAGTACTGATTAGATAGTGTGCAGGGACACCCCTCCATGCTGGTAACACCCATCTGGACCTTTATTACAGACTGCTGACAATTCATTCATAAATTTCTAGCAGGAATAAAAGAAGAATGGCACAACATAGAGTCATAAGAAGAGACACTCCAGAATTGTTATGTCATGGGGAATGCAAGTAATTACTGAAACAAATGGTGGCCCACAACTTGGCGACGGACCCTGACTTGACTAAGTGCAGGGTCCTAAACTTAATGGGGCAAAAAAGAGTAGTGAAGCAGAAAAAGAGGTCAAAACCAGACAGGCAAAGCCAAGACAAAATGCAGGCAAAGGCGAGGTCACAAACTAGCAGAGTCTGGTCATGTCAAATGCAATATCAGTATATAAAGGCAAATTTAGAAAAACAGGCAAAAGGTCAGCAATACAGAGTAACAAACACAAAAATAGCTAGTGAGGGAGGAATACCAATTAAAGGCAACTGTGGCTAGCAGGTGCCTATTTAAATAGCCTGCCCTCAGGGAGCATGTGATGCCGGCGCCAAGCCTGAATGATCCGGCGTCCCTTCTCCCTAATAGATCTACCAGCCCCGCTGACAGTGGGGCTGGTTGCCCTAACATCAGAGCGACGCCATAGTGCGGCAGACTTACCGCAGAAGTGCAGAGAGGTAAGTACGTGACAGTAGCAATGGCTGAGGAACTAGGCTCTAGAGGACATCTAGAAAACTGGCCATGGAAGCCTTGGAGATGTTGCATCACCACCAAACAAAAATCTTTTAGCAGCCTTCAATTAAATAACAATTCTCAGAATCTCTCAAAATGGGAAATACTGGATATTTTGTATGGAATAGAAGTTCTGTGCCTCGAAGATCTTGAACTCAATCTGTAAAAAAGAGGAATTGTCAAAGAATAAACATTCACGGTTTCAATCTGACTCTTGGCAGGACGTGTTCAGAAATAAGAGTCATGTGTTCCGAATTAACTTTCTGGACAAATTAAGTTGTAGGCTGAGACATATAGCGGATTATTTTTTATAGCTGCATATATGGCAATATTAGAAATGGTTCATAAAATTAGGCTACTTTCACATCTGCGTTTTTGCTGGATCCGTCATGGATCAGCGAAAACGCTTCCATTAGGATAATACAACCGGCTGCATACATTATGAATGTGCAACGTGCCTCCCCCCAGGGCCGATTGTGTCCCTGGTTCTTAGGAATGCCAAGTGGTGTGGTGAAGCCCCAATAGTTTTCTGTGTGTGGCACGGTGCTCCTAACTGGATACCGTCGTTCCCCAGGTTTTGGCTTCGTAACAATAAAGGGGAGAATCGTAGGAGGTGGATAATAATTTGAGTCTAGACTTAGTGACAGTTCAACAGCATTACCTGAATGAACTTGCATCCAGACAATATTCAGTCTTTCTCTTGGTTCCAGCAGGTTGTGGGATAAACTGGCCGGAAAACTGGGATATTCTACTTTCTCTCTCCGCTGTGCTAAACTCAGGCTTCAGGCTGATTACTGGACTTGGTGACTGTTCTGGGTTGGGTGCCTTTGGCTGTTGACCCCATCGTGATACTTTGTCTGTTAATCTGTAAGGAGTCGGGGCGATTCTCATCTCCTTCCAACTCTAGACTAGACTAGACTGACTGAAACTGCTCGCAGCCCCTCCCTTGGTAGGAAGCAGGACTAGCCCATTTCTGCCCAAAAGAGGGGGAGAATGGAATGGAAAGTCTATCATAGCCACTGCCACCTGCTGGTGAACCAGGCACAGTACATGAACATAACAGTTTCATAGTAATATTGGGAATGTACAATGTAAGAGGACCTGGAATAAATACACAGATGACATTAGTGTTAGTGTTAGCCATCAGAGACAGTAGCAGTGTGTAGGAATGGTTGTGCTATTCTAGGGTACTACAAATTGGTCCAGTTGTATTACCTCTAAAATGACCAAGACGTTCTCTTTTGTGTCCGAGAAAACGGATCCATCCCCATTGACTTGCATTGTGTTTCATGCCGGATCCGTCTTGCTCCGCGTCCCATGACGCACTTAAAAAACGTTGCTTTCAGCGTTTTTCTGACCGGTATGGGAACGCAATGAAACAGAACGGATTGCATTCTGGTGCACTTCGTTCTGTTCAGTTTTGTCCTCATTGAATGGGGACAAAACTGAAATGTTTTCCTCCGGTATTGAGATCCTATGACGGATCTCAATCCTGGAAAGAAAAAAACGCTGATGTGAAATCCTATACAGAGTATACACTGTATGGACACAAGTATTGGGGACACCTACACATTCCACCTATAGGAACTTTTATGACCTCCCATTCTAAATCTGTAGACAATAATATGGAGTCAGTCCCCACTTTACTCCTCTGGGAAGGCTTTCCCAGGATTTTGGAGGGAGTCTGTAGGAATATTTGCTCATTCATCCAGAAGAGCATTTGTGAGGTCAGACTCTGATGTTGGAGAAGAGGGTCTGGCTCATAATCTACATTCTAGATCATCTCATAGGTTTTTTTATGGGGTTAACACCGAGGTCTGTGTGGCCAGTCAAGTTCTTCCACACCAGATTCATCCAACCATGTCTTCACGGACATTGCTTTATGCACTGGGCACAGCCATGCTGGAACATAAAAGAACCTTCCCCAAACTGTTTCCATAAGTCTGGAAGCATACAGTTAGCCAACATGTGTTGGTCTGCAGAAGCATTTAATGGGTCTCCGGGCAAACCTAAATTTTGGGTGATAAACCTAGCCTGTGGACTGGTGGTTTCATACTTACTTTCCACACCGCAGCCAGTTCTGAGAACCTCTCCGCAGTCACATGACTGCTTCTGCCGACTTTTCAGAGCTTCCGTTCGCATCCAGTCTTCTTTCTTCTTGTCTTCAGCAGGAGACGATTCATAACTACTGAAGTCTCCTGCAAGAGGAAGATTACTGGGCCAAAGCAAGCACAATAGGCTAAATGCTAATGCCCATGCACTGGGACCACCAGCTGTTAATTTAGTGTACAGGATTCTGTGTGAAGCCTGGACTCACACAGCACAATGTAAGCGTTGTGTATGAGTGACAGCATAGTGATAAGCCTCTGTGTAGTCACTGGGGAGGCACTGTGGATGGCACTTGGGGGGGCATTTTGGCTGGCAATGGGGGCACTGTGGATGGCACCTGGGGGCTCTGTGGGTGGCACTTGGGGGCACTGGATAGCATTTGGGGGAGACTGTATGGCACTTGGCGGCACTGTGAACTGTGAATGGCACATGGGGGCAATGTGGATGTCATATGGGGACACCATGGGTGAGACTTGGGGGCACTGTGGTTGTCACTGTTATGGGGCACTGTGGATGTCAATCTTATGGGTAGACTGTGGATGTCACTGTTATGAGGACACTGTGGATGTCAATCTTATGGGGGCACTGTGGATGTCACTGTTATGGGAGCACTGTGGATGTCACTGTTATGGGGCACTGGGATGTCACTGTTATGGGGGCACTGTGGATGTCACTGTTATGGGGGCACTGTGGATGTCACTGTTATGAGGACACTGTGGATGTCACTGTTATGGGGGCACTGTGGATATCACTGTTATGAGGACACTGTGGATGTCACTGTTATGGGGGCACTCTGGATGTCACTCCTATGGGGGGAACTGTGGATGTCACTGATATGGGGGCACTGTGGATGTCACTGTTATAGGGGCTTAGTATGAGTTATTGTGCCCATGCAAATGACCGTAAAAGGCCCAGGAATCACAGTACATGTTTCGGACACATTTTCCAGGCTGACCGTGGCTTTTCTGACATGCACTGCCTGTATGATAGTAATGTATGACACAACCAATCTCTATCTGACCACAGGGCAGTTGTCTTGTACTCACCTCCTCATTACTGTCATACAGTCAGTTCTGGTCAGGAGAGTGCGGTTGGCCTTGGAGATGCGGTGACACACGGACTGATCATGGTCGTATCACACAGGGGCGTAGATATAGGGGGTGCAGAGGAAGCAGTCGCTACCGGGCCCAGGAGCCTTAGGGAGCCCAAAGAACCTTGTGCCGCATAAGAAGAACACAAAGGACTGAGGGAAGGGGGGCCCAAGCTGAACTCTTGCACCTGGGCCCATGAGCCTTTAGCTACGCCCCTGGTATCACACATGATAGGCCAAGAAAAACCTTTCAGCAGGGAGGACTGAAAAAGATAGGATTAGGCCTCATGCACACGACTGTATCCGTTTTTTTGGTCTGCAAGTTGCGGAACCGCTAAATAAATATACTGTCTGTGTGCGATCAGCATTTTTTTTGCAGAGCCATTGACTTCTATGGGTTTGAGGTCTGCATTTTAAGGACCACAATAGGACATGTTTCCACACTGATGATGTCCAAGTGTTTTCCTCATCTGTGTGTCAGTTCCAGAAGAGATAGAACATGTCCTCTTCTGGTTCTCAAAAGGCACCTCAAACTCATAGAAATCAATAGGTCTGCAAACAAATTCAGATCGCACACAGGCATTGTCCTTATGTAGCGGATCTGCAACTTGCACCAACAAAACGGATGTGCAATGTGCAGGAGGCTTTAGATTCACACATTCACAATTAATACAGGAACAGTAGACTGTATTGCGGACGATAGATTTAGATACAGACACAACAGACAGTATCTTACATGTTAAGATTAGATACACACCAGGCAATATAATGCAAGATAGGATTAGATACACAGGTCAGCAGGCAGTATCACACAAAACAGACTGTGTATCAAGCTCAGCAGGCTGTATCCTACATGATAGGATTAGATACACATGTGATTTGATATACTTGCTAATTCAAGCTGTTTATTAAACTCTGAAGATAGTGATGGAACAGCCTGTGGACTCTCAGTGATGGGATTTAGACACTGAGTGAGAAATAGACTAGCAGGATTCATGGGTGGGTGTAGTAAGATGGCCACAGGAGGTGTAGTGGGTGTGGCTCCTGCAGACTGAGCAGTGTGGGGGCGTGGCCATCCTGTGACTCATCACTCTGCAGTACAGCCATGTAAACAGGAAGTGGAGAATGTAAACAGATCTGCCAGGATAGTCTGATGGCCAGACAGGGGGAAGGAAAGTACAGACATGAAAAACAGGTATTGGGGAAAATAAGAGGCCCCTGAATAATACTGGCACTGTACATACAACGCTCTGTTCATATCATGGATAGAGGTGTACGGAAAATGGATGTATACCAGCTAGATGGAGACTGAAAGCACACGCTTATGTGTGGCCAATGTAACCCTATGGACATGTTTACTGTGTCCATAGGTGATAACGCCAATTGCAGAGTTTTTACGTTGTCTTCTCTATTTTTCAGAAAGGGAGCATGGCCAGTCATCACAAATTTATCTTTATTTATGCCAGTTTTCTGGTGCAAATCAAGCCAGAAATCTACGGCAGCTCAATGCTACCGTAGATTTCTGTTTAGGCACAAGCATTGCCAGAGCATGCGCCTAATTTATGATGAGGCCTGCGCCGGTCTTGATAAATCTCCCCCAAGTGTCTAAAGCATACTTACCAACATTGCAATTAGGCTAATTTCACACGTGTGGTAACCTTTTCCGGTAGGCTGTTTCAGCGGGGGAACAGCCTGCCAGGTCCGTGCTACTGCTAGTCCACTGTGCCGCTGGAAGTCCACTCTGGCTCCATTCACTATAATGGAGGCGGGCCGGAGGTCTGGCCGCTGCACAGCAAACAAATAGAGGGGTGGCCTGACAAAAAAATGCAGCGTGCTGTAGTTTTATTCCGGCCGACTCTTGGCATGTTTGCCGTGCTGTGGCCAGAGCTCCGGCCTTCACCCATTATAGTGAATGGGGCTGGAGCGGACTTCTGGCGGCACGGTGGACTAGCGGTAGCATGGATCCGGCAAGCTGTTTTCCCGCTGGAACAGCCTACCGGAAAAGGCTGCCGCAAATGTGAAAGTAGCTTTAGAAAATTAGGTAGCCACCATCTCTGGGAATGCCCCGAAATCTCATGGGACCACACATTCATGGGTAGGACTTACTCAAGCTCTACTAGGCTTCTGGGAGCGCTGCGTTCTCTTCCCTATCTACCTGCTCGCCGTCCACATTGCCGCGGCAGGAAGGTGTAATTACAACTCCTCCATCCCCATTCACTTCAGTGGTACAGAGCAGTTAAACTTCGCCATTCAAGTAGATGAGACAGCTAAGATGTAATTACACTGCTCCACTGCGATGTTGATGGTGAGCAGGTAAACAGAGAAGAAAAGGCAACATTTGTAGGAGTGCTGTCAGTCGGACCCCCGCCAATCTGATATTGATGACCTGTCCTGAGAATAGGTCATCAATATGGGGAAAGCAGAAAACCCCTTTAGGCCCACCAGAGTCAGCCATAAAGAGACAAATGCCTGTGAGATCATAAATGAGGATGATGACATCATACACCACAGATTACAGGATGGTAAGACTTCTAAAAGTTTTTACTCTTGAATATTCTCTTCTCTACACCATTCACATAAATCTATATACTAGATCAGAAGCCTCTCCTGCCTCGGCACTGCTCTTACAGTAAAGAACTCTTTCCTATCTGTCTTATAGAAAAGAGAACATTTTCTGTATCTCTTTGTTTATGTCTATATCTCTTGTTTTTTTTAAATTTTTTTCAGTGACAGACTAAATCCAAAGCAGGCAGCAAAATAGATGCTGAATTCTACCGAGATCTGGTAGAAAAACTCCCTACTCAGGTGGAAGAGGAGAAGGAGGAGCAGAGGATTGAACCCCTCCACTAAAGACACCATGCCATCTATGCTGGTGTCTGCTGTCTGCTCCGCACACTATTGGTTGGATTCCTGTGGCATTATGCCCTTACCATGGACTGGTCAAAAAATACAAGGGCACCAAGAGACATCTTCCCATGAGAATCATGACCTAGCCACATGGATGACAACACAGCAGCAAGGGACATAACGGGAACCGATCAACCATATAGAAAAAAAAGCCCCTAATTTGCATGAAAACATCTCTGCAGGATTATTATCCCCTATCCCTATACCTTACACCCCAAAAAATAAAAAAACAAACAAAAAAACAGTAGCTTACTCAAAATAAAAAAAAATTCCTACCCCTAGTCTGCTGCATACTATCTCTACAGGAGTATTACCTCACCCTAACCCCATTCCATTCCCCCCCCAAAAAAAACAACGCCCCTGCAGCAGCCCAATGGGACCCCTGAAGTCTGGACAAGACTCTTATTACTGGTCAAGGTGATGCACCCTGAGGTGACCCTGAAATGAGGTCCATCATGAAGAGGAGGACTCCATCATCTCACCTCTGAACTGTGCTGTACTATATGTGCAGGAATGTTACCAAAAAATTAAAAAACTTTTGCTGAGTAATAACGTTCTTGCACAAAAGGTAAAAATCTCCAAAAATGTGTGTGGGGTGGGAGAATGGTTTTAAATTGGGTACAGCGGCAATTTCCCACCCATAGTGCAAATGGCAACCCCCCACCACAAAAAAAAAAAAAAAATTGAACCTGCACTTGCATCCTTACTCTAACAAACAGGGCATGTCTGCTAGGAGTACCACCCCTGACTCGCGTGCTGTTCACCAGATAAGAGCACAAGATGAGGACGGGAGCCATGACATATCAGCACTGTGGTCTTTGGTCCCGGTAATTCTATGATGGGCTACGTACTTCAGTGCGCTGATGATAAATTCTGGGGGAGAACCCCTTTGAGAACAATGAGATTGTACACATCGTAGAAGTGCCGCTGTTTTATCACGGCTTGCGGGTGAGCAATTGTCATAGTGAATACTCTACCTAAAACCCTTCTGTTGACAAGAATGCTGACAGTTTCCTGTGACAACCTGCAGAATTGTGAATGCAGCTCTGGGGTATATTGGAGTAAGTAATCTATTTAGAAAGTGAGCCTTTTTCTGCAGGTTGAAATCCAGGTAGTGTGGAGTATATACTGTAGGTGACTCTCCATATAAACATTACAGGATATAGGGGAATTGACTGTCCTAGTATATATCTGTTGCTCAGCAGATGGGTTTGTACAGGGGTACTAGAATATGGCCGCTGTAGGGCATTGTGACCAGTAGCAAATTTGGCCACTACACAAATCATGCAATTTCACGAGGCCTCAGAGATCAAGGTGGCAGCACCTATTTCAACCTCATCTGTGTCTTCAGGATGCAGATACAGTTGAATACAATAGTGAAGCAGGGAGCACATTAGTATTGGCACATTGCTTTGTTCTGCAATACTATTTAATGTTACTTACCTTGTAATGTATCTAGCATTGCTTTGTATGGTTGAGAGCGGATTAACCTCCCTGGCTCAGCCCCTGCAGGCGGTTGGGTTTAGATCCTGGATCTGCCCCTAGAACAGTCTAGCTAGAGTAGACATAGATGCCCGTGATGAGAACATAGTCCTGCCACTTTATAAATCACTAATCAGACCACACATGGAGGACTGTGTACAGTTCTGGGCTCCTGTGAACAAGGCAGACATAGCAGAGCTGGAGAGGGTTAAGAGGAGGGCAACTAAAGTAATAACTGGAATGGGTGGACTACAGGACCCAGAAAGATTATCAAAATTGGGGTTATTCACTTTAGAAAAAAGACAACTGAGAGGAGATCTAATAACTATGTATAAATATATCAGAGGTCAGTACAGAGATCTCTCCCATCATCTATTTATCCCCAGGACTGTGACTGTGATGAGGGGACATCCTCTGCGTCTGGAGGAAAGAAGGTTTGTACATAAACATAGAAGAGGATTCTTTATGGTAAGAGCAGTGAGACTATGGAACTCTCTGCCTGAGGAGGTGGTGATGGTAAGTTCACTAAAAGAGATCAGGAGGGGCCTGGATGTATTTCTGGAGGGTAATAATATTACAGGTTATAGTTACTAGAGAGGGGTCGTTCATCCAGGGAGTTATTCTGATGCCTGATTGGAGTCGGGAAGGAATTTTTTCCCTTAAAGTGAGGAAAATTGGCTTTTACCTCATAGTTTTTTTTGCCTTCCTCTGAATCAACTTGTAGGATAACAGGCCGAACTGGATGGACAGATGTCTTTTTTCGGCCTTATAAACTATCTTACTATGTTAGTGTTAGAAGAAGAAGAGAGAGGAAGCCACTACACGTGCTCCACTCCTCACAGGACTGAACCAAAGATCCAGAGAATCACCATCTTTGAGGATTATCTACTGAGAGAAAATCCTCACTATTACTATAGTACTCCAGAGGGAGAGCTAAAGGAAAGAGCCAAGAAGGTCTAGAATCTGCACGGCCTAGCATTGTAGTCAATCAGTAAGGTATTGGCTGATCAAAGCTATAGACATTACTGCTGTGAGAAGGACATTGCTGAGACCCTTCACAATAGGACATGGTCTGGCCGGTCGTATCTTTACCCTGGAAATTACAGCCAGCATTGCAAGAGTAATAATTTCATTTTTGTCCAGAGATTGGGCCCACCAGAGAATCCACTGATGGGCCAGTCCAACCATGAACAAAGCTCTGCATGCTATAAAAATATGAAAAATAATGAGAAATGAATAATAAGAAATGAATCAACAAATGAATTTGGATCTATTTAGCTCTAAAAAAATCATGTTGATGATGGACATTCCCTTGAAGCTCCACATGTTGGAGATGTAATATTTGCCAGTTCCCTGTAGATCTTTATCATCTCTTTATCATTTTGCATATGCCAAGTGTACATTATACATAAATCTCTCCAAGAATTTCCCTTTTCAGTATATAACAGCAGTTTCGTTTGTTGCTCAGCATATGTGAAATCATACTCTCCAAGTCAAGCATTTTAGAAAACAAACAGCCGATGTCTCCTCTCATATTTCTTCTGCATTCACTACAATAAAGGGTCAGTTGTATCCTGCTAGGAATTGTTTACCAGAGGAATAATGAAAACCTCCTGACTGACGTGAACATACAAATTATTTATTTATGTCCCAGTTGTAAGCTTACTTGTCAGAAGATGCTTCCAAATTAGAACCAAAAGTGAAGCATTTCATCATTTAATGTACTTCAAGAGTCCTGGCAAATGTTCAAAGGTTTGTTCTGGACATTGTACCATCATTTTATACATTTTATACTCTGACATGACTCTAAGGAACACTAGACCCATTTTCGAAAGCCGCTCAACAACAATTCTGTATAAAAAGTCTGTAGATTCCTCTTGTAGTGACAATTATATCTTTCTAGAGCATCATCTCATTAAAGAGGTCCACCACTGTGGACAATCCCTGACTGGAAGATGCTATGTGGAGCCATTGCTGTCCTCTATTTTGCATCATGGATGACATCTAATTTACTTAGGTTAGTTCTGCTCCTTAAACCTTGAATAACCAGAGTAGGGTTCTGGTTAGACATTTGAGATGACATACATAAGGAGTCTTTTGGGCAAAACTGCATACTGTAGTTTTCCCCCCAAGGAACATGACCTTAAAGTCTCCCCAGAAGCTCTGACTGGTTATTTCAGGGATGAAATCCACTGTGGAACTATTTTTGATGGATGTTGATAATACAGGAGCATTGAAGGGGTTTCTGCTTTAGTCAAGGGCCAGGGAGCTTCACCTACCTTCACTGCTAGCTAGCTACATGCAGGAATGTGCAGCATTTTCTAGCTCACACTAGTGACACACCTCTGTCTCCACATTGACTCTCTTTCACCAGCCTGCACTATTTATGTATTCTGGGGGACCCAATAGCATGAACCCCACTCTGACTTGGCGCAACCTTTGGTGTGTTACCTTAAACTGTTGTGAATAGTTCACATAATACAGCACAATTTGAAACATATACAGCGTTTCTTCCTGATTCCCCCAAGATGTCGGATTGTCATCACAGGATGCCTGTGAGATCATCAATTCACACCCCATGATGGTCTCAATACATATAGGGTGTTTTACCATTGCCAATTGCCAATTCCCTCATATTTGAAGGACTTTCCCCTTTAGATTCTGAATATGCATGAGCAATTAAATCCCTGGATCAACATCCCATCTCCACAAATCTAGTACACATGTCACTCAGGAAAATAATCTAATATCTATGACCCACCATAAACATTAGGTTATCAGCAGATCCCACCAAAATTGTCTGAATCTGCATACAAATCCGACAACAAATATATATATGGCTTAAGACACAAGGGTTAATTTTCCATAACCATGGTCAATAAATCTGGTATCTAACATTCAGATATATGGCAGTAGTAAACAGATGTCTCCAAAGCCGTAAATGCGTGTTACTCCCTCACTTGTCACCCAGCACCACCAGTGGTACTCTATTACTACTTCCTGGCTGCATCCATTGCCATGACAACCAACCTAGCCTGATGACATCACATCCAATCATCACTGGATAACTATTGAAATCCTCAGTGGCCTCTCATATGCTGACTAGGCCTTGACGTAATCCATGAGTCCTGTTTTTTTTCTCCATCTTGACCTTATTCAGGCCTTGCCCCTTGAATTTATGCCTCAGTGTCCTTCTAAGGCTAGTTTCACAGTAGCGTTACCTTTTTCCGGTATTGAGTTCCGTCACGGGCTTAATACTGGAAAAAACTGCTTCAGTTTTGTCCCCATTCATTGTCAATGGGGACAAAACTGAACTGAAGAGAACGGAGCGCTCCAAAATGCATTCCGTTCAGTTCTCTTCAGTCTCCAGACCGGAGAGCAAACCGCAGCATGCTGTGGTTTGCTCTCCGTCCTGGGGGTCCGCACCAAGATGTCATGATCCCCAATACAAGTCAATAGGGAAGGATCTGTTCGGCGTGACACAGTAGTAAACGGATCCGTCCTCCATTGACTTTCAATGGAGTTCATGACGTATCCGTCCCAGCGATGTTAAAGATAATACAACCGGATCCATTCATTACGGATCCACATGGTTGTATTATCAGTAACGGAAGCGTTATTGCTGAACCCTGCCAGATCCAGAAATAACGCTAATGTGAAAGTAGCCTTATTTGTATTTGTGACCTGGTCCTGGCTTGTCTCCTGATTGTGGCTTTGGATTCTCTATTTGTTCTCCAGGTTGACATTGATTATCTACCCAGCATTGACCACGGCAAATCCTGTCACCACCCATCCATATCAACTGCTTCTTTGATTATGTGAAAACTTTCTTTGCACATATAATGTGATGGATCCACTCCCTTTAGTAGGCAAACAAGTCCAAAAGGTTCATCTTTGGACTCCATTTGATCTGAAGAGCAAAGTCTGGCAAAAAAAGACTTCAATGAATGGCCAACAGGTCAAATGGAGTCTAAAGATGAGTCCTTTGGACTTCATATCCCTCATTGAAACAAATGGATCCATCAAGGTATTCATGTGAATACTGTTTTTGGATATGCAAATGCATACCCACGATGGAAAGCCCAGCGTAGTGTGAAAACGTAGTGTGAACTCAGCCTTGTGCCCTAGTCTAGTTATTGCCTAAACGATTAAGGAACTAGAGATCCCACTTTTCTGTCACAATGTCCTATAGGTATATCTTCACAGGCTTTGTTGAAAGAACAAAGACATGTGGTAAAGATAAAAGCCTGTTTCTTTAGGTATCTTCGAGTCTTCAAGTCATGTATCACAATTACAAGACCAAGAGGATTTTTGGATTCAACAAAAAGGTCATATCCTGGGGTCAGCAGGCGTAATTTAGTTTTTATGTCAATGGATCAAGGGAGCCATATGTCCAACCCTATTTCCAACACATGTTTCGCCAGCTATCTGTTTCAATTAGATGGTAGACTCTTATTAGCATTTTACGGTTCATGGTGGTCCCTCAAGGCTCGTTTCACAATTCAGGATGTAACAATATACAGCCAGCTACTTGAGTATTACGTGCGCAAAGAACGATGGTGCTTCATTTTCTTCTGCGAAATATTAATATCTGGGGAGGTATCAAGTACCAGAAGCTATGAATTATATTATAGGATATATTGTGTGTGTATTTTTGTGTTAGCGATGTGTCTAGTGTTAGTTTGTGTTGGTCTGTGTTCTAGCTTTGCATACCCTTGTGCTAGTCTACTGTTCTTCTATAACTATCTATATAGACCATGCTAAGTTAACACTTAGGTCCAGGGTGTTAGTATCTATATAACACTTCTCCATGACTGTAACACTGATGGCCTACATCAATATTCGATCAGTAAGGGTCCGATCTTCAGACAATTAAAGATCCACAATTCTCCTGGATGCACTACATCTCCTACATTGCTACCTAGGCACAGTGGTTCATCCATAAAGGCAATTTTGCGTGGTATAGCTTGTCCCTTCATTTTTCTAATCAGCGAGCATTCCGGAAACCAAGGTCCCACCAATCAAACATTGATGGCCTAAGTATAGGCCATCAACATTATAGCCCCAGAGAACCCCTTTAACTCTTGTAGAGATATAATGAGCCATCAACATGGACATAAGTGTCAACTGACCACTCGTAGTCCCAGAAAAGCCCTTTCAATGTCTATTCTAGCCTTTAATTTCTACACTTTAAGTAGACTTTTGGATAATTTGATGAGCAAACTTTGTGGGTTGTGGGTTCTTTGGGTGCAGAACTGTCGGAGTGAACCTCAACTTTTACATTGTCACATTTTCCTTACTTGATACTTTTGACTTTAGTCCATGAATGAGGATTAAAAGGATTGTGTCAGCGGTTTTGACCATGAAAATATGCTTACAGTGCTTGGTAGGGGTGGAGGAAAGCATGACAAACATAACTTTTACAGAGTTTTTATTATCAGAAGTAGTGTAAATATGAACTTTTATTCTGCCAGGTTCTGTCCCTGCAAATTCACTGGAGACGGAGCTTCACTATGGAGTTCTCTCTAAATTGTACTGAGCTGCTTCACAGCTCCTCCTCCTGAAGAGTTACAGCAGTAGTGGTCTCCTGGTTGGATGCTGTAACTGTCACTCAGATCAGGGGGAGGGGCTGTAAAATAGCTCAATGTTAACAGTACTTCACTGTGAATCCCCACCCTGGGCATTTGCGGGAGCAGAACCTGGCAAAATAAAAAATAATATTCACACTACTCTTGAAAATCTTACTACTGCTCTCCCAGATTCAACATAGTGTTTTCAGCAGATTTGCATGATTAAAGAGTCACTGTGCTTTCACAAAATTTCATTTCATTTAATAGAGAATAGTGTAACTTGTAAATTTCTAAATTACTTCATTTAAAAAATTTGCCTGCATCCACCTGAAAAAGCTGTGAAGTTTTTTTTCTGGCTCTCACTTCCACCTAATTTGCAATCCATTACCTGTTGCCAAGCAAGATTTGTCCCTAGTAACAGAGACTCAGAAGATGGCTGAGAGGAAGTGGGGGCGTGTCAGAGCTAGCTGAGATCATGAGTCTGATAAAATAACTGCATCTACACAGCTTTTAAAAATGATAGAAGCCTCCTCTGTGTCTATAAGGGATCATTAACACGAACATATTTTCTTTTAGTGTCCGTTCCGTTTTTTTTTTTAGCGGACCTTATGCGGAACCATTCATTTCAATGGGTCCGCAAAAAAAGGGAAGTTACTCCGTGTGCATTCCGTTTCCGTATTTCCGTTCTGCAAAATAATAGAACATGTCCTATTATTATACACATTACGGACAAGGATAGCACTGTTCTTTTAGGGTTGGCCATTCCATTGCGCAAAATATGGAATGCATACGGACATCATCTGTATTTTTTGTGGATCCATTTTTTGTGGACAGCAAAATACACATGGTCGTGTGCATTAGCCATAAGTGTGATCTCTCCCTCCTTATCTGTGAGTTCTAGGGCTGAAAATAAATATTGTGAGAAGTAAGAGAAAGGATGTCACAGCAGTACAGTGCTGCCAGACTTCACAGAACGGAGATACCCCTTGCTTCTGAGTGAAATGAATCTAGCTGTGCAGCTGAAACAGGGACTAATTTGGCTGAAAAAGACTTTAAGGAAGCCCAAAAATACCTGTTCCTTCACTGTTAGAATTGTACACAGAAGCACAGTCCTTATGCAAACCTTTTTTTTAAACTCCCGTTAAAGGGGTTCTCCGAGTTATACATATTAATAACTTATCCTCAGGATAGGTCATCAATATCAGATCAGCGGGGGTCCGACACCTGGCACCCCCGCCGATCAGCTGTTTGAAGAGGAGGTGCTCGCCGTATCAGCGCTGCCTCCTCTTCATTGTTTACATGCCGGCCGTAACAGGGGTAGTGGTGAGTAGGTGTAATTACACCTCACCACCCCATTCATTTCTAGGGGAAAGATCGCTTCCATAGACTTGTATGGGAGCGATTCTTTCCATTGAAATGAATGGGGTGGTGAGGTGTAATTACACCTACTCACCACTACCCCCATGTCGGCCAGCATGTAAACAGTGAAGAGGAGGCAGCGCTGATACGGTGTGCGCCTCCTCTTCAAACAGCTGATCAGCGGGGGTGCCGGGTGTCGGACCCCTGCCGATCTGATATTGATGACCTATCCTGAGGATAAGTCATCAATATATATAACTCGGAGAACCCCTTTAATGGCTTTATTTTTTGAGGTGCATGATGGGATTGAGCATTCAGATGTGGATGGCATCATTTTTGGGTAGACCCATGATGATTCATATGAATTCTCTAAAATTATCAAGTATGACAAAACTTCTGGGAATCGTGTGAAGAATTCTGCACATTAGTGATATGTCTAATTTCTTACTAAATATACTGGACACGTATGGCTTCCATGCACAAAATATATAGTCTAGCTCATCTAAAAACCTGACTACCAAGAATTATGTAAATACAGTTAATTCCCAGAATCCCATCCATACAATGCTCAAGAGACAAGGTTGATAGGAGCCCAACACTGGAGAGCTCACTGTCACCGGTGTTTTGCTTTATTCACAATGTATTAGATTTCCCTGCAGCACCACCACAGGTGAAATTAGATATTCTAACTTTTTCTTTATAACCAGTAGACCATCTGTGCAGTACATGGACATGCCAGGTCCTCCAGAAGGAGAGATGCTCTTTATAGTCACATCCTATTCATTGCAGGTTCTGAACAAGGGCTGTCCTCTCGGAAAACGTGGTCTAACAGACAGGGGTTCACCGCCAATGAGGCCAGGTGAGGTGATTGCCTCAGGCAGTACCAGGTAGGGGCAAGAGGGGGGGGGGCAGCTGAATGGCCATGGACTGAAAGAAGGGGTTAGGTTAAGAAATTGGCATTGTGAATGGGTGGGGGGGGGGGCGTCATTTCAGTTTTTGCCTCAGGCAGCAGAAAGGCTAGGTGCACCCCTGCTAACAGGGTATTTGAAAATTCAGCTCCTTTACTGTTGGTTAGAATCAAAACTAAAATTGTGCTAGCCCTTTTAGTGATAATATAAAGTCTAGATGTCCTATCAAGCAATCCAACATGAACAATCATAACAAAGGCTACATGACACAATATATGAATTCTTGGAGGTATATATCCTTTTTGAACTGTATATATGAATCTTTTATGCTTCTTTATGATAATATCCATATCAGACCCATAGATTGATGACATGAGACATTTATGGGGATCTCCAGGACTTTCATGAGGAACCCTGGCAGAAGATGTAAGATGAACACACCGATAGTGCTGTATGTAGGACTCGTTCCAGGAAAGGATTACATCACTAGAAAGACTCAGGAAACATCAAAATAACATCAGACAAGTCACAGAAATGATAAAGACCAGTTTCCCTACTTGGGTCTATGCGTGTTTCTGGATGTCAGGCCGTGTAGACTAAGTAGACAACTAACCACACATTTATGGGTGGAGGGCCCACTGTCCCATTCATCATAAAACTGATATACGTGAGAATGGCAGCACCTCATAAAGTGCAAAACTACAATAAATATAGTGTTATAAATCACAGGCTTTATGGGTGGAACGTCTTTTTAAGCTCAGAACTTTGGCCGGAGTATTGAGAAGTTTGGCCAGCCTTGATTGGACATTTATTGAGGTGAATTAGACCTGGTGGGAAGTAATTTAATTCTGAGGTTCGTGCTATAAAATATTGTGTAGAGTATAAACCACAGCTAAGTATAATGATTTGGGGAAAATCTGATGTAAAGGATATTGAGTTAACCTAAAATTGATTCATGGAGTCACCTTACGTATATCAGTTTGGTTATAGGAACCATTAAAGTGACATGTGCTCACTAAAGTTCATAATCAGCTATGTGTACAGTGTCTTGTAGAGGTGTACCCCAGTATCAAGGATGGACTTACTGCTTCAGCCGCGCCCAAGGGCTATAAGAAACAGGCGTGCCCACCATACTCTGCCTAAACAGTGCAATAAAAGTGGTTGTCAAGTGAAGCAAGGACAATGTAGCATTAAATGGTGGCTGTTGAAATGGATGGCCATCCGTGTGAAGCATGGATGCATTGGATCTGCCCAATGTAGTAGTAGTAGCTATTCTGGATCCCCACCTATAACTTCTATATTCACCCATAGGACATGTGGTCTTTATGAGACACCATCTTTAAAGCATGTTTACATGGTGAGTGCTATCTATTGCATATTACTTGTGGTATTGGCAAGGAGTAGCCTATAGATTTTGTGGCCCGGTTAACTGGTTGGCACACTTTAAATGTTGCCACCATGCCAGTGTGATGATACCATCAATGCAGGATGCTTGGGTCTAGTTGTGGGACAGACAATTTAAAGGGGTTGTCTCACTTCAGTAAGTGGCATTTATCATGTACATAAAGTTAATACAAGCCACTTACTAATGTATTGTGATTCTCCATATTGCTTCCTTTGCTGGCTGGATCCATTTTTCTATCACATTATACACTGCTCATTTCCATGGTTACGACCATCCTGCAATCCATCAGTGGTGGCCGTGCTTGCACAATATAGGAAAAACCACAAGTCTATCTGCGCTCCCACGGTCCCGGCCACCAGAGATGCTTACACTTTTTCCTATAGTGTGCAAGCACGACCACCACTGATGGATTGCAGGCCGGTCTGTAACCATGGAAGCAAGCAGTGCATAATGTGATGGAAAAATAAATCCAGCCAGCAAAGGAAGCAATATGGACAATCATAATACATTAGTAAGTGCCTTGTATTAACCTTCTCTACATGATAAATGCCAATCACTGAAGTGAAAGAATCCCTTTAAGTTAAAGGGCTTGTCCTATGTGGACATTTACAGCATATTGATAGGCTATGCCATAAATGTCTGATAGGTGTGGTCCCCACGCCAAAGATCTGCTCCTTTCTTAAGAATGGGGCACACATGTGTGGTGTCCTCTCTATTCAATGCTATGGGACTTCTGAAAATAGCTGAGGGTATACAGTAGCTACATAAAATGCAGTAAAAAAAATTCTGTTGAAAACAAACTTTGTTTCACCCAGATAGCTTTGTCATGTGGTTATTTTATAAAATCTGAGTTATACTGAGGTGTCTTTGGTGTCAGTCTATTGTTTATGTAATGGTCTTCTATGTGACAGGCAAAGAAACCCTCTCTTCTAGTTGGCAATGTACATATGGGTCATATACTGGCTTCACCTTTCTCCTGATCTGACTGCTCTGATGTCTCCTCCTTACTTACATTTGTTAACTGCAGCAACAGGACAGAATATTTAACCCTTACACAGCCTTCCTGGAGAGATTACTGTTACATCAGCTGTGAGTAAGCAGTGTGAAGTTTAAATCTCCTGGCTACAATAAACCAAAGGTTGTGATAAGAGAACATGAGAAGCAACTCTAAGGTTAAAGAATCAACATAAATCATTCATTTTCAGACACCTTAGGCACATGTCCTCACATGCCTTGTTGTAAATAAGGCCCTGACCCATCATTATTGCACATTGTCATTTTTAGTGGAGGTTATCTTGAAGAGGCATCTCCTTTAAGAGACTGTGTATACCATTGTCCTGAGAGACCAATAAGCGCTTCTTATGGCCTCCAAAATGGCTCACTTTGATTGATCTTTTTGACTTCAGTAGGAAGAGCAGCTCTAAAGTACAAACTGCTACTACTCTACGTAGTAAAATTACAAATAAAGTACATGTAAAGTTTTATTATTTCAGTGGATTATAGTAGTCAAAATATCACCCAAACCACAACATACCTCAAAACACAGAAGACATAAGAAGCTCATTACGTGAGTTCTTTGTTGATGAGTCAACAGCTCAGATACTTCCAATAATTCTCAGCTATTCATCAACTCAGTGCAGCGATCGCTTCCAGAACAGAAGGTTTTATTACTTTCTCTATCAATACCTTCCAAATGTAATAAATAGTCCGTGTCACGTTGATCTAGACCTTCATGTGTAGAAGATGTGGGTGATAATGGAACAGAGAAACATCCTTGTAAATGTCTTAAGTAGATGTCAGAGTTAGTGGAGTAGATTTCTTCTAAGTGATCGGGTTACAGTAAAATGGGTAACATAATATGGTTATAATAATAATTTTTAATAATAGTATTTTTCCAGTAGTTTTATGAAAGTGTAATCCACATTGGATGAGGATGTTAATCTTTGGGAGACCTTTATGTCAGATTCCCCATGTGGCCGGATATTTGGAGGGAAGCAAACTTACGTGCCCTGCCCCTCTGGGGTCCCTCAGCATGGCTGCCTCACTCCAACCCCCACCTCTCAATATTCTGATTGACACCGGTCACGTGGTCTCTGCTTGAACTGCACCCTCCCTGCCCTCGCCATGCCACCTTTTTGTCAAAGTGGCAAAGGAGATGGAGAAATGCCGCTTGAGCAACAAATGGTGTGGAAAAGGTCGCAACCACATGGTCTGCAATGTTTTCATGCCAGAAAACTCGCGGGAAATTTAGGTTAAATCAGACCCCGTGTCTTAAATTAGCTCCAAAATTCTGTGTGAAAAAAAACTTAATATATCTTTGTAGAGGTCACAGGTCACAACTTAGTTTGTCTGAAACAGAGCTCCAAATACCCTGCATAGACAGCCACTGCTCTGCTCATCTGTCCTGGTGGCAAAGAACCAATGCCTGGTTTGCTCTGCTCCTCCATGCAGGCTGCAGCCAGCTTGCCGACAAGGCATCTCCTCCTCTGCCAGTAGGGGGCACACATACTCTCTCCAGCTCTTAAAGGGCCAATGTGTGCACCCCTGTGGGAAGGTGAATGAACAATAGATTTCCTAGGATACTAGTACCCTGCTAAGGTGTCTGTTCTATTGTCTGCCGTTGTACCGACTCACTGCCTGTTTCCTGGTTTATGATTCTCTGTTGCCTGACCTGACTTGTGCCTGATCTCCATAATGACCCTTCTCTCCCTGCTCTGACTTAAGACCATTTACCATGCTGCATGTACTCTGCCTGCCCTGACGTCACCCTGTCCCTGACTACAGTTTTTTGTGATCCCTCGGTGCTATCCACCAGTGTCTCTGACCTTCATGGATCAGTTGTCAATCATACAGACTACTGAAGGAGGTAGCGGCCTAGTGGTTCCCCTACAGCAAAATCCAGATCCATGTACATGGGTTAAAGAGTGAATACAAGGGAACTGTCATGATAACACCCTTAGGAGTAGTCCAAAGCCAGATCTACTGGTTGACACAGTGGTTCCACACCCACTGTCATAACAATAGCTTTCTCGTTTTCTGCAGCTGCCACTAGGGGGAGTTTGTTATATACTGTGTGTATATATATATATATATATATATATATATATATATATATATATATTAAGGGGAGTATTACAGTAGTTTGCTAAAATGTTCACAGTACTAGGTAGGGACTGGGGAGAAGAAGACAAACATACCATCTGTGCAGCTTTTCTTATTCGGTGTAGTGTGAATATGAAGTTTTATTCTGCCAGATTCTACTCCTGCAAGTGCCTAGGGCAGGGCTTCACTTTGAAGTGCCCTCCTCATTGAGATGCTTCACAGCCCCTGCCCTCTGCTTTGAGTGACAGCAATAGTGGTCCCCTTGTTGCATGCTACAGAAGAGGTGAGGGAATGTGAAGCATCTCAATGCAGAGAACACATCACAGTGTGGCCCTGCCCTGGGCACTTGCAGGAGCAGAGTCTGGCAGAATGAATCTTCATATTCACACTACAACTGATAGAAAAAGCTGCACAAAAGGTACATTTGTCTTGATCTCCCTGTCTGTATCTTGTGTTGTTAACAGTTTAGCATGTATAAAAGTGCTGACAGACACACTTTAATCACAATAATAACACATTATGCCATAAGCTACTGAGCTCTCTCTAGTGATAGCAGCAGGTATCCACAATTTTAACATTTATGTGACGACAGTGGGTGTTAACCAACAGTCCCCTAGTATTCACCCTTTAAAGGGGCTGTCCCACGAAAAATATTCTACAGTTTTCAAACCAGCTCCTGGATCTGAATACTTTTGTAATTGCATGTAATTAAAAATTTTGTACAGCTACTGAGTTATTCAATAAAATGTATGTGTATAGGACCACTTAATTTCTTATTTCTTTGACCTGGTCACTGAGAAGACCGCACATGCTCACTTTCAACTTTTAACTGTCTCCTGAGCTGTGATAGGGAGAACATGGACACTCCTCCTGAGCTGTGATAGGGAGAGCATGGACACACCCCCTGAGCTGTGATAGGGAGAACATGGACACGCCTCCTGAGCTGTGATAGGGAGAGCATGGACACGCTTCCTGAGCTGCAGCAGAAAAGACACTCCCCGAGCTGTCAGCTTGATATAAATCTAGCAGAGCAATAAATGTGGAGATCTCTGGATTCATGTGAGGTACAGGGCTGTGTATCAGTCTGAAGTCCAGGGCATTGTCTACACTGGATACAATTGTATTCACTTCGCTGGACTAGCTTTGTAAATAATATGAAATACTGGACTGTTCTCATTATTGGATTTTTGGATTCTAATGTGTTCTTTTTTCTTGTATCTTAAAAATAACAAGTCTACCTACTTTTTCATATTTGCAGGGATGCCCAACCTGTGGCCCTCCAGCTGTTGCAAAACTTCTACTCCCAACATGCCCTGATAGCTGTAGGCATGATGGGAGTTGTAGTTTTGCAACAGCTTGTGGGCCTAAGGTTGGGCATCCCAGATATTTGGATTGTGTTCTCATTCACTGACAGCAAATATATCTTGAAAATATAGATGAGCTGAAACACAAAGCATATTAGAAGGTTAGGGGTTAAAGCTACTTTACATAAAATGTAGAAACTATGTACATACTCTCTGGTTGACAACCCCAGTAACAGCTGGAAAGACAACCATATTTAAAATGTTGCTCTACGTATAGACGTACAATATGATTTTGCTGGAGGCCCAATGGCCACACTTGGCTGGCAGGAGACTTGTGTAAACATTTTGTACCTTCCCCATCAGAGCTGTTGCTTTCTTGGACTTTGCGTGGTAATCGCGTCCAACATGCCACATCTGTATTTTCACTCGGCGTGTTTATTGGCCTGTGTAGAATGCTTGTAAATTCAAATAAACACAGTTACACTTCTGGTTGATATACCGCACATGACTGATGTCATCTTCAAAAAAATAAGAATATGGGCGTGAAATATAGAGCAATAATCCATGTCTAGCCATTAATTTGCATTACTCAGTGTTGTGCAATGCAATGGGGCCAAGTCGTTGTGTTTCATTTATATATGGGCAGACATATGAGGGGCGCCATGCAAAAACAGCATCCCCCCCACTTCCCCGCCAGCATACCTGCAACTTACAGTACATCATGTATTTAAAATGAATAACTGCGGTAAAAATTTTTTTTCTTTGTTATCTATGAAAGTCAATGGAAAAATATTGTGCAGATTTCTCAGAAATCCTTTTCGACAATTTTTTAAAAATTTTTTTCCTTTTGAACTTTGAAAGTTAGGAAGAAAAACGCATGTTCAAGATTTTTTGAAATAAAAATAATGGTACTAAAAACACTTGTAAAAAGTGCCTTGGAAAACACTTGAAATTCTTGTCACTTTTTTTTCAAGCATTTAAAAACTATAAAAATGAAATAAAAATGCATTGCATGAGGAGCAATGGTAATACTCCTGGTAGTCTAGGGCAGTGAACAGGTAAATGGTTGCATCCCTTTGTGATCTAGGTCAAGTGAAGTGTTTTATGTGTGAAGGCTGTTGGTGGTCCTGGGCAGTGAAGTATGTAATGGTAACATTGCTGATGGGTGGTCTAGGGCAGTGAAGTTGTTAAGGATAACATTTCTAGTGGAATATGGCAATGATGGAATTAAAAATAATATTCCTGAAAGTCTAGGGCAGGGAAGGGTTTTTGGTATAATCCCTGGTGGTCTAGGGCACTGATGGGGTTCATAATAACATTAGTGGTGGGATATAGGGGTTATCCAACCCCAAAAATGCACCTTTCAGTGCCCTAGGCCACCAGGAATATTACTACTAACCACTTTCCTGATCTAAACCACCAGGTATGTCATTATCAACCTCTTCACTACCCTAGCCCACCAAAAATAGTATAGTTATAGGGGTTATCCAACCAAAATAATATTCCCCCAAATGCCCGGGCTCCTCAGACAGATTGTACTTACCTCGCTCCCCGACACCCGTGTCGCTTCTGATGCTGGCACACCCGCCGCTCCGTCTCCCCATTGCATGGATCAAAATATCCGGCGATGGGGGGGGGGGGAACCAGCCAATAGCAGGCCTTGATAGGATTGAGCTTCCCCAGCATCGTGGGTGATACTAGAGAGGTTCATTCTCTTCGCGGCCTGCTATTGGCTGCCCCCCCCTTCCCCCCGGGTGGCCGGATGTTTTTATCTATGCAATGGGGAGATGCAGCAGTTGGCCGTGCCAGCATCAGAAGCGACACGGGTGTCGGGGAGCGAGGTAAGTACAATCTGGTAGCCTAGGGCACTGAAGGGGTTAACTGTCTGTACTTAAAAGGGCTGTCCCACCATAAGCACTTACCACATATCCACAGGACAGGTAATACGTATGAGAACAGGATGAGAACAGGTTCTCGGAGTCTATGGGGTGAATGGAGTGACAGCGGTATGTGCATGCTGCCGCTACATTTGTTCTCTATGGAACTGGAGATAGTAGAGTGTCTGAATGAATGAAGCGGCAGTCAGTGGCATATATAGAGAAGTAAGGGCCCCATAACAAGGATCAAACCAGGTTCCCCACACAGGACAGAAGGGTTTCTGCCTAAACCCCTTTCGATGACCCTTGGGCCATTTTTTCCACTGCCTCATTTGCTAAAAGTTGTTCCTTTAGAGGGTACAGTCCTGACCAAGTTTTCATCCCCAGTAGAAGAGGAGATGATCTCAACTAAGACTAGGCCCCCTCTTGACCTGGGCCCCATAGCAGATGCATGGTCTGCTGCTATGGTACTTATGCCCCTGCTCTTCTCGTTATCAGTAAAGATCCATTGGCTCCACCTATATCACCTATCCTGTAGATATGTGAAAAGTTGTTATGATATGACAACCCCTTTAACCCCTTCACACCATCTGCTGTACATGTACTGCGGATGTCAGGTCTTTGAAGAAGATGCATGCTCCAGAGTGGAGCAAGCACCATTGCTAACGGGTGCCTGTTGTTTTATATAGCAGACATCCGTGGCTGAGACCAGCAGTAATGCCCGATCGCGGACATTCAACCTCTCAGATGCCAAGGTCAAATGTGACCACGGTATTTGAAAAGCCGGAAGCGTGATTCCCAGGCTGGAACGTCTGCTCCCAGAAGAGATCGGGGAAGGCGTTCATTCAAATATATAGAAAAAAAATATATATATAAAAATTCAGAACACCCCCCTATCCCCAAAATCAAAATGAAAATTTTTAAATAAAAAAAAGAAAAATCATGAGAGAATTGCCATGTGCGAAAATGTCTGTAATATTAACATACAAAAAAACTTATCCCAGACGGTGAATGGCATAACGTATTGAAACAAAAGAAAAACTATACATTTGTGGTATTGCCGTAATTGTACTGACCTGGAGAATGAAGAGCACAAGTCAGTTTTAGCAGATAATGAACGCTCTTCGAACAAAACCTGTAAAACTGTGGAGGAAATTTTTTTCAAATTCCACCCCATTTGGATTTTTTTCCCCACTTTCCACTACATCCTGTGCAATATTATTTAATGGTAGCATTAGAAAGTACAGCTTGTCTCGCAAAAAAACAAGCCCTCATACCTCTATGTGAATGGAAAAATAATAAAGTTATGGCTTCGGGAAGGCAGGGAGTGAAAAACAAAAACGCAAACATAGAAAATAGATACGTCAGGAAGGGGTTAATGCTGCAGAACAGTCAGTATAGTCTATGAGAAACCCCTTGAGAGGATGAGCAGGGGGATGGGACCAGAGAAGCAGGATACTTGTGGCCATTGTGGTCCACTTGCTCCTCTGGGCCCCCTGAATGTGCTGCTTGGACTATATACAGTGCCTTGCAAAAGTATTTGGACCCCTGGAACTTTTCAACCTTTTGCCACATTTCAGGCTTCAAACAAAAGGATATAACATTTTAAATTTTTGGAGAAGAATCAACAACAATTGGGTCACAATTGTGAAGTGGAACGAAATTTATTGGATCATTTAAACTTTTTTTGTAATATTAAAACTGAAAAGTGGAACGTGCACAATTATTCGGCCCCCTTGCATTAATATTTTGTTGCGCCACCTTTTGCTGCGATTACAGCTGCGGTCTCTTGGGGGATGTCTCATCAGTTTTGCACATCTAGAGACTGAAATTCTTGCCCATTCTTCCTTGCAAAACAGCTGGAGCTCTTTGAGGTTGGATGGAGACGTTTGTGAACAGCAGTTTTCAGCTCTTTCCACATATTCTCAATTGGATTCAGGTCTGGACTGTGACTTGGCCATTCTAAGACCTGGATACCTTTATTTTTGAACCATTCCATTGTAGATTTCGGTTTATGTTTGGGATCATTGTCTTGTTGGAAGATAAATCCGTCCTAGTCTCAGGTCTTTTGCAGACTCCAACAGGTTTTCATCCAGAATGGTCCTGTATTTGGCTCCATCCATCTTCCCATCAATTTTAACCATCTTCCCTGTCCCTGCTGATGAAAAGCAGGCCCAAACCATGATGCTGCCACCACCATGTCTGACAGTGGGGATGGTGTGTTCAGGGTGATGAGCTGTGTTGCTTTTACGCCAAACATATAGTTTTGCATTGTTTCCAAAAAGTTGGATTTTGGTTTCATCTGACCAGAGCACCTTCTTCCACATGTTTGGTGTCTCCCAGGTGGCTTGTGGCAAACTGTAAACCAGACTTTTTATGGATATCTTTGAGAAATGGCTTTCTTCTTGCCACTCTTCCATAAAGGCCAGATTTGTGAAGTGTTGGACTGATTGTTGTCCTATGGACAGACTCTCCCACCTCAGCTGTAGATCTCTGCAGTTCATCCAGAGTGATCATGGGCCTCTTGGCTGCATCTCTGATCAGTCTTCTCCTTGTTTGAGATGAAAGTTTAGAGGGACGACCAGGTCTTGGTAGATTTGCAGTGGTCTGACACTCCTTCCATTTCAATATGATCGCTTGCACAGTGCTCCTTGGGATGTTTAAAGCTTGGGAAATCTTTTGGTATCCAAATCCGGCTTTAAACTTCTCCACAACAGTATCATGGACCTGCCTGGTGTGTTCCTTGGTCTTCATGATGCAGAACCCTGAGACTATCACAGAGCAGGTGCATTTATACGGAGACTTGATTACACACAGGTGGATTCTATTTCTCTTCATCAGTCATTTAGGACAACATTGGATCATTCAGAGATCCTCAATCAACTTCTGGACTGAGTTTTCTGAACTGAAAGTAAATGGGCCGAATAATTTTGCACGCCCCACTTTTCAGTTTTATTATTACAAAAAAAGTTTAAATGATCCAATAAATTTCGTTCCACTTCACAATTGTGACCCACTTGTTGATTCTTCACCAAAAATTTAAAATGTTATATCTTTTTGTTTGAAGCCTGAAATGTGGCAAAAGGTTAAAAAGTTCCAGGGGGCCGAATACTTTCGCAAGGCACTGTATATGTCTGCCTTTGATTTATCTGCTCAATAGGCCCAGTCAGTCAAAAAAGTTTAAGTAAAGTTTTACTCCTTTTTGTACAAAAGGACAAGAAAGGTTAAGTCTTCCTGCCAAAACACTGTAGAAATAGATGTAACCCTGCCAGGTCCTATCCTGCATGCCCAGATCTCCACTTCTGTGCTGTACTCTACATATTGTGTGCTCCCGCTGTGTAAGTACATTGTGTTTACAGCCTCATGCATGTATAGTACTCACACTGCTCTTTTACTTTTTTGCTTTATGTTATTGCTATTACTTTTAACTCTATAGATTACACCTTTGCCCCACTAAACTGTACATATGCAACAAGCTCCGCCTAGTGGAAGCGTCCAGTAGATCTTTGCAGGAAATGTTCTGGACTTCCAGAAGTTTAGCTGTACTCTACTTCTGTTGGCTCTCGGGAAATTCGGGGTTGACAACCCTTTTTCAGATTTAAGTTCCATGACTGCCTTTGGTTTAGCATCCCTCAATTTCTTGTTAGCTGCAGTGCAATGTTCTACGCATTCTAGGTGGACTTGTGTAGACCTCCATAACAAGAGGTGTTTGATATTGCACTTGACTATTAGAAGTAAAGGATCCCAGAGCAGATGACCATCTTCTATTAGCTACACAATCCATGGTAGACATATGAAAAGACGTTATATGGGATACTACTTCCAGGAGAGGTGCTAAGTGTATGAACGCTTGGGGACCTCACCACAGAGACCTCCACTAATTACTAGATTAAACCTCTCATAGAATGGAGTAGTGGTCATGTGTAGACAATGGAGCTGAATTCAATAACTTTAGGACTGGGATAGCCGAGTACAACATCCTCAACGGTCCCAAAGAGACTGAGTTAGGCAGTAGCATGCAGGTGTGACCACCATCCCATTCAAGCTCAAGCTCTGGAACCCTATCCAGGGGCGTACCTAGGATAGTGGCAGACCATGCGACTGCTAGGGGGCCCAGGACAAGAGGGGGCCCAGTCTTAGTTGGGATTATCTCCTCTTCTACTGGGGGTGAAAACTTGGTCAGGACTCTACCCTCTAAAGGAACAACTTTTAGTAAATGAGGCAGTGGAAAAATGTCCCATGGGTCACTGAAAAGGGTTTAGGCAGAAACCCTTCTGTCCTGTGTGGGGGCTTGGTTTGGTCCTTTCTATGGGACCCTTACTTCTGTATGTACACCACTGCCCCTATCCTAGCAATTGTTGGGGGTCCAAGTGGTGGGACCACCAGCAATCATACCAGCAATCATACCTGTAGTAGCAATTATTTTTCTTATCATCTTAACTAGAGATGGTATAAGATTCACAACCCATTACACTTGTTCACCTCCTACCAGTAACATAATGTGTGACTCCCAATGCAAAATGGGTAACGTGGCCTCCCAACTACCATGGACCATTTAAAATACCGGGGTATTCTTATGTGGTAAATAGACCTTTGGGCCCCCATCAAGCACTAGGGTCCAGGTTTGACTGCTACCTCTGCACTGCAATATGCTATGAGTAAGAGCCGAGGCGAGATTGAAACATGTCAGACTATTTTATATTTTGGATGCAATAAGCTTTTTCTTACATCTTGATGGAGTTGCTGTGTTTTTTTTATTATTGTGGAGTGTTGGACACCATTTAGCTTTTTGTACATTTGGATCTGGATATTGGCTCAGGGACTTGGACGTTTCCCATGCATCCAACATATAACTCCTATGAGAACCTCTTTTGTATGCACATTGTCTGCACCACCTACAGCTATGCCATGGTGTCAGTGTATCATATAGCTGAAGACTTCTTCTAGGCGGCGGCATTTGGCTGGACCAAAGGCTTCCAATATTGATGTCAAACCCTGAAGTTGGCTCTAGATGTGATATGCAATCTGTTTACCTAATAAATGGTCTTCATATATGTCACTGCAGTCGATGGAAAGAATATTTAAGCCATTTATTGCCGAGTATAACAGTTATAAGAAAACAATACAATAGAAATAAAACAACAGTTATACTGTATAAATTAACCTTCCGACGTGTGAGTCTTGGCAAAACTCTGCAGAGATCCGGCTTCATATCTGTCCAGCTTCTCCTCCCCAAAGGACAATGTGGATAAACATACTGAAATCCTTAAAGCCGTTCATATCAAATCAACACACCACTGAATACGATAACGAATATCAAGCCAAGTAAATGGTCATAGTAAATGTGTAATTAAGGGGGAAGAGGAACATAACAATACTCGTGACGGTAAAGGATTTGGTTGTTTTGTATTCATTGAGCCAAGTGGGAGCAGAGTCCTAGTAGTTGTGTAACTTACAGGAAGTCCATAGAAGATCAAGTCCAGGTAATCCTACCATAGGGGGGATAACAAGCCACTAGCACTACTACAGGGGGGTGGATTTGGTATTTACATGGCTTCAAGTAAAATTATGTCTGGGGCCCCCTGTCGCACCACTAACCTCCACTCTGTCATAGCCTTATTATGATGATGACCTCTTATGTGCCCCTCACACAGTATAATGCCCCATTAAGTAACCCACATGCACAGTATGATGTCCTCTTATATGTCCATCACACAGTATGATTCCCCTTATGTACCCCAACACAGGATAATGTCCTCTTATGTACCCCCGACACAATGTGGTGCTCCTTATGTGCCATAAGACTGTATGGTGCCTCCATGCGTACCTCTAGCACAATATGGTGCCTCTTTATGTGCATTAAACAATATGGTGCTTCTTTATGTGCCATAAAACAATATGGTGCCTCTTTATGTGCCCCCAACACAGAATAGTGCCCCTTATGTGCCCCAACACAGAATAGTGCCCCTTATGTGCCCCAACACAGAATAGTGCCCCCTTATGTGCCCCAACACAGACTAGTGCCCCCTTATGTGCCCCAACACAGACTAGTGCTCCTTATTTGCCCCAACACAGACTAGTGCCCCCTTATGTGCCCCAACACACACTAGTGCCCCCTTATGTGCCCCAACACACGCTAGTGCCCCCTTATGTGCCCCAACACAGACTAGTGCCTCCTTATGTGCCCCAACACAGAATAGTGCCGCCTTATGTGCCCCAACAAAATATGGTGCATCTTTATGTGCCATAAAACAATATGGTGCCTCTTTATGTGCTCACTACACAGGATAGTGCCCCCTTATGTGCCGCAACATAATATGGTGCTTCTTTACATGCCATAAAACAATATGGTGCCTCTTTACATGTCATAAAACAATATGGTGCCTCTTTATGTGCCCCAAATACAGAATAGTGCCCCCTTATGTGCGCAACACAATATGGTGCCTCTTTATGTGCCATAAAACAATATGGTGCCTCTTTATGTGCCCAAACAAAATATGGTGCCTCCTTATGTGCCCTCAACACACAATAGTGCCCCCTTATGTGCCCCAACACAATATAGTGCCTCTTTATGTGTCCTGAACACTGAATAGTGCCCCTTTATGTTCCCCAACACAATATGGCGCCTCTTTATGTGCCCACCACACACGATAGTGCCCGTTATGTGCCCCAACACAATATGGTACCCCCTTACGTGCCCTAACACAATATGTTGCCTCTTATGTGCTCCTTTATGTGTCCCCCGAGACCATATGAAGCCATTTTAGAGCTCCAAAATGAATACTCACCTAGCCCACATTCCCATGACAAATGGAGCTGATGTCTTACTGCAGATCTGCTCTGGTGTTTCCGGTGGCTAGGCACAGCAGGCTAAGTGATGTCACTTCCTGGCGCCTACCAGCATCACAGGGTGAACGGTGGAGCAGGGTGCTGCTCCTGAGGATGCAGAGGAAGCTGAGAGTGGTGCTCCTGCTGGTGGATCCCAGATAGGCTTTACAAGTCCATGACGAAATCCTTGGTAAAATGTTCAGTGTTTCATCTGGGAAGATTTCTGTAAAGAATCCGTGTTTGGTCCATGTCTCTGTTCTTGCTGTCCGTGTATCATCCATGTTCCACAGACCTTGCCCAGCTGAAAATTAATTTTCAGAATATCTCTTTTTAATGGTCCATGAAACATGGATGGCATCTCTGTTGCATCCTTGTTTTTCACTGACCCATAGACTATAATGAGTGTGATGGACAAAATAGGGCATGCTTCTGCGCTAAAACTTATGTGTGATGTGTCAATACACAGATTAAAATGAATGGGTATGTGTGCTATCCGTGGAGAAACACTGACTTTTGAATGAGGCCTTAACATGAGGCATCAGGAGGCCTTGTGATCTCTGAGGCCCCATGAAATTACATTGTTTGCATGGTGTCCAAATCCACCCTTGGCCACTTTCTTAGGGAAGGACATGGTGGCTGGTCCCCAATTTTGGAGTGCAAACTTTTATGGTGCCTTGTGGCCTTGGAATCAAACTATTAAGAACCTGTGAAGGACTCTCGTGTCTAAATAGAATGCAACTGGCAAAATTCAGTACCATAATGAGGTGCCTTCCTGTGGGGACCCCTTCTCTTCTACGTGCGCCACTAATGGATGAACAGTACATATATTCTGCTTGCTATAGAAACCAGATTTTTGTTGGGTTGGATCCCCCAACAAACCCGTTTGTCCAGGTGATTTAGACATATTGGAATTTAACCTGCCCAATCCTTTGTTTCTCTGGACGATGAGCAGTGCCGGAGATATTTCTGTCAGCCCCTTATCCCATTCCCTATATATGAATAAGCCCAACTGTAGACAAATAGGGAAGCAGGCAGGAGAGTCTTTGACCAAATGAGTGTCTATGGAGAGTTCAAAACACATCTAATGAGGTTTAGATGATTGAGATCCAAAGGGACTGAAAGCCTGAAGATGGAGAATCTCTTAAATAATCAGGGTGACATACAGTAATATGTGGGGACATGGCATCGGCTTGATAGTGTGTTGGACTCTGTAGACATAGGTGACTTGTAGTTGAGGAAAAAACCTCCATTCTAAATTCTGGTTCCCGTGCTTTAGAAAGGAGCAGCGATGAGACTTTGTTTTGCTTGATGGACATAAGAACGGAAGGACATTTACTGACACCTCCCTCCGATAGTTTAAGCCTTGCCTGCCAAACCCTGACTTTATCAGTAGCAGAGGCTAATCCCTGCTATAATGGTACACATGTACTTAGATTTACAGAGGAGTCTCCACATGGATAGAGATAAGAGATACAGGTGCTTTGATACCAGTTCTCTGACTTTTGTCAGATGAATGTGGATCTTGGATCCAGATATTTCTCATTACGTTTTAAACTCTGCCTTAACTCTCAGACTCTGAAAGAGGATTCTGAAGCCGCAAAAGAGCTATGGACATCAACAACCGATCATCCTTGACTAATACAGGCCTATGATTGAATTACTAGTTGGTGGATGCTGGTAGTACTGTATTATACAAAAATGACTGTATACTACTGTATACTACTATATAGTAACCTTAGCAGTGATTCATGAACACTTTGGGGTACATGATGATAAGAAAAGATAAACTTAATTACAGTAATCCCTAAAAATATGGAATTTTCAAAGTTGTAACAACAGCACAATAAATAAAAAATAGATAAATAGATGAATGAAAAACATACATTTAAAAGAGATTATTGACAAATATATTATTTACTTACCATATGTTTCAGACTGTAAGGGTAGTGCATCTTATAGTGCGATTGATAATCAATGCTTCCATTATGGAAGTGGTCATCAGTATGCAGGAGGTGTGGGGAGTGGTGAGTAAAGTGCTGCACTGTCAGTACTCACCACTCCCTGGTCTTCTTCTGGGAGCCACATTGCATGTATCCTGACTGTGTACAGCGTCAAGACATAGAGCACATAGGAGTACAACATCAGGTCAGAGTGCAGTCCTAGGCTGGCGGAATACACGGGAGTGGTGAGTGTGAGTGTGGCAAAGAGTAGGAGAGGTAAGTTCTTTTTTTTTGTTTGATTGAGCTTGGGGGTCTGATCTCAAATCTAAGGAGGGATTGAGGTTTGATCTGAGGTCTTATGGTCTGATCTTAGGTCTGATGGTCTGATCTGAGATTTGAGGAGGAATAAGGTCTGATACAGAGGTCTGATGGGATCTGATCTGAGGTCTGATGGGGGTCTGATCTGAGGAGGAATAGGGTCTGATACAGAGGTCTGATAGGGGCTGGTCTGAGGTCTGAAGCGGAATGGGGGGTCTGATCTGAGGTCTGTTGGAGCTTGGGAGTCTGATGGGGTTCTGATCTGAGGCCTGATGGGGGTCTGATCTGAGGTCTGAGGAGGAATAGGGTCTGATACAGAGGTCTGATAGGGGCTGGTCTGAGGTCTGAGGAGGAATGGGGGGTCTGATATGAGGTCTGTTGGAGCTTGGGGGTCTGATGGGGGATGTTTAGAGCTCTGAGGTCTAATGAAAAATATTTTTATCCTATTTTCCTCCTCTATATCCTAGATGTGTCTTATGGTACGGTGCATCTTATAGTTTGAAAAATACATTAATTTATTTTACTCACTTATATAGCACTGATATATTCTGCAGCGCTTTACATTCTCATCATTAGCTGTCTCCAGTGGGGCTCACAATCTAAGGTCTCTATCAGGATGTCTTTGGAGTGTGGGAGGAAACCGGAGAACCGGGAGGAAACCCAGAAGACCATATAAACACCATTTAGAAATATAATACATAATATTTTGAATTTGCAGATATACCCAGCTCTGCCACATCAGTCGCCTTCCTAAGTACTGCAACCTGCAGAGAGCTACTATAAAGGGCAATAGCCATGAGCAAGGAAGACTTCCTATAGTAATCTGTAATACACCTCATCTGAATGTATCACTCGCCAAATCCTCTCCGATAGCTATCCACCAATGAATATGTGTCATACAGATTATTCACAATAGCTCGGAGGAGCTACAGTAGGTTACAGTTTGTCAGCATGGCATGCACTAATTTAATGTATCCATATTTTCCTATTTTGCAAGTTTATATGAGGGATAGTCAGTTCTGAATCGAACTAAGTGGATGATCTAAGAATGAAAAAAATGGTTGCTCCAGTATTTGAAAGATGATAAATCAAGAGAAATACTAGCAAATACTAGTGTTATATAGTATATAAATAATGCAGCGATGCAGTGTCCAAATTATAAAGGCATACTGGGGCTAAATAACCCTACCATGAAGTGCTCAATGATGTATACCTATTCTGGGCTTCAACGAGTTTATCTATTGAAGGTATTGAACAAGAAGAAGTGTAACTGTCATATTTTTTTTTTATTTGCTAGTTCATTAGAGCTAGGCATGTATAACCAAGTTAGTCTGTCAATGATTGCCAAAAGATCTGTAATTACCTTATACTCACAGCTTTTATTAATGTCCCCTGTCCCTTTCCACTGCTCCCTTAACCACTTCCCATCCGGGCCATTTACCCCCTTCCTGACCAGGCCTAATTTTGCAAATTTGACATGTGTCACTTCATGTGGTAATAACTTTGGAACGCTTTTACTTATCCAAGCCATTCATAGATTGTTTTCTTGTGACACATTGTACTTTGTGTTAATGGTAAATTTGAGTCAATATATTTTACCTTTATTTATAAAAAATCCAAAATTTACTGAAAATTTTGAAAAAAAAAATCACAATTTTTTAAATATGAATTTCTCTGCTTTTAAGTTGCATAGGGATATCTAATAAAATTGTTATTAATAAACATTGACCATATGTCCACTTTATGTTGGCATAATTTTGGAAATGTAATTTAATTTTTTGAGGACGTTAGAAGGCTTCGAATTTTAGATGTAATTTTTAAGAATTTCATGAATATTTCCAATAGTCAATTTTAAAGGGCCTTTGCAGTTCTAAAGTGACTTTGAGGGGCTTAAATAATAGAAACCTCCCATAAATGAACATATTTTAGAAACTACAGCCCCCAATGTAATCCAAACTGATTTTTACAAAGTTTGTTAACCCTTTAGATTTCCCACAAGAATTAAAACAGAAGAAAGGTGAAATTTAAAAATAAATATATTTTTTTTGCAGATTTTCAATTTTTAATTCATTTTTCCAATAAGATAGCAAGGGTAAACTGCAAATCAAACCTGAATATTTACTTTCCTAATTCTGAAGTTTGCAGAAACACCCCATATGTGGTTGTAAACTGCTCTGTGACCGGCAGTAATGAGAGGGAGATAGTACAAGCATTTGTGATGGCTTTGACAGCTTGTCAGAGTGATCAAAAGCCTGGAGACCAGGAAAAAAGGTCTCAGGTTACAGCTCCATGTTCTTGGCTGTCAGGAGGCAGCTGAGTCATGGAGCTTCTATGTACAGGTGCTGAACACAGGGGGCAAAGATCAAGGACGTTTTAAAACTTCCATTCAGAGATAGAGATCCACTACCAGGACGTTTATAGTCAATGGGCAGACTGGAAGTGGTTAAAAGACGGTTGCTATTGCTTTTCTGTCTTCCTTTTAGTATAAACAGAAGACAGAGGGGCGGTCCTTCACACTGCATGCCTGCATTAGGCTTCAGGGAGAGGAGGCATGTCTCTCAATAATCCAATCTGATTGGCTGGCAGGAAGCTGCTGGCTACAGCAAGTGTGTATGTGAAGTGAGGGAAGGCAGTTTTGGCCTCAGAGAAGTGGCAGAAGAGCCATCTTGAGAAGATCATCATATTGTAGGGTTCAAAACAGCCGTAACTAATGGAAAAACTCAAGGATAACAGTGGTATGTGAAGAAACTAAAGATTTCTTTATGCATAATGCTGCACCAGCAGTAAGATATGTTAAAACTGGTATTTTAATGAAAACATGGCGGTTACACTTTAAATGACTGTATTAAAGTTGTTTTCTGGGAATTAGATGTTGATGACCTATCCTATCATCAATATCTGATTGATGCGGTTTTGACTCTCTGCACACTCACCAATCAGCTGTTTGAAGGAGCCTTTTCCTAGATTGCTAGGCACAGCACTGTCCATTATATGGTGTCTGTACTTGGTATTGAAGATCAGTCCCATTCAATTGAATGTAACTGAGCTGCACAAAGGACACTTGAGGTCACAGGCTGAGGAAAAGGCTGTAGAACTTGCCTTATTGTAGCTGCCCCTTCCACCAGCTGATCGGCAGTGGCGCTGGGAGTCGACCCCCTCCTGATGATATATAGATAACCTATCTTGTGGATCAGCCACCAATATTTAATTCCCACCACTTTTCATCCCCTCATCTCCAAGTGTCCAAGACAGATGCAGTTTACCACAGCCTGGTACGTGGCGCTCACATTCCTGGACAGCTTTTGTTTCACAATTGCGCAATTGAATAATTTTTTCTCTATAAATCCTTAAAAACAAATGAAAGTGAGTGCAATAAATTAAGAAATCCTACTCGTCCTGACACTTCGATTTAATGAATTCCTAATGTTGTAAACAGGAAATTAGAACTTCAGACAATTGAAACCAGAATGTCACTGTCTCCATGGATGTAGGAGTCCCATTGCCTTCTTTTTTAGTGTGAAATTCTGACGTTTGTATTGGTTTTCAATTCATGGTATTGAATTACTGGAGAACAGACAGAAGTAATGGAGACAGTCTTTGTGGTGACTGGAGTGGCTTTTCTCAGAACACTCATTTATCTTAGGCCAAAAAGTTTTCAGCGCAAACGCGATCCATCTCCTCCGTGTCAGAAAACATCTGGGATCTTCTGCCTGTATCACACGTAACCAGTGTCAGACTGGGTTCCTAGGGTCCACCAGAGGAATTATTCTTACGGCCCAACAGCTATATCTTCAATACACTCTTATAGGGTTGGAATCATATAGTAGATATAAACCCTAGTGGCAAGAGATTAGCTTCAAATGGTTTTTTTGCTCCTGAACCTTTGGGGACCACTATGACTTTGGAGACTAGGCCCACCGGAGGATCCTTGGGTACTCTGGTAGGCCAGTATAACCCTGCATGTAACATGTATACTGTGAATATAGCATTAGTACAATGCACTGTATAGACTGCTTTTGAATTGAGTTTGCTTTTCTATCCCATATTACCTTCAGAAAGATTGCCTGCCCGACGATGAGAAGCCAAACAGAGAACAGTAATTAGTGGGAGTGGGTTGGTCCTGCGGCAGGTGGGGTAGCTCGAGAGCAGCTACAGAAGTGAGAGGAGACACACTGCAGAGGTCCTTCTCCTTGTAAAGCTTCTCCAGCGAGAACAACTCAATCATGCCTCAAGAAAACATTTGAGAGACAAGAAAGCAGAGTGATCAGCAAAATCCTGCATTTCAGATGCTGCTGCAAGGTGAGGGATTATCGCTCCCGTCACCCAAAACTACCACTAGGTCAGACACTGTTCCAGAACCTGACAGTAGACACCTATAACCACAAGGTACCATTTGCAGCCATCCAACCTGCCTCCACATATCCTCAACTAGTGCCATAAGCTACACTTTGAATCTGGTGTTGACTCCTTCCCCAATATAGGTGTGGGTCCCACCGCTGGGACCCGCACCTATAAGACAATGAGGGCATATCCAAGCAATAGGCCCCCATTGTCTGAGATGAGACAACCCCTTTAAATAGAATTTTATGGCTATGGTGTGAGAGTCAGTAACCAGCATAAAGAATTACAGATTTTGCTGCTGCAACAGGGAAACAAGTTAAAGGGGTTGTCCGAGTTATTTTTTTGTTCTTTATATGTTTCTAACTTGTCAGGTATAACAACTTTCCCATATACTTTGTGTTTCTAAAGCTGCTGGTTTCTCAGAGTTGACTGAGGGTCACATGACCTGTGATGTCACCTTATCTCCCTGGTCTGTGATGTTTCGTGTACAAGCCTCAGAGTTCAGATAACAGTCTGTACACGAGACGTCACTGGCCACACCCCCTTTCTTTGCTGGGCTCCTGCTTTCTGCTCTCTCCCTGGTTTCCTTCAGATAAAACATTAACCCCTTCAGCCAGAACACACTGAGGGCTCAAGGCTTTACAACAAATAGTAGCTGCAGCAGTGAGAGGAGACAAATGCTGGGCAAGGAGCTATAGAGGAATTGTACAAGAACAGGTAGGGAGAATTTCCTGTGTGTATCAGCAGTGTCATTGTACAGCTGGGACTTGTAGTCCTACACATACAACATGCTGCTGAGTATTCCAGCAGGCAGACATGTCACTCAGCACTTATATTCACTGCCTTTGCAGAGAAGGGGGGAGGGGCTGAGATTGTTGTTATTGCATGTAAACAAAGGCCAGAAGAGAACCAGGGAAATGAGGAAATATAGATTTTTTTTTGCCTAAAACTTGCTGAACTTAGTTATATATTGCTGCCCATCAGATTTACAGTGCTATATTTTTTTTTCATAACTTGGACAACCCCTTTAAGACACACGATGCACCCCAGATTAGTGGATTCAAAGGTGACAAAGTTTTAGTCAGCAAGGTGCCCAGCATTCTTAGATCTGCTGCAGTGGAGGAGTAATGAGTTCAGACACCCTGCACATTTCAGGTATGATTTTGGCCAGTCATATTATTGGAACAGCATGCTGCCGTGCGAATTGCGGACATTGTGACAAATTGCAGTTGTTAAGCAGAAATCAAGCAATCTAACAAGAGAATGAGTAATCTGGGGGCCATAGCTGCAAACTACTTGCTTAGCTGATGCTTGGGCATTTTTGCATTGTGTACAGATAATTACTGAATGTACTACAACTCCTATTTGGTGCAGAATAAAGAGAGACTTTGGGCCAATCTGGCCTGGCTACTGACTCAATAAACAAAATCCAAGAGTTTGTCAGAGGACACTCCCGATCCTCATAAGTCCATTCCATATACAGGACACAACGACGACTTCGGTTAAAGTGCATTAACTTCTTCAGGTAAAGTGCATCATCACAGTTTCACAGCACAAATTCATGTGCATTATCCATAGCAATTGAAAAAAGCAGCATCTGAATACAGTCCAAGATAATCCATTAGTACTTTCAAGGAGCCAGTTCAGTTCAGGTGACCGCCGAAATGTCGCAGATTGCGTGTGTGAACAGGCTGTCCCCCGGAACTGAACTGGCTCCTTGACTGGATAATTACTAATGGATTATCTTGGACATATTCAGATGCTGCAGTTTTTTTGATTGCTATGGATAATGCATATGAATTTGTGCTGTGAAACTGTGATGATGCACTTTATCTGGTTACTGACTCCCCTAACACCACACGCTGGCCATTGCATCTCTGCAAGCCCTGACTTGCACTCTCACACAGACTTTTAACATCAAGGGCACCCCCAACCTACCGTCAGACAGGAGCCCTAGCTATAGGGAATGCCCTGAGGTGATATCATCACAGGCAGGATTAGAATGACAGATAAGCAGAAGTCATGTGTACAGACCAAGAAGTGGAGCATATTATTATGTTTAGTGGCCAGTGCGAAAACTGCAGGAATTTATGGTTTTTAGTTTAAATATAGATATTGACGTGAAAAATTAAAAATAACATCATCAAAAATTCTTTAAAAATATGTTAAACATAAAAACATTATTTAAACAAAAAAATCATTCTCTGATGACACATTCCCTTTAAAAATCATTATAACCGGAAAACCTCTTCATAGTTACTAACTATGTAAATGTAAGGTTGTTCATATGGGAAGGAATTATGCAAGTCACCAGTACATAGTAAATGGTAAAGTATTGGGTAACTCTGACATGGAAAAGGACCTAGGAATTTTAGTAAACAGCAATCTAAGCTGCAGAAACCAGTGTCAGACAGCTGATGCCAAGGCCAATAAGATAATGGGTTGCATCAAAAGAGGCATAGATGCCGGTGATGAAAACATAGTCCTGCCACTTTACACATCACTAGTCAGACCTCACATGGAGTACTGTGTACAGTTCTGGGCTCCTGTGAGCAAGGCAGACATAGCAGAGCTGGAGAGGGTTCAGAGGAGGGCAACTAAAGTAATAACTGGAATGGGTGGACTACAGTACCCAGAAAGATTATCAAAATTAGGGTTATTCACTTTAGAAAAAAGACGACTGAGAGGAGATCTAATAACTATGTATAAATATATCAGGGGTCAGTACAGAGATCTCTCCCATCATCTATTTATCCCCAGGACTGTGACTGTGACGAGGGGACATCCTCTGCGTCTGGAGGAAAGAAGGTTTGTACACAAACATAGAAGAGGATTCTTTACGGTAAGAGCAATGAGACTATGGAACTCTCTGCCTGAGGAGGTGGTGATGGTAAGTTCACTAAAAGAGTTTAAGAGGGGCCTGGATGTATTTTTGGAGGGTACAGTGGCGTAACTACAACTAACTGGGCCCCACAGCAAATTTTTGAATGTGGCCGCCCCAGAAACTTCCTCGCAACCCCGAACTCACATGCAACCCTCACTCTTGTGGCTAGTCAAGATTGAGCTCTCCCAGACAAGGCCTGACAGCCGCTCCATCCGCTTTCTATAGTGTCACTGTACATAATGTAATTGTATAATACTGTTGAGGGGGGCCTGACAATAAAATCTTTTAGTCTCCCTCCTGAGGGGGCCCCTTGTGGGTCTGGGCCCCAAAGCAGCTGCTTCCCCTGCTTCCCCTATTGCTACGCCCCTGGGAGGGTAATAATATTACTGATTATAGTTATTAGAGATGGGTCGTTGATCCAGGGAGTTATTCTGATGCCTGATTGGAGTCGGGAAGGAATTTTTTCCCCTAAAGTGGGGAAAATTGGCTTCTACCTCACAGGTTTTGTTTTGCCTTCCTCTGGATCAACTTGCAGGATAACAGGCCGAACTGGATGGACAGATGTCTTTTTTCGACCTTATAAACTATGTTACTATGTTACTAAGTATCTAACATCAAGGGCACCCCCAAACTATCATCAAGAAGGAGCCCTAGGTACAGGGAGTGAATATAGGGTGCCTTCACTTCGCTGACCCCAGGGAGTAGTGGCCTGTGGGAGTACACCATGAGACATCATCATCGAGGCCACCACCACTCCCATACTCTGTTCCGGCTTCTCCGGTGTCTTGCTGCACTTGCAGGGACATAAGTTACACCCATCAGGAGATAAAACTAAACGCTGGTATTGAGTAAGTACACTGGAAGTCCATTGCAACATACGAAGGTCAGGTTAGGTTGGAAACTTGGTCGAAATTCTGCAATGGGGCCCAGGAGCTTGAAGTTATTCATCTGACCCTGGTCCTCTAACTGGAGTGGTTCTAACTAGAGATGAGCGAAGCGATTCGTCGATTCGTTGATTCGTATCGAATCTTGGGATTTTTCAGCTGCGAAGCGAATCCGAATATTAGGTGATTCGCTTCGCTTTTGTACGCATCGCTACGTAGTTTGTCCGCTAAATTATACGCTATTCTACGTATAATTTAGTTACTCTATACGCTGTTGCGCAGACTCCTCCCTGGTAGTTACTCTACACGCTGTTGCGTACGAATTCTATTCAGCGATGCAGACTCCTCCCTGGTAGTTCCGCCCCCTTCTCCTGCGCGCGAGGAAGACGTGGCAAGTCAGCAGAGTAAGATGGCGGCGAGACAGCGAGGTCCTGACTGGGGAAGCATGTTGTGGGTAGACGACCCCTATGAGGAGAAGGAACCGGAGGAGATCTATCTCTCACAGCTCAACAGGAAGTCGGATGAGCTGCCTGCTGAGGTGGTGACTCCACTGGCTGACATGGCGGAGGCGGCAGGAGTTCCCGCTCCGCCGCGCAAGGACTACTCCTTACGCCAGAATTTGATGATCCCTGAGGCTGTCACCCGGAACTCCCAGACCCTCTGGGAATATAAAAAGCTGGTGGAGGAGTGGGTGGTGCAAGTTTTGGAGCACCCACGGTCCGGTGACCCTAAGCTGGAGCGCCGAAGGGGAACCGTTATTTGGTTCAACGTGGAGCAGGGAGTCGGTTTCATCGGCGATGAGGAGACGGCGGAGGAATTATATGTTAACCGCCGTTCGGTTAAACGGCTGTATCTTCCGCCCGTACACCACAATCTCCACGCAGGGGATTACGTGGAGTATACCCCCATGAAGAGCCTCCAAGGCCCCTTTGCTACTGGGGTGAAAGTCTTAAAGCGACCACCTACTCCTGCAGCGCCCCCGGAAGACTGAAGTGAGGAGGCCCAGGCCGCAGAAGAGGCTTGTGACCTTGAGACCTTGAGATCTGAAGAGAAATCCCAAGGTCAGGTTCAGCCGGAACCCCTGATTCCTGATTTGCTGCCACCGCCACCGATACCACCGATCCTTTATGTGGGACAGATGACCACGAACACTTTCGTGTACCATCCAACTGTGGTACAGTACCACTACCAACTGCCATGCCCATAGCAGTTGCAGGCCGCACAGTCTGCCGCTCGTGGAAGAGCGTTACCATTACCGTTACAGCCGGAGATTCTGTCACCTGGTATGCCGGCAGGAGGATCTGGCCACTACAGAGTGATGGGCAGGGCCCAAGTTACCACTGCCTTTGCCAGTGTGACAGCCCAGTCACCAAGAAGACCATCCTTGAGAGGTCGGCGGGGGTCTGCTGCTGCAGCCATTGCCGCTCTCATGATGAGGCAGGAGCGCCCTCTTATGTCCTTTAGCTCCAGCAGCAGTGAGGAGGACCTGCTGGCCTTTAAGTAATTCCTGCAGTTTTTATGGGAGCCACAACATGGACTTATCCTGAAGGGTGGACACTAGTTGGCCCTTGTTTTTAGTTTTGTTGCCCCGCGTTTGTCCTCACCCAGATGGCCATGGATTGTTAGGACTCCCCCCATCAAAAAAAAGTTTTTTTTATCCAAGTTGCGCATACGTGCGCCTCATCCCTTTTTTCCCCCTTTTCAGGTTATTTGGGGAGCCCCTTGAAAGAGGGTTTTTTAAGGAACCTTTGCTGCTATTTTTTTACCCATTTGGATTACAATTTTACCTATGTGGATTACAAATTGCGACTGAGTTTGGGACTCTGTTCCAGTTCTATGACAAGCGTCAGAAGAAAAGAGACTTAAACGTGTCAGTGAGCATACTAGGTAGGTGATATTTAAAATGTTTATATTATACTTATAATAATGTATTTGCACTATTTACCATATATATGTCTCGAATATTCGCTCTGCCTCTGAGGAGTTCACGCCGCGGCCTCTCCTCGTACGTGCCTGTGTATTACGTAATCGCTTAGACAATAGTACACTGAGATTCGTAAGCTATTTGTACACTCATGCGTATGTCTTCTAAGAAGTTGCGTACATTTTGTAAATGAACGTTCATTATTAGTGAGCGAATGTTCGCTAATAGCACATAATAACGTATATTTTGTACGCAAATACAACGAATCTATTAGTCGAATATACGAATTTTAGGAAAAGTTCGGCGAATGTTCGGCGAATAATTTTTTCAATGATTCGCTCATCTCTAGTTCTAAGCAACAATTTATAGCAGTAGGTAGCTGAGCATGCTTCATATACAGTCCTCTCCATGCAAACAGCAGTATCTTATGAGGAACAGATTGTGGTTTCTGGCAATGCGTCGTGTTTATATGTGATGTCACTTCAACATTACCAAACCCTCTAGAGCTTAATATCGCTGTTCCATCTATTGTTCCGTTGTGTTACTGCTGAAAGACTCCAAACCCGGTCTGTTGATGAAAGACAAAACCATTAGGATTATTTGATGTTATTATGGTCTCCTCAATATTGCTTACATCAGATGATCATATTCCTGGCATGCTGTAATAATAGGCCTGTAGATAATAGGGTCAAAAAGTGAAGGAACCTGATGAGGAAGAAAATCCTAGAGAAGAATATGATGATTGTCTTCTCTTGGCTGGATATTAGAAGTGGTGGGCATATAGATAATGTATATTATTTGGGATCAGATTTGCAGTTGGGATCTCGGTTGCTGAGGTAAACCAGCTGGTCTCTGACTTAAAGGGGTTCTCCGGGAATTAAGAAAATGAAAATACGCAAGTATTACTTTATTTTAAATATATTCCCAAATACCTTTCATTTATTATAATGGCTCGTTTTTTCTGGGGAGCAATAATTAGGAGAAACAAAATGGCTGCCGTCCTATTAGTGCACACAGAAGCTGTCCTAATCACACAGCAGGACAAGTTACTTCACAACACTGAGGTAAAGAACTGCCTTATCCTCCTCTCTGCTCTACTTGTCAGGGGTTATGATGCTGAATACAGTTTAATATGATCTTCAGTTGAATCTTTGTGGGAATGGAGATCATGAGGAGACATGAAGTACAGAGAGGACAGACAGGACTGTGGTAATGGAGGCTGCATACAAGTGCTGCTGCTCATTACTACACCCTCACATCCTCTCTGTACTTCATATCTCCTCCCTCCATTCCTACGGAGATTCAGCTGAAGATCTTAACATCTGTATTCAGGATCATAATCCCTGACAAGCAGAGTAGAGAGGAGGATGAGGCAACTCTTTACCTCAGTGTTGTGAAGTAACTTGTCCTCCTGTGTGATTAGGACAGGTTCTGTGTGTACTAATAGGACAGCGGCCATTTTATTTCTCCTAATGATTGCTCTCAAATGAACCATTATAACTAATGAAAGGTATTTGGGAATATATTTATAATAAAGTAATATTTAAGTATTTTCATTTTCTTAATTCCAGGAGAACCCCTTTAAAGGGCTTGACTATTTTCAGAAGTCCTATAATAGTGAATAGAAAAAACATCTCACATGCACGGTGCGCTCTCCGTTCACTGCAGAGTTCTGTTCTTAAGATAGAAGTGGGTTCCACAGACAGGAAACCCATTCCTATTGGACAATGGTAGCATATTCTATTCCTATATCCCAGCAATATGCCATAAATTTCCCATATGGAACAACTCCTGTAAAAGAGAAATAGAAATTAGCTGTCAGCCATTGACAGCTTATATCCCTTGAGAACAAAAGGACTGGACACGTTGAAATCCAAAGATCATTGGTGGGGGGTAGGTCGGACTTTAGAACCACTTTTTTGTTAAAGTGAACCTACTGTTTTGTTCCTCACAAATCAACAATACGTGCAAAGATAGTAAACTTCATAATATATCTTGTCACAGAGGAATGCCTCTTTCCAAGGCCTATGTTTCCTGTCTATTGTGATGTAACTGCTCAGAATCTCTGCACTCACTTAAAATCCACAAAAAAACATGAGGTATGCATGTTGCAGGAACTTACTGAGAACAGAGCTGCAGAGACAGTGTGTCTATGGGGGTGGGTGGGAGGTGCCTGGACACACATACCCAGGTCTCCTCTAGAGAAGAGTTATTTTTTAGATGATCTTACGCCAGGTTTTGCGCTCCACTGCTCTTTTCAGTGTAATGAATGCTATCACTGTAATGAGACTGGCACTGTAGCAATGACATAGCTGACTACCGCAGATGAATGCTGGGACCAGTGATTGGCTGTAGCGATCATGTAGAGTAGTCAGTGATGTAACCTATGCAGAGCCAGAAACAAAGACTGCCTGGACAATAGGGGATTGAGCAGATGAGTAAGGTGATCATGTATATATCATATAGCAGTCGGGACTCTGCTCACCTCTCCCCATGGCCGTTACCCGCTAGCTGCTGTCTCCTCTTTCCTGGTGGGTCCAGCATCTTTGGCCATCCAGACAGGCTGCAGCCTGCTTACCAGCCTAACCTCCCCTCTTCTGCCTGTAGGGTGCTTGTGCGCATTTTCCCTCAGCTCTTAAAGGGTTAGTGCGCACACACCCTAATGTTCTCCAGTCAATCGCTGGCAACCCTGGGGTACCCTCCCCTGTAGAAAGGTTCCTGAGCAACAGGTGTTCTAGCTTTCTAGTATTCTGCAAAGGTGTGCTGTTCTTGCTGTTTGCCCATGTACAGACTTTCTGCCCGTTTACTGTATTCTGACCATCTGCTACCTGACCTGACTTTTGCCTGATCTCCATATTGATCCTTCGCTGCCCGCTCTGACCCTGGACCATTTCAGTATTGCTGTACTTTGCATGCCCTGACCTTCACGTATTCCTAACTATGGTTTTGCCTGATCCTTTGTTGTTCTGCACTGGTGCCTCTTGACCACTGTGCCTGAGCTGTCAGTCACACAGAGACTACTGTAGAATGTAGTAGCCTGGTGTTTCCCCTGCAGCAAAGTCCAGATTCCCGTACAGGCCTTAAACTATGAAAATCGGGGGACTGCTAGGATAACGCCCTTAGGAGTAGTTCAAAGCCAAAATTGTTTCCACGCCTACTGCTGTTGCCATAAGTAATGTAATTGCTGCACTGCCAGGAACAAAGATAGCTGGGACTACTGGTGCCACGTTGCTAAAGTGTTGAGGGACTGAGAACGTGAGTAAGACTTATTTTTTTAATTATTTTAGATCATTCCCAGCCTTCTTCCAATTTTTTGAGGTTTAGGAAATTCCCTTTAAGGGGGAAAGAGTCAAATACTTTCTCATATCACTATTAATAGGGTATTTTCAACCTCCTATTCATCCATAGCAGAGAAGTCCGGTCAATTTTCTCACAATATTTCCCTTCTTGATTTCATATCTGCAAGCCAAGATGTGGTCACTGCCTACATGGGCACCAGTCTGATACTTTTCCAACAATAAATAATGACCCGTCTATGATGTTTTGGGACTTTCCACTGCAAGGACACTCACAAGTTTTCATCAGAAGACGCAAAATATGGGAAGGAAAGTCGCTTCCATGTTCTTAGTGTTGGCCTTGAAATTATTTACATGACTAAATCCTTCACCGAGACCACCCTAAGGAACAGGCCGTGTAGTGCAGTGCAAATGTGGCCTCGGACAAAGGATGATATATCGTTCTGTTGTCTTGTATAGTCCTGCCAACAAGAAATTTGGCTGGATTAATAATCAGAGACTCTTTCTGTACACGCCCCAGTCAAGTGCAGTATTTATATGCAAGGTGATGACCCCGATTTATTGTACTTGAGGATTTGTTATGACGATGGCTCCTAGTGAAAATTAGGACTTTACTTACTTAAGGCTTACGCCACTTTTTTATGTCTTAGGTTTCTCTATCAGCCATAGGCTGAGCTGTGTGTCTGGGACAATAACTTCACCAGTGAAGTGGAAAACAAAGAGCAGAGAAGAAGGTGAAGCCAAATCTGTCTCTTGGGTAATAACTGCAATGAATTGGAAAGAACAGTCATGGTGCTGTACAAACGTAGTAAAAGCAACGAAGATGGCTTAGTTATCATAGCGCATAGTAAGTCCTAGCCATAGGTTGGATGGTACCTGGAATTAGTGCTCTCTTCATATAGTGTACTGCCATAGAGTGCACAAATAACCATACCAGTGCTTAAAGAGCTCCTGTTAGAAGAATCAATCCTATTAAACCAGGTATGCTGCCTGTCAAGGTTGATCCTGCTGATTGATCCAGAAAAAATACTTTATGCAAATGAGGGTTTCAGTGCACCAAGGTATGGGCCCTAAGTCTTCGACGCGCCTCAGTTTTCCAGTTCTAGCCACTAGTCCCTGACTGGTATGGCTAGACGAAAAAATGCTGATGCCTAATGTAATTGTGTGCCAGCGCCATGTGCCACAATTTCGGTGCATACAAAGTTAGCCAGTGTCAGACTGAAGTCCATTGGGCCCACCAGAGGAAATAACTCTGAGGGCCAACCCTCTGGTCATATTAGATTATATCTGGTTTACTTATTGTCAGAGCTTCGGTCCACCAGAGTATCCTCTGGTACTCCGATGGGCCAATCCGACCAATCCGACCCTGAAGTTAGCATCTATTCAGCAGGGATAGCTGAAGCAGATGCACTGTGGTCACAGCTTCTAACAATATATACGGCTGGTGGCAGCTGAAGAATGGAACTGAGCATGTGCATCCACCTCATTATGTGGACGTACACATAAATATACAGATTAAACACCAGGGGGTGCCATGAAGTAACGAGATTATCTCACAAGTGGAGCATTTTGTAACATAAAGTAAATTTCAAAAGTAACGAGTTTCTCATGCTGACTTATATACAAATAAGGCTACTTTCACACCAGCGTCAGACGGATCCGTGAGATCTGAACAGGCTCTCACAAATGGATCCGTTCTGATAATGCATTCGCCTGCATCCGTTCAGAACGGATCCGTTTGCATTATCTTTTACATAGGCAAAACGGATCAGTTCTGATCTCCATTGAAAGTCAATGGGGAACGGATCCGTTTACTATTGTGCATGAGTAAACGGATCAGCTCCCATTGACTTGCATTGGAGTCAAGACGGATCCGTCTCCATTCCGCTCGGTCAAGTGGACACCAAAACGCTGCATGCAGGCAAACTGATGCATTCTGAACAGATCCTTATCCATTCAGAATGCATTAGTGTAAAACGGATCAGTTTAGGACCGTTTGTGAGACCCTGGGACGGATCTCACAAACGGATCCTGCTGACGCAAGTGTGAAAGTAGCCTAACATTTAATGGTGGTACAAGCCTTGTAAAGGGGATCATGTTCACAACGATCACAAGAGAGGTCAGAACAGAGGAAGATGGAAGCCAAATGCAGTAAGAGGGCTAAAAAAATGCAAGAAAATCTGCCAGGGTCAAAACGCAGAGACATATCACAACCAGACAAGGTACAGATAGGATGACTTAGTCAGGAATCAACCAGGTCCATATCATAGACGGGTTACAAGTCAGTACTGGGGAGCTAGCACAAAATATATATAGCTATATAGCATACTTGTTTGCTAGTGGTTTGGACGTATTGATCTAATATGTCTCTTTATACAGTAAGGGGGCACTTAAAAGAAATGTGTCACCAAAAATTTTATCTGCCAGTTAAAACTAGATAGCGACACACACCCTTTTTGTACCTCTTTGAATTTTCTGATTACAAATTTTTCTATTCTACTTCCTGAACATGAGTATGAGGTCGTCCATCTTGCCTGAGCTGTGGACAAGAGGAGACCTCAGTGACTTCTATGGGAGAGTTTTCTAGGCATGTTCTGTGATCTATGCAAAGTGGCGCCTATTATTAGGCTTAGAGGCCATTGAGAGAACTGCAGGATTTTATGGTTTTTGTTTGAATATAGATAATGACATGGAAAATGAAAAATAACATCACCAAAAATTCTTGAAAAACATGTTAAACATATAAAATGTGATTTAAACTTTAGGCCATTTTCTGGCAACACATTCCCTTTAAAGAAAATGGCACAAGAACTGAGAGCGTCCATCCTCCCATCGCACCCTTATGGGCCTGGAAAGAAGTTGTTGCTGGAGTCTCGTGGATTAGATAGGAGCCCTGGATCAGGCTTATCTGCGTCTTCCGCACTTCCTCTTGTCTTTCATCTGCAGTTTCCACGCTGGAATGTTCTTATCTGTCCGTCCTCTCTGATCCAGAGTAAATCCCAGAAGTCTCGTCCACCAGAACATCTTTATTTCTATGGCTGCCTGGGGAATAGACCTAGGATGTAATAAATACAAAAACATGTAGGCACATGGGTACGTTCTGTGCAGGTTCTTATGGAAGCCATGGTTTCTCTGTTGTGCTATTTTGCTCATTTATATAGCACCTACACACTCTGCAGGTCTGTACAGAGATTGTCAAAGCTCACAGATTTATCTATGGGATATATACCGAGGATCTTTATTCTTGCAAAGCAATAGCAGGTAGCATTACGTCTCAGCAAGCAGTGTTATTACATCACAGGATGTATAGTGCCCTGGAACAATGGTACGTGCACAGACAGCTAATACTGAAAGACTGTGGGAATTTCCAGCCTGTGGACTGAGAAGCTAGTACTATAAGGGACTATGCAGAGCTAAGTTTTGGAGGTAAAAAAAACAGACACAATGAACTTTTGAATGTTTAGTTTCACCCCGACAGTTGGTTGAATACGTCTTAGTCATTCCCATTGACTTGTATTGAGGCACTATACAAGTCTATGGCAGTTGTGAACTGCAACATTGTTTCTCTTAGGCTGTGCTTCTCCAGCTTTACCCCTCCCATTAGAAGATTCTGGATAAGTTAGAAAATGTATAAATGTCTAAAAATAGAGCAGTTAGAGTCCCTATAGGTCTGCAGATAGGGACCAGGGTTTAGTAGGAGAGGCTCTGCCAGGCTGTACGAGTGAGCAGAAGAAGACGGTGATATGGGGACACACTGCCACATACCCTGGGTGAAAGAAGACAGCTCAGTGCCTCACCTGTATTGTTTTGCACTTCAGTTCCTCTAGTAAAGAAGCACACTGGTTTACTTCAGACCCTGCCTCTTTGGACTGGATGGTCCTAACGCTACGCTGGATCCATTGGGAGCCATCACACCTCGATGGCTCACAATGGATCCAGCGTAGCGTTAGGACCACCCCAAACCCAGTCACTGCATATGCAGCAATCTTATGTCACAGCTGGCAGTGTTATTACATCACAGCATATAGCAGTATTATGTCACAGCGTGCAGCAGTGTATGTCGCAATCAGCAGTTATTACATCACAGCATGCAACAGTAATTTGTCACAGCCTGCAGTGTTATTACATCAGAGCATGCAGCTGTATTATTATATCATAGTAAATAGCATTATTATGTCACAGCTGGTATCAATAATACCTATTAGCATTATTACATCATAACAGGTAACATCGCTATGGGCAGGATTATTATTAGTATTATGTCACAGTTGCCATCACAGCGGTCAGCATTATTATGTCACAGCTGCCGCCATGGCAGTCAGCATTATTATGTCACAGCTGTCATCATGGCGGTCAGCATTATTATGTCACAGCTGCCATCATGGCGGTTAGCATTATTATGTCACAGCTGCCATCATAGTTGTCAGCATTATTATGTCACAGCTGGTATCAATAATACCTATTAGCATTATTACATTATAACAGGTAACATCGCTATGGGCAGGATTATTATTAGTATTATGTCACAGTTGCCATCACAGCGGTCAGCATTATTATGTCACAGCTGCCGCCATGGCAGTCAGCATTATTATGTCACAGCTGTCATCATGGCGGTCAGCATTATTATGTCACAGCTGCCATCATGGCGGTTAGCATTATTATGTCACAGCTGCCATCATAGTTGTCAGCATTATTATGTCACAGCTGCCATCATGGCTGTCAGCATTATTATGTCACAGCTGCCATCATGGTGGTCAGCATTATTATGTCAGAGCTGCCATCATGGCTGTCAGCATTATTATGTCACAGCTGCCATCATGGCTGTCAGCATTATTATGTCACAGCTGCCATCATGGCAGTCAGCAGTATTATGTCACAGCTACCATCATGGCGGTCAGCATTATTATGTCACAGCAGCCATCATGGCGGTCAGCATTATTATGTCACAGCTGTCATCATGGCAGTCAGCATTATCATGGAGAAACAGGCAGAAAAACATGATGACTAACACACAAAATTTCTTGCATAGATCTGAATGACTTTGCTTGTTTGCTGATGTAGTCCTCTTGGACTTGAACCTCCCTTACGCAGAGGTTTCTTCTCACTGTTCTCACTAAATCTCCAGTTTATTTTTTAACATATCCAATAATTTTTGGATCATTTTAAACCAATTCTGGCCTAATCAAAAGCCTTTCCTGGAGGTTTTATCACATGGATCTGGTAATTATAGTCAGTTATGTTGACCTCGTCATGTAAGTAATTTATCTAGTTGCGGCTCTGCCCCTCGACTCACTTCCAATTTTACAGCAATAAATTCTGGATTTACAGGAAGTCCCTCCAGACCCAGCGATCTCCAACTTTGTGTCATATATATAAAAAACATGAATGTGCTCTATCAGTAAATGTCAGTGGGATTTGTAAGTTGGCAGGTAGAGATTCCCGAAAGAAAACTCATAAACTAAAGCAAAAAACACAACAAAGTAACTATGTTTTATAAAATCACCAGCATTTCTGAATATAAATATTACCTTGGCGCAAGCGAGAGGGACCTAGAGAGAGCCCTATTCCAGCATTTTTGGCTTTCAGATGCCATAGTCACATTTGACCAATTATCTGAAGGGTTAAAGTGTAACTGTCATGTTTTCATCAAAAAATCAATTTTAGCATATGTTACTGCTGGTGGAGCATTATGCATAAAGCAATCTTTAGTTTCTTCACATACCACTGTTTTCCTTGAGTTTTTCCCTTAGTTGAACCTGTTTTAACCTCTACAATATGAGGATCTTCTCGAGATGGCTCCTCTGCCAGTTCTCTGAGGCCAAAACTGCTTTCCCTCCCCTCACACACACACTTGCTGTAGCCAGCAGCTTCCTGCCAGCCAATCAGATTGGATTACTGAGAGACACGCCTCCTCACTCTGAAGCCTAATGCAGGCATGCAGTGTGAAGGGCCGCCCCTCTGTCTTCCTGTCTTCTTAGATGAGCCATAGCAACGGTCTTTTAAGGAACCAGTGGAAGGGGACATTAATGAAAGCTGTCATTATAAGGTAATTACAGGTCTTTTGGCAATCTTTGACCTGCGTTTTTTCCGATCGCAGGCATTAGTGCCGGGTGTCTGCTGTTTAAAACGTGAGTGCAGTGGGCACCATATTTAAATACCTGACTTCCACCGTAAATTTATAATGGGCGATTGGGAAGGGGCTAAGGAAGGTCAGAATTTGCATCCTCTCATGTATCTTTCCAGTGAAGAACTTTAAATTATACAGCAGGACCAGAACATGGGCTATGGAAGGGCTAGTTCTAAATATTCTAGTGGCCCCCAGTGGCTTGTGACCTATGAGACTGAATGGCGGGGCAGCAAGCCATCGGCCTGAGGATGGTGATACAGTTGAATGTATGGTGTCCACTATAGATGGCTCAGGTGGTCCTCACAGGTCTCCTCTAACTTCTCTGTGCCATGCACCGCGTCCTCAGGTGCTGCACCAGGCATATCACAGGGTCAGTTTTGAGTGGATTATTCCTATAAGATAATGCAGTTGGTTTAGCCGCAGTCCAATATAATACGATAGAAAGTCTTGCAAAAAGGCATCCAAAAAACTAAGCTCTGCAACATCTGTCCTACCTGTACCATCAACCAGAAGACTAGAAATGTAGACGTTCAGAGGCACAGTGATTAGAAAGAGATATCCATTAGTCCTTTACTGATGTAACAGGGATTAATGTGGTAAGGCGTCACCAGGCTGCAGAATTAGACGAAGCACGAGCTCATCGTAACGTAGCGCTTTGATGTCAGTACCAGCAGATCTTAGTTACAGTGTAGGGTACAGCTAATAGGTGGTAATTGGATGCAGATTCAATAAACCTAGCATGGATGCTGAGTGCCTGGGGGTTCTTTCAAAGTAGCTTTCCAGCTGCTGCTGTGAGTCAGCAGAAGTCCCCTGCATTGGCAAAGAGAGATTACAGGGTTACATCTCAGAGGATTTTATAGTCTCAGAGCAGAAGACATCCTGCAAAGTTCTTTATCTCCGAGCCTGGAACACAGTAAATGTATTAACGAGGCCTCTGAAACACAATACAAGAACCCAGGAAATTGTTCCTTGTGCAACAATGGCCACCAAAGGAGCGAGGGGGCCCCATAGAAAGACCAAACTGTGACCACCACCTTGCCACCTAGGACAGTAGGCCTAAGTATTTGTTTGCCCTTCCAGCCCTTCCTATCATGCTTGGATCATTTCTCTACCCTCATCTTTGCTAACATGCAGTTCAACTGGTGAGGGGTGTGCTGATTAGGTTCTTGCCACAAAGAACATTGGTCTGCTTACAGCAACAGAAGAACAGTGTGATGGTCTTCTGGGAGGCAGTGACCTGTCATTACCTAAGAGAGGACAAGGTCAGAGTCATGACCAGGTGGAGAAAAACCAACCTTTAGTCTATTAGATCATGGGATTGATGACAGCAGCAGGAGGAGCATAGTGTGTTGATCTTGGGAGAGACAGTGACTTGCATGCTTATATAATGCAATTGTTTTAGTAAGGGTTCCTTGTGAGAAGGAATGATGACAACAGCTCAGATCTTGGGAATGATAGGATTTTGATTTCCGTCTTGCATAACGGGAACCAAACAGATCCGTTATGATTCTTATAGGCTTCTATTATGACGGATGCCTCTAAAGGCTTCCGTTTTGACTTCCGTCTTATAGTTTCCGTTATTTTCCGTTATAACCATGTTATAACGGAAAGCACAAACGGAAAGCATAACGCTGATGTGAACCCATCCTTAGCAATATATGAATGATTAAAATAAATAATCTTGTGGGAGGAGGTGACTTTTGTGACATAATGTGGGTGGGGGTGAATCAACATGTAGCCAATGAGGTGATTGGATCAATGACAGCAGTAGGAGATAATTGCATTGATTTTGAAAAACACAGTGATTAATTAACTTACATAATTTTTTATGGTAAAGGTAGATCTCCATGTGCAGTTGGGGTGCCATTGAGGGTGTACAGTCATCAGGGTGCAAAGCAGGAGTGCTGGTGCACTGACTAGCGGATGTTTGGTGGAGTCATTAAAGGGGTTCTCCGAGTTATATATATTGATGGTGAGTGGTGAGTAGGTGTAATTACACCTCACCGCCCCATTAATTTCTATGGGAAGAATCGCTCCCAAACAAGTCTATGGAAGCAATTCTTCCCATAGAAATGAATGGGGCGGTTAGGTGTAATTACACTTACTCTCCACCACCCCCGTGTCGGCCAGCATGTAAACAGTGAAGAGGAGGCAGCACTGATACGGCGCGCGCCTCCTCTTCAAACAGCTGATCGGCGGGGGTGCTGGGTGTCGGACCCCCGCCGATCTAAGGATAGGTCATCAATATATATAATTCGGAGAACCCCTTTAACTAGGCTTGTTGGTTGTAATAAATAAAACCTTTCAATGAAAGAGCAGCAAAAGGTTCCCAAATATATCACAGTGTAGTCCCACTGGTTACCACCCCTCTGTACCCTTACTGCAGACTGCTAGCAATTCTTTCATAACTTCTAGTAGAAATAATAAAGGAATGGCAGAACATAGAGACATAAGAATAGATGCTCCAGAATTGTTATTACATGGGGAATGCATGGAGCTATTAAAGCAGACATGTCAGGAGAGGGGACGGGTCCTCTTTAATAAGAATATTTTAGTAAAAATTTAACAAAGAGGCCTCCTTATTTTTTCATTCCCCACTTCTACTTTTTCCCCTTTGCATCAATTTTCTTTTTCTCCACCTATGGTGACATCACAAACCTTAACTGTGTCATCTCCAACCGCAATGACACAAACAATGAGGGTTCGACTCCATTCAAACACCAAACTGTTTATTTTCCAAGCTGATTGAAAGGCTTTGTATCCACCATTAGAAAGTGATTAAGCGCCGTCTCTGGAAGGGGATGATGTAGTCCGTCGGTAATTGCAAATTATATCCCGTCTTTTGTATGTTTTAATTATCTACCAACCAACATGTCCGTAATTGGTTCTTTTGTGTATATGCAGCGCACATGTGCAGAGAACACTCCGGCTTACTTAAACATCGGGGTAATATATGTCCGCTACGTGGTTTCAGCATCGCCATACATCAAGGCGAGTCAATCCGTCTTATGTTTTTCATCTAATTAGAGCCATTTTCTAGGAATTGCTTATTAGCGCAGATCTGATAACTGCCAATTTGCTTACGCTTCAGTGATCTCCGCAGTCGCAATGTAATTTGGAGTAATTGTAAAGTTATCTACCATTCTTTCCACCATATTTATTGCTCGGCTCTTCAGCCCAGCTGGGATTAAATTGTAAATGATCTGCACATATACACACTGTCTGCATTAGGAAGATGTGTCTCCTAATTGTTGACATTAACTCAACCAGCATTAGGCTTCATCTGCCATTGATGTGTAATGAAGTGCGGGGAGGTGAGCAGCACGGAAGAATGCAGGCAAATAGAAAACTTCTTTAGGGCATAATGTCCTGCAGGTAAATGTGAATGCGGTGACCATATCTTCACATGCCACCAGGATAAAGGTATAACAATATCACGAGGTTGACCTGATTTATAACTTTTTGTTTCCTGCAGGTCACTTGTCAGCTTTGTTGTGTAGACTGGGACAGAATGAGCAGAGTCACCTCATTATCATGAGAAAATGGGGATTTAAAGGGGTTTTTCATATTGAAGACCTATCCTAAGGATAGGTCATCAATATCAGATTGGCGGGGGTCTGACACCTGGAACCCAGCAGTTGGAGGAGACGGAACGCACTGTAAGCACGTGCCATCTCCCTTCGCTCTTCCTGTCTGCTGCTGCTGTTCCATAGACATATAGCAGCAGAACAGGAAGAGAGATGGCACATGTACACAGTGCGCTCCGTCTCCTCCAACAGCTGGGCGCCGGTTGTCAGACCCCTGCCAATCTGATATTGATGTCCTATCCTGAGAATAGACCATCAATATGGAAAAGCCTGGAGAACCTCTTTAACCCTTTAATCCGCGGAGGTTTTTTTCGTTTTTGCGTTTTTGGTTTTCACTATATAAACTACGTTACTCCCTGTCTTTACGGGGCCATAACTTTTTTTTAGTTTTCCATTCGCATAGCCTCATGAGGGCTTGTTTTTAGCAAGACAAATTGCACTGTCGAATTCAACCATTCACTATGGCATACGATGTAGCGGGGAGCTAGAAACAAATTCCAAACTGGGTGAAATTGATTTTTGTTTTTACAGTTTTCCCTATGTGGCAAAAACTTTCATTCTCCAGGACAGTACGATTATAGAAATACCACATATGTATTGTATAGTTTTTCTTGTGTTTTAATACTGAAACAAAAACCTTGAAAATGTTTTTCTTTTCGTCGCCATATTCTGACCCCTATAACTTTGTGCAGTCATGTATACAGAGCTGTGTGTGGGCTCATTTTTGCGGGGCGATCTGTATTTTTCATTGATACCATTTTGGGGTGTGTATGACTTTTTGATCACTTATTATTTAATTTTTTTGTGGGAGGTGGAATGACCAAAAACTGCAAATCCCCCATTTTGACTTTTTTTCCTTTCGCCGTATGGGATAAATATTTGTATATTTTAATAATATCCAAATAAGATAGGTCATCAGTAAAAAAAAAAAACTCTTGGAAAACCCCTCTAGGTGCGGTAAATTGCAATCCCTCCATCTAATGAGATAGGCAGAGGGAATGAGGCTTCCTCTTTCAGCACATTAGCACCTCCACCATGTAAACATCTAACATTGGAAGCTTCTCTGATCCTGGCCTTTTAAGCCATATTGTCAGTCATAGCCTGGCTTCCACAGTAATCACGTTGGCACTGCTTCAGGGCTTAATCACTAGTACTGATGTACTGTTTCTTCCTATTGCTGTCAGGATGCACCAGTAACGACATAAAAGATGTTAAAATACCAGAAGGGGTTAATAAATAAGGTTTCATTCCCGCATGTAATTGTTGGTCCTTTATATTCAGAATCACTGAGGCACAAAAATAAGGAAACCTAAGACTTTTTTTCATGCCCTAGAAACGGCGGTGAAAACAAAAACATCCAATTCTGAGAAAGCCAATCTTTGGGGAAATTCTCTCTTCATAGGCCAATTTTCCAAGGACTGACTGGAATCTTATTTTCTTAACCTCCATGCAATAAATGCAGATACAAAATATCAAAATGGACCTTGTTATTGGGATACAAAGAGTCTCTTCATATCTTCATACTGCCTCGATAGTGCCTCTTATTATTTGACTCTCCTGAATTCAGACACTACACGTGCTTTATGGAAATAGTATTTTATTCCAGTTACAAGAGATATTATTCTCTGTGGGCGAACACTGATTTTTTTTGCTAAAAGGGTTGTGAGTTTTAAGAAGAAATCAACACTGAAGTATACCCACCCCCCCAAAAAAAAAAAAAAAACCTAGCAGATCCTGCACTGCCTTTCCGGTCTCCCGGCTGGGCTCTGTTGACCAGGCTGCAGTGGTGACATCAAGTCAAAAACACATGACCGCTGCAGCCAATCCTCTCTAGGTGCAGGCTGACACACTTGCCTGGGACTTAAGTCTCATACTGCTCCAGTTTTCTCAAGGGCTGTTTAGAAGCCTGGTGGCACTACACACCAACGTCCTCTCTCAGTGACCCAGCTTTCTCACCTGGCACTTTGCTGAGGAGGAAGATTCCTTTTGCTCCTACGTACCCTTGCTATCAATGGTCGCCGGTCACTATGCATGTTCTGCGGCCTAGAGTCTACTTTGGGTATGATCTGCTTGAGTTCAATCATTGCATCTGCAGTCATCTACCTTACCGGCTCACCTGTGGGGAGGTAGACACCTTCTTCTCCATGCTTGCTCTCCAGTAGCCACTTCAAGGCTGCTTTGACACCTCCATCCCAGGTGGGTGAGATGGGAGACTCCCTTTGCTCCCAAAATCATTGACGTGTCACCTACATACATAGCCCAGCCCCCACCTTACCAGTTTTCCTTCTGATAACATATGGTAAATGTATCAGAGAGGTAGTGGCCACCTGCTGCCTAGTCAACTCATAGTAGTGGTTACCTCCATAATGGTCAACTCCAGCACTGTGTTAAAATTTCGTAAGACTGTCTGGGAAGAACATGACCAATTAGAAATGGTCCACCATTTTAGCCAGTTTCATGAAACCATACTTGTTAGATAAAAATTGGCAGACAGATGGATGAACAGTTGGTTGACTTAGGTCATTTCATCTAATATGTATGTTGAGCGGTAGTGTTTTCTGCAGGGCTTGAGGCCATGTTCTCTAGCGAACACCTTTTCTCCTATCCCGAGGATGCGAGTGCTGTGGGATATGCTCTTGACATCACCCACGTCATGTTCAGTACGTTTCTTTATTTTCTGGGACACTGTCCCTTTCATAAAAAGAAACAGTGATGTCTGTCAGTACTGAGTTTTGTGTAATCAGTCTGTCTTCGCTGTATTATATTGAAATGTGCTTTATTCTGTGTCCTGCCCTTTTGCATGTAACTTAATGTATATTATTTTATTCTCTCATGACACTAGGTTGCATATAGGCAGTAGTGTGTAGCTGAAGCCACATGGTGTGAGAAATAAGGCTGCTATAAGAAGCTTTGGGTCTTTAATAAGGGGTTTTGACTGTTATAGCGGTGATTGCAAGCTGCCGCTGCTCAACTCACCCTGCCCAGTGGGTGCTATAACAAGGCCACTATAGGGCTGCTATAACATGCTGTGGGTCCTTACTAAGGAGTTGTGACTATCATTCTGTGTCCTGCCCTGTTTACATGTAATTTAATGTGTATTTTAGTATTCTCTTATGACACTAGGTTGCATACAGGCAGTAGTGCGTAGCTGAAGCCACATAGTGTGAGAAATAAGGCTGCTATAACATGCTGTGGGTCCTTACTAAGGGGTTGTGTCTGTTAAGGGGTTGGGGGGGGGGGGTCAGTTACAGTTGGGAATACTTTAGGCACCTTCCCCTGTCAGAAGGTTCGTGAGCAATAAATTTATATAGATTGCTAACTTCCCTGCAAAGGTGTGCTGATTTATCTGTCCTTGTACCGAACCTCTGCCCATTTACCATGTTTTGACCCTCTGCTACCTGACCTGTGCCTGTTGTCGCCCCCTCCCTACCTGACCTCGGACTCTTTCCTGTATTGCAAATACTCTGCCAGCCCTGACCTTGGCCTGTCCGTGACTAAAATTCTGTATAACCCTTTGCCTGCGCCCTCATCGGTGTCTCTGACCCCCTTTGGTTAGCTGTTAACCACAAAGAGACTGGAGTTCAGATAGTAGCTTAGGAAAAGTTTAGTTTGATATTGAACATCTTGCAGATGGCTCTCCAAAATTTAGAGGTAAACTGCACCCCTCAATCAGACATGATGTGCAGTGGCAACGCATGTAACCGGAAAATATGTTCTACTAACAAGTTGGCCAGTTGACTGGCAGATGGAAGGCAGGCAGAGTCAGTGAGCCATCTCCAAGAATCGATCAGCCACCACCAAGAATAGACATATCAGTGATTAAATCCATGACAATACAATATATTGCCATGGGATGTCGGGAATTGGCAAAGGGTGTAGGAAGCAGACGAGCTTTTGTTTTTAAGATTTGTTCTGGGTACACGTAGAGCAGGAGGCAATAAAGTCTTGAACATATTTAGAAATTGTAGGCCACCAGTAATACTGAGTCCCTAGACTAGGACCTGCTTTCTCTTGGACACTGGTGGGACATCCCACCTCTCTTGCTAGGTGGGATGTCCTTCAGCCAAAGTGGAGTGACAGAAATGATGCTGGCAGGATCGATACTCGATGTGTCGGGGCTCCTCTGTTCGATCAGTAGGATAAAAAAAAATGGGAGAGGGCATCCCCCTTGAGATTCTTGTCAACTGGAAGGAAGTGTAGAAAGGAACTGAAGTGTGCAAAAACAATTACCACAAAGATTGGCGAGGGTTGAGTCATTGAACTGACTTCAAGTAAATTAAAGGGGTTTTCCAGGATTTTACTACTGATGACCTATCCTGAGGATAGATCATCAGTATCTAATCGGTGGGGGTACGACACCCGGGACCTCCACCGATCAGCTGTTTGAGAAGGCACCAGCACTCCTGTAAGCGCCGAGGCCTTCTCTTAGCTTTTTCTAGGCCAGTGACGTCACGTTCATCGGTCACGTGGCCTAGGAGCGGCTCAGCCCCTTTCAAGCGAATGGGACTAAGCACGATGCCAAGCACAGTCGCTGTATAATGTATGGTGCTGTGCTTGGTGAGCTGAGAGAAGGTAGCGGCGCTCACAGGAGTGTCCGTGCCTTCTCAAACAGCTGATCGGCGGGGATCCCGGTTGTCGGACCTCCACCGATCAGATACTGATGACCTATCATGAGGATAGGTCGTCAGTAGTAAAATCCTGGAAAACCCCAATTTCTTGTGTGCAATGTAAATAATGACAAGATGACAGGCACTCTCCAGCAAATGATGCCACTGAACGGCCAACTTGATTGCAATGAACTACTGTACCTGTCACAAATAATAACATTATGCTGTGGAGAAGACCTTCAAAAAAAGCCGGAGGTGAGCAGCTTCTGGGTAAGCTCCAACTCCCACTGAGGACGTGTCCAGCTCCAGAAAAATCTGTTTGGAGACATCTGGATGACAAAGAATTTACATAGAGGAGAAAGCTTGCTTGAGAGACTGGAAAGCTGGTTTGGCCTCTGGAGAACACTGCGTGGAGGGACAGAGCAGGGCCTGGCAGCCAGACCGGCCGGGACAAAGGTATCGGGTGGCAGGTTCGGGCTGCCTGTCGAGACAAGAATTGATTTTTAAAAAATTTATAAATCTCCCCCATAAAGATATATGTCTGCAGCTTACCTCATACAGTGTCATTTAAAACTGTCTACCTGAAGCCACCACTAGGGAGAGCTCAGTGCAGAGGAACTTATAAAGTTGCCAGTGATGGAAGCTGTAAAACCTCTTTGAACTGAGCTTCCTATGGTGGTCCAATGTTTTCATGTCGGGAACAGAAGAAGGTGTTCAACACCTGGTTCCTGCCCTCTGGGCACCATAGCAGTTACATGGCCTACCTCCATGGAAGGTACAAAATATTTGTACCTTGTAGCAGCTCTTATGAGTTAAGAAGATATTCAAAGCTTTATAGTGGTGGTGACAGCAGTGATGGGTGCCAGTCTGTAGCTTAAAAAAGACCACACTTGGTTGAAACATCGCACGCTTTGGTGATTAAAATTTTGGAGATTTGAAGACTTGTGAGTTCTGCGGTTTCCTTCAATATTTTCCATGGAAGGTACGCCACTGCCAATGACCGAGCCAAACTCTCCTGTCTCCCGTATGCCAGCAATAAAAAGTTGTCAAGTAGGCTCTACCTTATGCTTTGATATACTGTAGAACAAATCAATCTAATTTCATTCAATATAAGAAATGTATATATATATATCTAATAAAATAGCAAAAGATGAGGCAGCACTCCAATAGTTGGTAATAGTGATGAATCTTTATTCCCGTGCAACGTTTCAACCCAGCTCAATGGGGTCTTTGTCAAGCAATACATAGATGCTTCCTCAAGGTTTATATAGATAACAGTGCCACACTAACTAGTGTGTTAAATAATAACAATCAATCATCCTATCATGATTATTCATTAGTGCATAAATACAGAAACTGATAAAACAATGTACATATATAGTGAATCACCAGTGTACCATATAAGAACATATCTCCTCTATGTTGGAGTATACCAACACCGTGTATTACATATATACAGTGAAAAGAATCACTTAATATGTTCATAAAACATCCAATTAGTCCATATATATCACCTGTGAATCTGTGTCTCTTCAATAGAACCAGGGCAAAAGCCCTAATTGTAATTAGTATATCAAAACAATCAAAACAATACCTGTCATAGTACTCATGGCTCCCGTGTATGCCTTAGCGTCCTCCACTAGCCACAGCGCATGCGTCCAATGTCAGACGCGCCAAAACCCGTCTCCACTGTCTACCACATGACACATGGAACGCAGATCATGTGACCTGCGCTCCACGGTAAGCGGTGACCATGGAGATAGGAACGGCCCCATCAAGAACATGGGGCATGCGCTATCGCAGCAGGGCAGCCAAGTAAAAGAAGAAAGTAAATAATTGTACAGGTGGCCAATAGGAGGGTTTAGGAGTATAACACTCCAAGTAATCGCAATATATAAGTACATATATCCTGCTATATACCGCAAACAATACTCGTGCAAAGAGTGTCCAGAAACGTCATTAATAATGGGGTTAGGTGGTTTGGACAGTGTGAATGTCCAGTCCATCATCCCTAAGAGATAAATAATCGGATAAGAGGGCAGTCCGTACGCTACAGATTGCTCCAACTCCTGTCATATAAATCCCAGCGTGTTCTTCCGCCAAGATGGGGAAATAGGGAGGAAGAAACCATTGTAGGCTCCTACTCCCTTTTCCTCTAATGTTCCCAGGCACATGGGCACTTTTGTGTGTCCACATGTTAGGGAGCAAGGTCACATCATAATGGCATACAATGAAAAAAATATGATACTTATTTCACACCCATATATATACGGTACTCAAAGCAGGACACATGTACTGAAAAATATCAAGATATAGTGAAAGTGACGCCCTCCGTTGGTCCTCTGTCCCAATCAAAGAGATCCTATATTTCACTAGAGCCAGAGTCCCAAGGCAGAAAATGACAAAGATAACTTGAATCTAATGAGAAAAAAGAAAAAAATTAAAATAAGTATTATGTTCACAAAAGCATCTATTAAAAAGCCACAGTTTCACAGATCAGGATGAATAATGCAAAGTCTGGGTCAGAACCATATTCTTTACTTTATGTCCATTAATTCCCATTTATATTCAGTGTTAAGACCATCAGGTTTTAATGTTCTCAATTGGTGTATCCACCATAATTCCTTTTTTTTAAGTGCAATTTCTCTGTCTCCTCCCCTTCTCAGGGGTGGTACAAAATCTAAAATTCTGAATTTGAGATCCCTCTCTTTGTGTCCACATTCAGTAAAATGTTTCGACACCGGTAAGTCACCTCGTTTTTTTCAGATGGTGTACCGATGTTGATTAATGCGGGTTTTGAGATCCCAAGTGGTCTCACCCACATATAACAAGTTACAAGGGCATGTTAGTACGTAAATTACATACTCACTGTCGCAAGTGAGAAAGTGTCGGATGTCATAACTCTGTCCTGTGGTGGGATGTGTGAATTTATCCCCCTTCAACATGTAGGGGCAGTTCACACAGCCAAGACAGGGATAACAGCCTACCCTCTTCTTGGTGATGTATGACTGTGTAGATTTTTTTAAAAAGACTTCGGTTTTAACAAGTTTGTCCCTCAAGTTAGTTGGTCGCCTGTATGAGATCAAAGGAGCATTAACCAGAGCAGGAATGTGTTTAAAATTGCTAGTGAGAATCCGCCAATGTTTTTTAATGATCTTGCTGATTTGATCACTCTGTTCAGTATACGTCGTGATAAAGGGTATGCGGGCCTCAACTGTACCCTCAGTGTGTCTCCTCACATTGTTACTCCGATATGTATGTGTCTTCTGTAAATGTTTTTGTAAAATTTCTGACGGGTAGCCTCTATTTCTGAATTTCTGTACCATTTGGTCATATCTGGCAGGTAAACGTTCAGGATCTTGTACTACCCTCTTTATTCTCAAAAGTTGACTATATGGCAGGGATTCTATGGTGGATCTAGGATGACAACTGTCATAGCGTAACAGAGTATTTGTATCAGTCGGCTTAGTGTAGAGATCAGTAATCAATTTGTTGTCCTCCATCATAACCATTGTGTCTAGGAATTGTACCTGGGTTCTTGACTGAGTTAGTGTGAATTTCACATCCGGATCAAGTAAGTTCAGGTATGTGTGGAACTCATAAAGGGAGGATTCATCTCCCCCCCAAATGAGGAAGACATCATCTATGTATCGCCACCATCCCAGCACTTGGCTGAAATGGTGGGATACATAGATGCCCCCCTCCTCCATGTCTGCCATGAATATGTTAGCGTACGTGGGCGCCATGTTAGACCCCATGGCGGTCCCACGTACTTGTAAGTAAAATTGTTCCATAAAGGAAAAATAGTTATTGGTAAGTACAAGTTCCAGTAACTCAAGTATCAATACCTGTGCACCCTGTGTCAGTTCACTTTGTCTGAGGCACTTCCGTACTGCATTCATGCCCCTCCCATGGTCAATAGAGGTATATAAACTGACCACGTCAAAGGAGGCAAGGATGCAGGGTGAAGATATAATGACTTGTTCAATCTTTTCCAAAAAATCACTAGTATCCCTAATATAGGATTTAGTATTAATGGCATGTGGTCTTAAGATTTTATCAAGAAAAATAGCTATATTAGAAAAAATAGAGCCCCGCCCCGAGACTATAGGTCGTCCTGGGGGGTTTTAAGGGATTTGTGAATTTTTGGCAACAGATATAGCAAAGGTGTTTTAGGATGTTCAATAGTTAAGAAGGCGTAAATATCCTCATCTATAAGGCCTCCCATTTTCCCTGTATCCAGTATTTTTTAAATCTTTTTGGCTATATCGAATCTAGGGTCTCCCGTCAGTTTACGATAAACATCGCAATCATTCAATTGCCGTTCAGCCTCAGATACATATGTATTAGTATCCATAAGGACTATAGCACCGCCCTTATCGGCTGGTTTAATGATAACCTGCTTCAAATTACATAATTCAGTGATAGCCTTAAGGTCAGCTGAAGTCATATTGGGGTGACAAAGTGGAACAGTTTCATGTAAAACCTTAAATTCCTCAATTTCAGTATTCACCGCTTTCATGAAAGCTTCAATCGCTGGTGGTCCAATGTTTTCATGTCGGGAACAGAAGAAGGTGTTCAACACCTGGTTCCTGCCCTCTGGGCACCATAGCAGTTACATGGCCTACCTCCATGGAAGGTACAAAATATTTGTACCTTGTAGCAGCTCTTATGAGTTAAGAAGATATTCAAAGCTTTATAGTGGTGGTGACAGCAGTGATGGGTGCCAGTCTGTAGCTTAAAAAAGACCACACTTGGTCGAAACATCGCACGCTTTGGTGATTAAAATTTTGGAGATTTGAAGACTTGTGAGTGCTGCGGTTTCCTTCAATATTTTCCATGGAAGGTACGCCACTGCCAATGACCGAGCCAAACTCTCCTGTCTCCCGTATGCCAGCAATAAAAAGTTGTCAAGTAGGCTCTACCTTATGCTTTGATATACTGTAGAACAAATCAATCTAATTTCATTCAATATACGAAATGTATATATATATCTATATATCTATATACACACATATACTGTACATTTTTGAAAGGTCTCTTTGTATAGTAAAACATTGTGGAGATGAATATCTTGACATGTGGCCCCTTGAGGCCTGTAATCTTTGCACAGTGCACTACTCTGCATGTGGTTAATGATGAAAAGCAATTGTCCAGAACCGTGCCTGTCTTGAGGGCCACTTAGTGGTCTCTAGCTGAGCAACTTGACTCACAGCAAGTAATATCACGTCTGGATTTCTATTCCAACTGTGAAGACATTTCTCTCAAACTGACAATAATATGTGTGAATCATACAGTAAAGAAGAATGAAAATAGAACATGACCATGAACCTGAGGACCAGGAATGTGTCGCCAAGAGGAAACCCTGTGAAGATACTTCTACTATGCTATATTAAACCAACTGGAAGCCAACATTAGCTCAAGCACGTCTTATCATGTTATTAAACTCAGGTACGGGGCAAGTGGTCCCCAAAGTAATATTGTTGTTGACGAGGCCTCAGTCTAATCTAATCACCATCAGTTACATGTGAGTCCAGGAAATGGAGAGATTATGATGGTTTTCACAATGCCCCCTCCATGTGTGCTCAATCATTTACAGTAATCCCTAACTATCCCTCAACCTTTTTTTTATAGAAGAATTTTATAATTTTTAGCTATTGCAAAAAGTATAATGGCACAAAGTAAGTGACAAAAAATAATAGAAGCTCAATGTCCATGAAATTACAGAAATGAATGTCTCCTGATGGACTGCACTGAGTTTAATGGTATCTAGTTACCTGGCATCTTACCTGACAAGAAAACCCAGAATACTGCTCTTTTCTGTCCCATAATTTGGACAGATTCTGCTATGGAAACTCTGGACAGATCCTCCAATGCAGATGGAGCATCGACTTTCTGTGCCTGAAATCATCCCCCCATTAGTCAGAGCCAGGGGCGGACTGGGAGCTTAAAGTGACCCTGGAAAAAAAAACAAAAAGTTTCCCAGATACCACAGTGCAGCAAAAAATACTGCATCTCTGCATACTGCATACTGCATGTGCTGAATGAGCTTCTGCAAGACTTCAGTGCCAGGCATAAGTATGTCTTCACTGACAGTGTCATAAAAGGCAGTGAGCAGAGCCTCTGGGAGTAACGAGGAGCAACAGTACCACCCTCATTGCTTCTAGTGGCTAATTTCCATATAATAAAACAGCAGGCACCTCGGAAGATAAAACCAAGACCATAATGTTCAACTGTCAAGTGCGCATTTCTCAGTTAAGAAGGTTTTATTGCTACATATCTGATGACATAACCCCTTTAAGACACACCCCAAAATGGCACTTCCTTTTTTACTCATATAAATTTGGTCAGACCTATGCAGGGTTTTGGTGCACAGGAACAAGGGATCAGCTGTGGTCAGATATATGCAGGGTTTGGTACATGGAAGAGAGAGATCAGCCGTGGTCAAACATATGCAGGTTCTGGTACATGGTCGTGAGAGACCAGCTGTGGTCAGACATATGCAAGGTTTGGTACATGGAAGAGAGAGATCATCCGTGGTCAGACATATGCAGGGTTTGGTACATGGTCGCGAGAGATCAGCCGTGGTCATACATATGCAGGTTCTGGTACATGGTCGTGAGAGACCAGCTGTGGTCAGACATATGCAAGGTTTGGTACATGAAAGAGAGAGATCATCCGTGGTCAGACATATGCATTGTGTGGTACATGGAAGAGAGAGATCAGCCGTGGTCAGACATATGCAGGGTTTGGTACATGGGAGCGAGAGATCAGCCGTGGCCAGACATATGCAGGGTCTGGTACATGGTTGCGAGAGACTAGCCGTGGTCAGACATATGCATGGTGTGGTACATGGAAGAGAGAGATCAGCCATGGTCAGACATATGCAGGGTTTGGTACATGGGAGGGAGAGATCAGCCGTGGCCAGACATGCAGGGTCTGGTACATGGTCGCGAGAGACCAGCCGTGGTCAGACATATGCAGGGTCTGGTACATGGTCTCGAGAGACCAGCCGTGGTCAGACATATGCAGGGTCTGGTACATGGTCTCGAGAGACCAGCCGTGGTCAGACATATGCAGGGTCTGGTACATGGGAGCGAGAGATCAGCCGTGGTCAGACATATGTACGGTTTGGTTACAGGAGCAAGAGATCAGCAGTGGTCAGACATATGTACGGTTTGGTTACAGGAGCAAGAGATCAGCCGTGGTCAGACATATGTACGGTTTGGTTACAGGAGCAAGAGATCAGCCGTGGTCAGACATGCAATGTGTAGGGTTTGGTACATGGTCGCAAGACACCAGCTGTGGTCAGATGTGTGAGTTTGGTTCACAGGAGAGAGTAGTAGTGGTGAATTTATATAGGGCAGCAATTATGGTCATTGGCCATTTACTAATTACGGAATGCAGAAAACGCCGGAGAGATCTGCTCGGATCTCTAATAGCTACTGCCAAGACGTAAATGTGGCATAAATAGTAGGACAACGATGTCCGCACAGAACTGAAATCCCAAGGGTCCAACCACCAATTTTCAGGACATTTTTTTTTCTAAATTGCCTACTTACATGTAATTCCAGCAGCAGTTAGGACGTTAGATCATAATTAGACTGAACACAATCTGCCAGTCCATGTGCCGAATCTCCCAGGACCGTAAATTTCCAATTATCTTTACATTTAGGTCACATCATTAAAGTCAGTATGGGGAGATATGAAGATAATTTGAGTCATTTCTAACCAATTACAACATTTCTGTAGAATGACATTAAAACCAAATCAAACCATGGAGAAGTAATTGACCGTTTTCTAATTTCATAGGGTTTTTTTTTTCCTGAAGTATTCAGCTCGAAATTTTTCTTTTACATTTTGAATCCTAATTTTTCTTTCCGACCACCTGCATTAAATATGAACTTTATTTGAACTCACGCAAACATCATTTTACTAATACTGCAGGCTAAGCTGGCCTATTTCATACTTCGTAGGACCTCTATGGCCCCCACGGTGGCACTTTACACAGTCGGTAACAAACCCTGGGTGGTTCATTTTCCTCTTTCTAAGAAAAACTCCCAGGGTGATAGTCCCTAACAAGATCTCTTTCCAGGCATAATGCAAATATTTCACTTTTATTACGCACAGAGCTGTCGAATGAGTTTTTGATGATAATTGTTAATGAAGAAGTTGTGCCAAAAAAAAGTGTATTTATGTGTGGACGGCCCGAGTGAAGAGTAAGAGGAAATGTTTTTGCTCGGATAATAACCATACTTTGGTTGCAGTTGACTGGAAGGATTAATGGATATAGGAAATTGTCCACTTTCTGTGTTTCACGGTATGATTCCACCAATCAGTTATACTGGCAGCTCCTGCTAAGAAGACCAAGATAGAACCACGAGGAGAGCATAGGACTGGGGTTTCTTGAGACCAATAGAGGAAATGGTACTTTGGGTCAACCCTCCGTCCACACAGAACTATGTACACATACTGTGCATCCTAATCTTTCGAGTTGTCAATCAACCTGTAAGAAATATTCTCTAGTTTCAAGCAAATGGTTCCATATGGGGATGTTCTCTGCTTGACCTTTGGGGTTCATTATTGTCTTAAGGCCCACCAGAGGATCCGTCCTACTGTGGGCCAGTCCAACCCAAAGAATTCAATCATTACAATAGAAAGCACCTTGGCTATAGTGTAAACGTAACAGTTTCAACATGTAAAATACCAGGGTCATTAATTATTGCTTGGCCTTCAAATACAAGTCCTTAAAGGGCATCTGTCAGCAGTTTTGTACCTGACACTGGCTGACCTGTTACATGTGCACTTGGCAGCTGAAGACATCCGTGTTGGTCCCATGTTCTTATGTGTCCCCATTGCTGAGAAATATGATGTTTTATTGTCATTTAAAAATGGTTTTATCGTATGTAAATGAGCCTCCAGGAGCAACGGGGACGTTGTCATTACACCTATAGGCTCAGCTCTCTCTGCAACTGCTGCGCCCCCTGCACTTTGACAGGACCAGGCAGTGTAAATTTATTATGCCTGGCTCTTTCAATCAAAGTGCATTTTTCTCATCAATGTGAGCACATATGAACATGGGACCAACACAGATGCCTTCAGCTGCCAAGTGCACATGTAACAGGTCAGACAGTGTCATAGGTACAAAACTGCTGATAGATGCCCTTTAATACCATAGGCAAGAACAACTGCTGCTGCTCTGCCTGACCCCTTCGCAGACTGTCTGCCAATTATACTGGTAATACTGAGAGTAATTGTTATTGTCTGTGGTGTTACAGAGCAGAGAGAAAGTATTAATTGCCCCAGCATGTCACATGACTCTAGTAGTCTCACCTTTGTTTTGTTGTAGTTTCACTTTACATCCCATTTGGCGCATTGTATATAAATGAAAGGTCTTTCCCCGGCAGTTTAGTGTCTGGGTTGTATTCATTCATCAAAAGTGTTTCGCAAGCCAAAAACCAGCTTGAGATTTATCCAAAACGGACCATTAATAGGCTATTACACAAAATGAACAATTACTTACAGATTTAGGAAAAACGTAGTATAAAAGTAATACATTGTAAAAGTTCCACGCAGTAATGGAAGAAAAATTGACCCTCGATGGCAGCTAAATACCGCTGGCATTGTACCAGTCTATAGAACAGACCGCTCTGGAGGACGCTCACATTAGCCTTTGATTTCATACCTTAAAGGGGTTGTGGCATAATACTGATCTATCCTCAGGATGGGTCGTCAATATCAGATCGGTGGGTGTGCTGGGAGTAGGACGCTGCCAGTTTGATATAGATGACCGGTCCTGAGGCTAGGTCATCAGTATTCCACCACTGCACAACCCATTTAACGTGAGGTACAACGGTTCCTCTGCGGAAAATATAAAAGGGACCAGAAATCCTCAGTATCCTCAAATACATAGTAAATTAACACCATAGGATGCAGGAAAAATGGTGGCATAGGAACATACAGTTCCCCTCTAGCCCCCCCAGTATTTCACCAGATTACCTGGTAGTGTACAGTCCAGGAATTGGTCCTGTCTACCATCTTCTTCTCTGCCGTCTTCTACCACAGAGATCAGCAATCTTTGGCACTCCAGCTGTGTGAAACTACAACTCCCAGCATGCAAACTCACCCGGCTGTTCTTGTAAATCTCAAAGAAGTAAAGAGGGGATTCTGGAAGTTGTAGTTTCAGAACACCTGTAGTGCCAGAGGTTGCTGATCCCTGTTCTACCATGTCTACCATCTTCTTCTCTACCATATTGTACCATGTCTACCATCTTCTTCTCCATAGCATCTACAGTAGGACCAGAAGTGACAGTTGTTTATAAGTTTAGGCCTGGGGAATATAAGAAAGCTGGTTATTAGATATGAGTGAATTGATGCATGAATTCGTTACAAATTTCCCCAAAAAATCCAAAACTTTTGTGATCTGTCCCACAGGAATTTCTAAAAATGATTGCCACCCTTTTACAGAACAGAAAACAGAGATGAGGGCATCTGCCACAGTCCCAAGATACCTCGGAGTGTTATATACGACAACTAAGGGCGCTTGCAATTCATGATCGATGGTACCGAATCAGACCCCAAATGAATTTTAGGAAATTTGCTTATCTCTACTGACTATCCATAAGGATATGGAGGCCCCAGAATTTCACCCATTGGTCATGTATTTTGGTACTAAGCAACTGCTTTTGAAGGAAGTTGAATAACAATATAATGTAACGCTGACCACTTTACTCACTGCCACATCCAACATCCCTCTCTGCAGCTCTGCTTTTATCACATAGAAATGCTGCAGTATCATCTAACTCCAGCAGAGGGAGCCAGATCCTTGGTCAGGACAGGAAGTGGGCAAGGAACACTGCTCCTGTGTGTGCACATGTGTGAACATGGTGAATATGTACCTGAGTCAGCGCCAGAGCTCAAACACCACAGCAGCCAGAGTGGAGAATCGTGGCCACAAGAGGACACGTTATAGCCCGGTGGTCTCAGTGTAGAATATTAGGTGTGTCTTAGGGTATGAGTAGATATTGCGATCTGTGTGCAGCTGAACATGTGGTGGCCAGTGGCCACACGACGATCTTTATGGTAGTACTTAGGTACAGAATGGAGCTCCAGAGCAGGTTTAAATAATCAGAGGTACTGCTCGCTAGTTGTAAGGTGCAGGTACCGTATACAGAAGACAAACATACTTAGGGTATGGGCAGACGTTGCAGTGTCCTCGGGCTTCTGAAGACCTGGTCAATGGAGTCCAATGATTGGGGATGCATCAGCATCCGTGATACAGAGCGCACACGGCCAGTGGCAGTATATTGCAGCCCCACTGTTTGCAGGCCGCAACATGGGCACTGGTGCATTCACACGAACATAAGCCAATTGCGGTCCATAATGCATGGGCACCGGCTGTGTGAATCCCGTATTACGGCACAGACCCATTCACTTAAATGGGTCTGTATTCTGCAAATTACAACATAAGATAGGACATTTGCCATCTGTTGCGGTGCAGAGGCATGGACCAAAAAGCCTATTGAAGCACTTCCGAGTGCTTCTGTGGGCTTCCGATCCACGCCTCCGCTCCGCACAATGCCGTATCTTGAGGATTGCCGACCCATCCTGCATGCAGTACTTTTTTTTCTGTCTAAAAAAGTATCAAACACAGAAACGGCTCAAACGGATGTGAAATGTGCAACAGGATCAGTTTTTTTCTGTTCTTCTGACGGATCAGAAGAAGGGAAAATGAAACTGAGATGTGAACTCTCCGTGAGTAAAGGAGAATCTGGCTGCAACCTTGTCCAACGTATGGACCCTCCTAAAACAATATGATTTATTCTGAGCTTGGTTTCGTGTCATGAACTGCTCACATTAGGTCATTCAACTACTTTTCTATTGGATTAAGGTCAGGACTCCAAAACTTTGCTAGAATGACTGTGCTTAGGGTTGTTGTCTTGCTGCATGACCCACATTCTCTTGAAATTCAGCTCACAGACAGATGTCCTGATATTTTCCTTTAAAATATGTTGGTATAATTCAAAATTCATTGTTCCGTCAATGATGACAAGCTGTCCTGGCCCAGATGCCTCAAAACAGGCCCAAACCAGGACACTACCACCACCGTTTTTCAAAGATGGGAGGAAGTTTTTATTCTGGAATGCAGGGTTTTCCTTTCTACAAACATCATACTTCTCTTTTAAACCAAAAAGCACCAATGTAGACATCTACTTACTATTGCATGTAATCTTTGTAGTTATCACTGTACACATAGGAAATGTCGGTAATTGATTGCTCCAAAGTCATCTCCAAAATGGGTTGTCTTCTCCTAGACCTGTGGGCTCTTGAAATCTTGAAGGCCAGTTTGACCCTGGTAGAGGCCATGTCAGAGCCTGGGCCCACTGGAGTATCCTCCAGAAATCTTGTGGGCCAATCCAACCCTAGTAGAGGGCATCCAACCCAATCATGTTAGAGCCTGGACACACTGGAGGCCACTCTAGAAATCTTGTGAGCCAATCCGACCCTGGTAGAGGGCATCCAACCCAATAATTTCACAGCCGGGCCCACTGGAGGATCCTCTAGAAATCTTATGGGCCAGTTTAACTCTGGTAGATGGCATCCAACCCAATCATATTAGAGTCTGGGCCCACCGTAGGATCCTCTAGAAATGTTGTGGGCCGGTTTAACTCTGGTAGAGGGTATCCAAACCAGTCATCCCTTAGTAGGAGGCACTGTATGAGAAGACGAGGCTATGAACACTACATGATCAGTGTCATATGACTCTTATGAAATACGTTCCAGATTTTACCCTTTTCTCTACCATTTAGAGGTTGTGGAACATTTTTCCTGTTCTGAGTCAGTCACATTACTGCTAATTGCTCCTTTTCCTACGATTATGAGCACAATGATATAACATTTTACCCCTTGCCTTGCCCCTGCGTGTTTTACATCAGAAGCTGTTCTCTTTTACTATCCAGGAGGGTCGTGTGTATATATCTTTAATTCTTTATGTGTGGATCTGTTTGATGCTGTGTGACTAAGCTGGATTAATGCATGCTATAAAGACACATCCCCTGGGTATATACAACCTATAGTTTCCAATATAAATCCTCAGATTTTCCAGTTGGAGGAATGATGGATGCCATGCAGTATCTCTTCCATAATTTCCCAGAATTCCTTAATTAAATCTTCATTGATGCAGTAATCACTCTAAGAGTTTTATCTTAAAGGACACCTCCATGTGTATTACCATTTTTGTACTTTTTTGAGTTTGAAATGAAAGCAACCATTCCTAGAAGTCGCCAACAAACTCTTAGTACACGTCACAATGGAAGGCATGATGTAGTCCATTTATGAACGGGCTTTGGTTCTGATGGAACATTGAGTACCTCAATGATGGTCATGATGGACACCATCCATTGGCAGATACATTTTTTTTACTGGTTAATTTTGACCCACAAAATAGAGAAAATACAATAACAGGGAATTGGTGCAGAGTCTCCATTCTGCAATCTATGCTGGAAGCGAGTTTACCTTGGGTTAAATGGGTTATCTCATGACTACAACTAGGAAGTCCTCACTTTATTAGGCTTCCTTCACACGTCCGTATGTGTTTTGCGGTCCGCAAATTGCGGATCCGCAAAAAAACGGATGTTTTGCGGATCCATTGTAACAATGCCTATCCTTCTCAGCAAAACGGACAATAATAGGACATGTTCTATCTTTTTTGCCGGAACGGAAATATGGACATACGGAAATGGAATGCACACGGAGTACCTTCTGTTTTTTTTGCGGACCCATTGAGATGAATGTTTCCGTATACGGTCCGCAAAAAAACGGAATGGACACGGAAACAAAATACGGTCATGTGAATGAAGCCTTAGGCCTCATGCACACGAACGTATTTTCTTTCCGCGTCCGTTCCGTTGTTTTCGCGGATAGGATGCGGACCCATTCATTTCAATGGGTCAGCAAAAAATGCGGACAGCACACCGTGTGCTATCCGCATCAGTATGTCCGTTCCATAGTCACGCAAAAAAAAAAATAGAACAAGTCCTATTCTTGTTCGTTTTGCGGACAAGGATAGGCATTGTTACAATGGATCTGCAAAAAAAAAAAAAACGGAAACACGGATGCCAAACGGAAGGTCATCCGTTTTTTTTGCGGATCTGCAATTTGCGGACCTCAAAACACATACAGACGTGTGAATGAAGCCTTAGTCAGAACATAGAGAGAAGACTGTGCTCTGATGGACTCGGCCTGTTCATGTGTTACATGGTCAGCCATTGGTCCAGCCATAAACGTATGCAAAATGGTGATTGTAGGGTTAATGGATGGGTCAGTCATAAGTTCCCCCATGGTAACAGCTGATCTCCACAGGTTAAACTTGAGAAAGGGTTTGTCTTTGGCAACATACATGAATGAGTGGGAAGTGGGCACGCAGGCTAAAGTGCAAGACTACCAACAAGAAACAATGGAAAGGCCCCAAAGCAAAGCCACACATGAATAGGTAAGAGGTCGGAGTGCAAGACAAAAGTAAATATATAAAATACCTTTACTGTAATATACAAATATAAAATATACATTTTATTGTAGTAAAATAACACAAACATACAGAAAATGCATGGTTAGGTTCTAAATGCAAACCTCATATACATAAAGCCCCAATTCCCAAAAAGTTGGGACTCTGCAAAATGTAAATAAATGTAAATAAAACCAAAATGAAATAATTTGCAAATCTCATAGACCCGTATTTTATTCACAATGGATGATAGAACACATATCAGATGTTGAATGTGCGACATTTTACCATTTCATGAAAAAAAAAATAATTCATTTAAATCCTGATGGCAGCAGTGCATCTTCAAAAAGTTGGGACAGAGGCCGTGTCTATCCATGTGAAGCATCCCCTTATCTTTTATCAACAGTCCAGGGGTGGAATGGGAATTTAAAGTGGTCCTGGTAAAAAAAAGGGGCACCATGTTGTAGACTGGCTCAAATTGACAGAAGGTGAGAGTCAACGTGAGAAGGTGGGGTCAACTCAAGTAGATAGATTCAAATACCAAAGTGCAGCACAATATACTGCCCCAGCACAGCCAAATACCATAGTACAGCAGAATATACCACCCTAGAAGAACCAAATATCACAGCGTAGAAAAATATACTGCCCCAGCAGAACCAAATACTACACTGCAGCACAAAATATTGCTCCAGCAAAAGTTCTGCCTGCTGCACTGTAGCATTTGGGTCTGCTGGGGCAGTATATTGTGCTAAACTGTGGTATTTGTTTCCACTGGGGCAGTATATTGTGCTGCACTGTGGTATTTGTTTCCACTGGGGCAGTATATTGTGCTACACTGTGGTATTTGTTTCCACTGGGGCAGTATATTGTGCTGTACTGTGGTATTTGTTTCCACTGGGGCAGTATATTGTGCTGTACTGTGGTATTTGTTTCCACTGGGGCAGTATATTGTGCTACACTGTGGTATTTGTTTCCACTGGGGCAGTATATTGTGCTACACTGTGGTATTTGATCTGCTGGGGTGGTACATTGTGCTGCACTGTGGTATGTGATTCCGCTAGTACAGTATGTCGTGCTGCACTTGGGAAGTATTTTGGTCTGCAGGGGTGGTATTTTTTTTACTTTGGTATGAGGTGCTGCTATTGGCAACACTGAACAAGAAAGACTAGGAGAGCTTACGGGCCGGGTAGTGATGGATGCAGGAACAAAACAAGCAGGAACCAAGACTGTAGCGCAGACAGGGAGACAGACTAGGAGAACTTAAACAGGAACTCGAACTGAAACAGAACTGTGACATCAGGAGGACACAAGCTGGATGGGTACATGGCAGGAACACAGATGGGAACACAGGCTGGATAACGAAGGTAAATCACTAGAAGTAGTAGAAGCACTAACTCTTCCAACACCTTTGCTGGTCACATGGAACCTTTAAGATCAGGCACCCTCTTGCCTGGAGAGGGTGCCTTAGAGACCAGGCATAACTACCATAGCGGCAGACCATGCGACTGCTATGGGGCCCAGGGCAAGAGAGGGCCCAGTGTTAGTTGGGATCATCTCCTCTTCTACTGGGGGTAAAAACTTGGTCGGGGCTCTACCCTCTAAAGGAACAACTTTTAGTAAATAAGGCAGTGGAAAAAGGGTTATTGAAAAGGATTTAGGCAGAAACCCTTCTGTCCTGTGCGGGGGGCCTGGTTTGATCCTTGCTATGTTGCCATTACTTCTCTATGTACGCCACTAACAGGGACTTTTAGTCATTGGCTGGGGAAGGTTTAGTGACTGCACGCACTGGTTCTTTAGAAGACCAGACATGAGCACGTGCGCGCCCTAAGGGCACACTAGGCAAGATGATGGAGATTGTAACAAAGAGAGGACGCCGGATGGCATGGTGAGTGGCACAGTGTCCACACCCACAAGGGACAGCAGGGGAGCAGTGGGCAGGAAATGCAGACCTAACAATACTGCCCCAGCAGAACCAAATACCACAGTACAGCACAATATACTGCCTCAGCTGCACAAAACACCTGCACCAACTGCCACATTACTGTATCTCCTCCTCTTCCAGTTTTGGAGGAGGGGGCTGAGGAGGTGAGACGTGGGTCACAGCAGTAAGCCCGCTCTACTAACAGCATACTGCCTGCCAGCATTACCAAACATACAGGAGAATATAGTACCACATACCCATACCTCCCAACTTTTGAAAAGACGGAAGAGGGACAAAATGTGCGGCGCGCGAAGCTAGGCCACGCCTCTAACTTTACCCAAAACATAACTATACACTTAATCCCACCCAGTCCCCTAAATACATAGTAATTATTCCCCCTTTATGGCTCCGCACATTATTTGTGCCCACATTGTGCCCCCTCACAGTAGTAATACCAGATATGTGCCTCAGCAGCAACACCAACACCAGTCCACACACGGAGCTCCCAGCTGGCCCCGCCCCCTGCTCAGACCTGCAGTGTAGAGCACAGACAGGGGGCAGGAATGATGAAGTAGAGAGCTGATAGACGGCTCTTGCTTCTTCATTACAGGAAGCAGGGACAGCTACCAGAGAGCAGGACATACCTCCCCGTACCGGGACAGCCACTGCAATGCGGGACTGTCCCGCCAGATCCAGGACGGTTGAGAGGTATGCATACCTCTTACATCCTGTGATGTCTCCTCCGATTCAGATGGTCTCTTTCCTAATCTTCAGCATTCAGCCCAGACCGCCATGACAAATTCTTTCAGCCGCATCTCTGCATAGTTTGTTACACAGACATGTTAGATTCCTCACTTTTCCATTCACCTCCCCAACTTCTTAATGCAAACTCTCGATCCTGGTGCCCAAAAATGTCATATTGCTGACACCCCTAATTCAGTTCATCCCCCTTACAGTCTGATGAGGCAAGCACTTCAAGAAAGCTCCAAAATCAAGAAGAACCAACCTAGGCCAAGGATGTGCACATGAAATAATGCCATACCACTCCCTAAACATTAATTAGCATTGTAATTACAAAGCGTGTTTCTCCTCAGTCAGCAGATCTTATTGGAGTCACGTTCTTACAGTAACAGGTTTAGTCTTCATAACCGCTTATGTGAGTGTGTCAGCCGGGTCCTACAAACCAGCCGCCTCCGAAGGCTTATGCAGCCTGTACTTATTATGCAGCAATTTAACCAGAAGTCCTGTACCTCATTATACTCAATGAAAAGCAGAATCTGAGCCGAGACTCAGAACAGAGGCATCACTTTGGCATGTGAGGCTTTATGTAATCTATTGATGCATTTGGGGTCTACGTGGTGTATACCTTCATTGTTCCTTACGTCCTTCTAGCCGGCGATTCCCAGCATCCGAGGGAATGTTCTTTCCTGCTAATGAGTTAGATAATTTCCAGCAGCCGCATACTAATCGTGTGGACATCATGTACTGCAAAGTGAACCAGCCAAGTATCTCACATTGTATGAGGCCAACAAAGTCAAGAACCTGGCTTCAGCTCTCTTTATATGGTGTCTAAGCTTACTAAGCTCTGCTTCATGTAATCTCATAGCCAGACAGAATGATCCCAAAAATGTCTTGTCTGTGGAGCACTACTTTCAATATAATAGAGGAATCGAACAGGTTGGGTCCTTTGTAAATAAGGGAGACCTTACTGAAAGAAACAGTGTTGGGCTGGGGTTCCTTGGACCCACCAGAAGAAATTATTCTCAGGGCCAACCCCCCTAACCCTTATTACACCTATAAAGTCTAATACTGTAGGTTTTGAATCAAGGAACTAGAACTTGAGGCGAGTGATTGGCACCAAATTACGTTCCAAATGGTTTTTTTTCTCTCCTGGATCTTTGACACCCACTGTGGTATCAGAGTCTGGGCCCATCGGAGAATCCTGAGCTAGTCCAGTGCTGGAAAGAAATATGGTCATATTATATACCAATGGTTGAAGATCAGATTACTGATACAGAGCTTGAAATCCCCTGTATGGACATATCAAAATATTCTAGTTGTCTGCACTCATACTATTAAAACAGTATGCGTTGGGCTCCCCCTAGTGGTGACAACAAATGTACACTAGACAACTCTGCTATGGCTTCTATCCTCCCAACTCATTGTGATTGACAAGTCTCTCCCTATTTGAATATAAAGTGAGACCTGTCAATCAAGTTGAGCTTGGTGAAGAGAAGCTAGAGGCGGGCTGCCAGGTGGACACTTCTCCTTGTCCCGCTTCTCCACCTCACTGTCCTGTGTCTACCTGTGAGACAACTGGGTGCGGCAGGAGCCTCCCTCCTCTGTGGTGTCTGCAGTAGGATAAAAAGATTAGTTAACTCTAAGCCCCTCCCACTCAGCTGGCCCCTAGTTGAAGGGGCAGCAGATCAGCAGGAGACTAACCACACTATTATCTGCAAGATATTTACCTGACTTTGTTTCAGAATTATGAGGAAAATATGGTGGACTGAGGGCAAGAATATGTACTGTTTATCATTAATTTAGAGACTTTGTGCCCCATACATATTCGATTATTGTTGGCCAAACCTGACAATTTTGGTGGGGACAGCCAACTACCTATTGTGCATAAGGCCTCCTCACTTTCCTCCAACAGACAAGAGTGTCAGAGAATTGGCCAGAGGCCGCCCCTGTCCTATTCAGCTGCCCCTGCCCCGATGGTATGGAACCGCTTCTTACTCTCCTCTTCTTCCCGGCAGGCCTAGCCACTAGGTAGCTCTGTCTCTCTATACAGGTTGTGGCTCAGCCTCCCTTCAGCTCTTTAAGGGCCAGTACACGCAACCTAGTCTTCGCAAGTCAATGGTTAGCAACCATGGGGTACTAAGGAAGGTGCCCTGTTACGGTGTGCTATATTACGTTTGCTTGTGTTGTGACTTCTGCCTGTTTCCTGGATATTGACCCTCTGTTGCCTGACATGACCTGTTCCTGATCTCTGTATCAACCCTTGGCTGCTTACTGTGATTTATATATTCTGCCTGCCTGACCTTGACCTGTCCCTGAGTTTGGTTTTGCCTAACCCTTTGGTGCCTACTGTACATCAGTGTTTTCCCTGTTGGCCAGCTATCAACTAAACAGAGACTACTCCAGGAGGTAGCAGCCTAGTGGTTTCCCTTCAGTGAAGTTGAGATCTCTATATAGGGGTTAAAGGGTGGAAACCAGGGGACTGCCAGGATAATGCTCTTAATAGTAGTAGCCCAAAGTAAAATCTGTTTGGTTGACACAGTAGTTCCACACCCATTACCATAACAGATTGAAAGAAGGATCGGCCAATTTGAATTTCAATACCTCATCCTTTTGCTCTGGTAAAAGATATATCACCAATAGAGATGTCTGGTAGTGGTTTTCTTCTTTCATGACATTGAAAACTGATTGGCAGAATAGAGCATGCATGCATATGGAAAAGTCAGTATCATAGTAGTTATAATCTCATACATCAGAGCAGTATTATAGTAGTTACTATATATTCTTATATTCTTGCACATAGGGGGCAGTATTATAGTATCTATGTTCTTGTACATAGGAGCAGTATTATAGTAGTTATATTCTTGTACATAGGAGCAGTATTATAGTGTTATATTCTTGTACATAGGAGGCAGTATTATAGTAGTTATATTCTTGTACATAGGAGGCAGTATTATAGTAGTTATATTCTTGTACATAGGAGGCAGTATTATAGTAGTTATATTCTTGTACAATAGGAGGCAGTATTATATGTAGTTATATCTTGTACATAGGAGCAGTATTATAGTAGTTATATTCTTGTACATAGGAGGCAGTATTATAGTAGTTATATTCTTGTACATAGGAGGCAGTATTATAGTAGTTATATTCTTGTACATAGGAGGCAGTATTATAGTAGTTATATTCTTGTACATAGGAGGCAGTATTATAGTAGTTATATTCTTGTACATAGGAGGCAGTATTATAGTAGTTATATTCTTGTACATAGGAGCAGTATTATAGTAAGTTATATTCTTGTACATAGGGGCAGTATTATAGTAGTTATTTCTGTACATAGGAGCAGTATTATAGTAGTTATATTCTTGTACATAGGAGCAGTATTATAGTAGTTATATTCTTGTACATAGGAGCAGTATTATAGTAGTTATTCTTGTACATAGGAGGCAGTATTATAGTAGTTATATTCTTGTACATAGGAGGCAGTATTATAGTAGTTATATTCTTGTACATAGGAGGCAGTATTATAGTAGTTATATTCTTGTACATAGGAGGCAGTATTATAGTAGTTATATTCTTGTACATAGGAGCAGTATTATAGTAGTTATATTCTTGTACATAGGAGCAGTATTATAGTAGTTATATTCTTGTACATAGGAGCAGTATTATAGTAGTTATATTCTTGTACATAGGAGCAGTATTATAGTAGTTATATTCTTGTACATAGGAGCAGTATTATAGTAGTTATATTCTTGTACATAGGAGCAGTATTATAGTAGTTATATTCTTGTACATAGGAGCAGTATTATAGTAGTTATATTCTTGTACATAGGAGCAGTATTATAGTAGTTATATTCTTGTACATAGGAGGCAGTATTATAGTAGTTATATTCTTGTACATAGGAGCAGTATTATAGTAGTTATATTCTTGTACATAGGAGCAGTATTATAGTAGTTATATTCTTGTACATAGGAGGCAGTATTATAGTAGTTATATTCTTGTACATAGGAGCAGTATTATAGTAGTTATATTCTTGTACATAGGAGCAGTATTATAGTAGTTATATTCTTGTACATAGTAGGCAGTATTATAGTAGTTATATTCTTGTACATAGGAGCAGTATTATAATCATTATACCAATGTCATTTTTACGTCTTCATTTCAGTGCTGAACATTTTGTCATATCACTAATATTAATAACAATAATATAATATTAATAACAGTTATTACTAGACCATTAATCATTTTCCCCAGGTTCTTACCAGAGATGGCCCCTTGTTTCTTTGTTCTTTGTTTCTCTGCATCCAAGTATCATTGTCCTCCCCCTTCCTCCCCAATATTGTACTGTATAAATAGAGGTACCTGGCTTCACAGGGTATCCAAGCCCAATGGGATTATGGGTTTGAACAGACTTGTATCCTGACTTACTGGATATTACAATATCATGGCTATGACTTTACTCTAAGACTCAGAAACAACTGTTCTCAATTATCTTCTCTTCCCAGAAGGCTTCTTACCCTCTAGCCATGCAAGAAAACATAATTGAATCTTTCAAATTTGCAAACCCCATGAAAAGAAGCTTTTCAAGCTCCCCTTTATATTAAACAAATACAGTGTGTGTTATTTTACCAGTCCATTTACAATAAATGTTGGTGAGTGGATATTGGTGGTATGGTAATGCTTGTGGTTTGGCGACTGCGTGCTTCATCGCATTGATATTTTTTTTTTTGGAAGAAACTGTAATCTTTTGTATCATGATAGAAATACATGCAGATTTAAAATATTTCATTCACATGCCTCCCAAAAGTCCCAAATTTCGCCCTCTGTCTCACAGTCCCTGGACGGCTGCATATGTCCTGACTTCCTCAGGATGCAGATTTGGTGGAACACAATGATGAAGACGGGAGCAGTCAGCTCCCTGTTACGCCATTCCCCTACTGCTGGTGTTTCAGAACAGGCAAGTGGGATACACTGACGTCATGTTGTCATTACATCTCTGTGTTGAGCCACAGACAGCACAGACCAACAGAGACCAAAGCAAACCTGCTCTGTACCGTTGATTGGGATCGGGATAGTAGTGTATTCAAACTAAGGGAGCATCACTTTGTATGGGGACACTTTTGAGGACCATATAGTGTACTTAAGGGGGTTTTCTGGGAGTTAACTACTCAGGATAGGTCATCAGTATCTGATAGGTGGGGGTCCGACACCCAGGACTCCCGCCGATCAGCTGTTTGAGAAGGCACCGGCACTCCCATGAGCGCCGCTACCTTCTCTCAGCTCACTAAGCACAGCACCGTACATTGTACAGCGGCTGTGCTTGGTATCGCGCTCATCCCCATTCACTTGAATGGGGCTGAGCCGCTCCTTGGCCACGTGACAGATGAACTGGAACCGGCCTAGGAAAAGCTGAGAGAAGGCCTCGGCGCTCACACTGGTGCCTTCTCAAATAGCTGATCGGCGGGGGTCCCGGGTGTCGGACCCCCGCCGATCAGATACTGATGACCTATCCTGAGGATAGGTAATCAGTAGTTAACTCCCGGAAAACCCCTTTAAGATGGCATTACTCTGTAGGTGGGCAATTAAATGGGCCTGATGCTCTATGGGGGCATTAAGAAACAGTGCCAGGTGCTCATTGAGTGCGTCATTACTATCTGAGGGACACTAAGGGGACATTCTTAAAGTGCTGGCACACTAAGGGGGTATTCTTACTATGTGAAAGGTTCTTTTACTGTGTGGGGGCACGAAGCGGATCAAGGTAGGATTAGGATGAATTGGGATTGCGCATTGGGTGTGGTTAAAGACATGGTTTACTGTAAAAAAAACAAAAATAAAACACTATATGTGGCCCTAATATTGTCCCTCCTTGGCCATTTTAAAACTTTGGAGGTGCGCATTTAGTCATTTTATAGTAATAGTAATATCTGACAACCAATATGGCCTCTGGTACAGCTCCCACCCACTTTAGACACTTCAGACACTTGAGAAATGAAGCTAATTAGGTAAGTTAATTATATGGGTGTTTTTAAGCTTTAACTAAGATTTTTGAAATGTATATTTGTTTTATGCTTGCCTTATACACAGCAATATAATCTGGCCACTGGGGGCGCTGTTTTATTATATTTGGCTCACAAAACTGATATGTGACGTCATTCAAAAAAAATGTCTAGTGTAGAGATCCCATTTTGAAACAACCTATCAGGGAATTTTTAGTAATTCTGGAGGACCCAGCACAACCATGCATTATACGGTAGGTGGAAAGTGGAAATTGGTAAGGGTTTCTTTTTCCCACAGTGATGCTGTAGGGGGATTGAATACTTGCTTTTTGTTGGGTTCATCAAAAGGTTACAGGTCCTGGCAGTAGGACGTACTGTGATTACCTTACCTTTAAATGAGCCTTCCAGCAAAAGGGCAATTGTCCAAGGGAGGCAAGCCCGTTGTGTCCATCATTTTCATCCAACACATCAAAATAATTTCGATGAGTGCCACTGCTCTCAGGTACCTTAGCTAGAGGCCAATTGTTTACATGGCGATGCACAGGATTTTGCTAAGGGGCTTCTTCGGCTTTGCGTGCACACAAAGGGGGAATATATTAAGATTATACACCAGTTCTCATGTTTGGAAAAGTGACCTTTCTTTCTTCTCCCACACCCTTGCCACATTTACAAAATGTTGGCGGGGCGTGAGCAGGTGGGGCAGGCCATAAGCTGGACCTCCTCGACACAGCACATTTAAGAATATACAGTATGTGCCTGTACATCTGAAATCTATGCCAGCTCCTTACTGGTTTAAATGTCATTTTTTCGCGCCCAGTCCATATGATGTGCCAAAATTATTACGAGGCCATATTGGACACTCTATGATGGAATATGTACATTACGCTATTTGAATTACTTCCATACATCAGCAGTTATGGATGTCCTTGGCTGTTGGTGCACATGCTTGAACCCGTCACTTTATTCATTCTCTGGACATGAAACTGGGGTTTTCATAATGGTGGTGGAGGTAGGGGGGCCCAGGGGTCGTACCCCTACCAATCAGATGCTTATCTTCTAACCTAACATATATATTTATAATCGTAGTGATATGCCACCAATGTCTGAGATGATACAACCCCTTTAACTTCATTAGACTGTCAGACAATGTAAAAAAGTATGTGAGTTGCAAAATTTCCACTACTTCTTACAAAACCTCCCCTGTATGTGTGCAGGGATATTAGACACTACTAACACTACAGAAAGTGTACCCAGTTTTCCCAGGTATCTGAATGTCAAGTTTGCCTATATAGCCAGGAGGAATTTCTCATGGTCTGTGTAGGCAAATTTGACATTCATCAGTGATGGAAACCTGGACAAGTCTTGTCGAGCTGTACACATTGACCATACCTTACATTGTGTAAGTAACCCAGATTACCCAGGGTCGTGAAAGGCAAATCTGCCTGGATATGGCACTATTTAGTTGTGAGGAGGGGGATTTATCTTGGTAGATTTAGTATTCAACAGTCTATTACAGCTCCACATGGTTATACCCCAGCTTTCCCATGAACCTTCCTAGCTGTAGCATTATTTAGGAGTGTCGGGCTTTATCTTCTTAGCCTTAGTATTCTGCAGTCTATTATAGTTCCACATGGTCGAAACTCAGCTATGCCACTACTTGGGAATAGAGAGGGGGGTTTATCTTGCTAGGTTTAGTATTCTGCCCTCTCGTATGATTCCCTTGGTGGCAACTCAGCTTTTGCATAAATCGTAAAGGCAAATATGCCTAGCTATAGCACTATTTAGGAGTTCTGGGGACTTGTCTTGGTATATTTCATATTCTGCAGTCTATTACAGTTCAATATGGTGATAATCCAACATTCCAATGATCTTGAAAGGCAAATCTGCCTAGCTATGAACCTATTTGGGAGTAAGGAGAAGGATTTATCTTCTTAGATTTTGTATTCTGTAGCCTATTACAGTTCCACATGGTGGTAATCAAACTTTCCCAAGACCCTATAAGGCAAATCTGCCTTACCATTTAGGAATGAAGAGGTGGATTTATCTTGCTAGATTTAGTATTCTGCTCTCTATTACAATTCTAGTTGGTGGCAACCCAGCTTTTGCATAAACCCGAAAGGCAAATCTGCCTACTTATGGCACTATTTGGGAGTGAGGAAAAAGATTTATCTTCTTAGATTTAGTATTCTGCAGCCTATTATAGTTCCACATGGTAGTAACCCAGCTTTTCTAGGACCCCATAAGGCAAGTCCACATTGCTATGCAGTATTAGGAATGGAGAGGTGGGTTTATCTTGCTAGATTTAGTATTCTGCAGTCTATTACACTTCCACTTGGTGTCCACCCCTGAATCTGCCTAGTTATGGCACTATTTCGGAGTTGGGGGAACTTTTCTTGATATATTTAGTATTCTGCATTCTATTGCAGTTCCACATGATGATAACTCAACTTTCACAGGATCTTGAAAGGCAGATTTGTCTAGCTATGGCACTATTTGGGAGTGAGGAGAAGGATTTATTTAGGTAGACGAAGTACTTGGCAGTCCCTATTACAGCCCCACATACTGTAATTACACAAAATAACAATTTTTGGACGGATTTGGAAGGTAAAACCTAGAACATTGGTAGGTGTGTTATTTAGGTCTTTGCTGTGGGAGCCTATTTTTCTATACTGTATCATTGACAGTTGAGCTGATTTTATGAAAATGTTTGCCTCCTGCGTATATTCTCTTTGCTACACTGCCTTTTTTTTGGATTTCTTGTAACATGAACTAAGTTAATCACAGATGAGATATAGTAATGCCTGCAGTGGGGGTTACTTTTAGACTAAGGGCAGTAAATTATGTGAAAATTAGCAACTTTCACTGGAATGACAAGGGAGATTTCTGATGTAATCCATCCTGCTGATGTGAAAGAGGAAATAGCCATTATTGCTTCCCCGGAGAGAAAATTCCTGCAGATGAGAAAGAGTAAAACGTCCACAGTCTTCCTTTACTCAGTATAATCTATAGAGAGTAATGTAGTCTAATGCCAGAGATATCATGACGAAATATGGACGTAATGCATTAAAAATATGGGAAAAGCCATTTAGCTTTGGAATCAAGTTTTTGTAATCTACATGAAAAGTTGAATAATATTATTTGACTTACCTGGAAATTAGTTACAGCCTGTCAGTTTATTATAAAAATGTCAAGACAATCATAACACTATAATAATAATATAAATAATAATAATAATAACAATATAAAAACATAAAGTAGAAAATGGAAAAATTAACAGCAAAAATGAACAGGAGTAATAACAGTAATTGCTAAAATGAAAACTGGTCCAGCCACTCATTTTATATTTGAAGGTATTTTATTATATGCAGATGAGCCTCTAGAAGCAACGGGGGCAACTGCTGCGCCCTCTCCACTGTGATTGATAGGACCCGGTGTGATGATGTTTACACTGTCTGTCCCTGTCAATCAAAGTGCGGAGGGCGCGGCAGTTGCAGAGAGAGCAGAGCCTCTAGGTGTAATGGTAACTCCCCCGTTGCTCCTAGAGGCTCATTTGCATATCTTAATATATAATTTTTCTCAGCAATGCGGGCACATATTAACATGGGACCAACAAAGATGCCTTCAGCTGTCAAGCACGTATGCAACAGGTCAGTTTCATAGGTACACAGGGGCGGATTGGGAATGTAAAATGTCCCTGGAAAAAAAGCTAAGAGTGGCCCCTGTGTTGTAGGTGGGCCCAAATTGACAGAAGGAGGGGAAACATTTGTAAGCAGGGGCAACAGATATAGGGGGAGCAGCAATACCATAGCACAGGCCAAAATACCACCTTACAAATTAGCACAGTGCAGCACAAAATACTACCCCTCTCGCCACAGTATTTACCTACATAACCACCCTGAGGAAGGTGACACAGGTGCATAAGTACAGTACCTGATGCTCCTAGGATTAATCAATGCTGAGACCATCAGTTCATTATGTATCTAGCTGGCAACTATGAGGAGAGCCAGGTGGCTCCCTGGGAAATTTCCCTGTAGGCTCTATGGCCAGTCCACCCCTGTAGGTACAAATCTGCTGAAAGATGACCTTTAATAACTGATAACCAGCATGGATTCATGCAAAATAGGGACTAGGGGACAATATAAGCACATGGGCAAAGAATTGGTTACGGGGCAGAAAACAAAGGGTCGTAAATGGTGCATGGTCAAAAAGGGCTAAAGTCAGACACGCACCACATCAGGAATGACATATGTATAAATATACAGTATACAAATGTAACATCACCTTAGCTAGAATGAAACATACAATATCTTTGGTCCAATTACAAAAATATCTAAAATTAGGCTACCTGGAAAAGAAAAGTGTTTTTCTTGTAATCTTATAACAGCAGCAAACATTAATTATTATTAGTACGTTTCACATGTAGCCACTAACCAGTAGGCAAATTAGAAATACCATGCACTGGTCCATACCAAAAAGGTTTTTCAAAGCTCTATAGGCCCATTCCATGTCTGAGAGACTGACCATCCCCAGTGGAGTCACCCACTCTGCTCTACAACTCTTTATTAAAGGAACAATGAAGCAGGACGTGCTCCAAGCTTTCCGACAGGCTGCCCTACAACCTCTTTCCTCTAAGTTCCTACACTTCAGGTTGTCCCTCACATACAGCTTCCCATGAATGCAGCACCTTGTCAAGTGCCAGACTTTCAAGGAGATCCTGATTCAGTAGTTGGAAACCAAACTCCAGATCATGACTTAGGCAATCCTTGAATGCCAGGGGTTTTAAATGGAAAAAAATAAAACCCTTTTCTCAAAAAGTTTTCTTAGCAGGGTTGTGATTTCCCACGATCCCAGACCCATGTGGTGAATCAACTCCAGAACTGGGGTACCATAAGGCAGAAGTTGCCCATGTGGTGTGAGAAGATCCTCAACTGTCCCTCCTATATCCCAGGAAAATATTGATGGAGGAGCCCTCTCTTTCCAGAGGCTTAAAAGGTTGATCTTAATAAAGGTATTCACTAGGAATACTCTCGGGTTGACCATACCCAACCCTCCTAGTATCATAAGTAACCTCACTCCTGAATAGTTTCAGTCTATTCACCCATAACAATTAGAAGAACAAACTGTAGATCCGAGTCCAGAAATGTTCAAGCAAGCTGCACACGTCGTGATTTCCCACAATCCCAGACCCATGTGGTGAATGAACTTCAGAACTGGGGTAACATAAGCCAGAAGATGCCCATGTGGTGTGAGAAGATCCTCAACTTGCCCTCCTATATCCCATTCCTAAAAGAAAGGCAAAAACTATCCCATATAGGAAAATATTGATGGAGGAGCCCTCTCTTTGCAGAGACTTGAAAGGTTAAGCTTAATTAAGGTATTCACTAGTAATTAGTGGTGAGCGAGCCGGAGCGGCAAGATTCGGGATTCGCAGAATCTTGCCCGCTTCGGCTCGGCTCGGTATCCCAAGGCAGCGCGGATTCGTGAAGATTCGTGAGTCACTGCCAATTTGAAATGCCCATTTTTTTCAGCCAATCAGCATCAAAGGGAAGCCTGTGGGAACGCCTGTTGTGATGTAACAGCCCCTATACCTCCCCAGCAGTGATTGGCTGGCAGTGACATGTGACCTAAATTTACATAAGGTAGGGACCTGCAGCATCAGCCTCAGGCCTCATTCACACGTCCGCAAAAATCGTCCGCATCCGATCCGCAATTTGCGGACCGGGAGCGGACCAGGTGCGGACCCATTCACAGTCAATGGGGCGGCAAAAGATGCGGACGGCACACTGTGTGCCGTCTGCATCCACACTTCCGTTCCGTGGGTCCGGAAAAAAATAGAACATGTCCTATTCTTGTCCGGATCCACCGACAGGAAAAGGCATTTCTATCATGTGCGTTCCGCAAATTGCGGATCCGCAAAACACGGACAACACCAAACGGACGTCTGAATGAGCCCTTAGGGAGCCTCAGAGGCATCCCTACATGCTGCCCCTGGTGTTTCCTATGCATTTCCAAGGTGTTTCCATCATTTTCTGAGGTTTTCACATGTTGGGGCAAACTTGACTGTGCAGAACCTTTGGCCCCTGCAAAAAGATTCGGATCTCCCATAGACTTTAATGGGATTCGTGATTCGACCCGAATCCACGAATCTCGCGGTGGGATTCGGGCCGAATCCCGAATCCCCGAATCTTTTAGGATTCGCTCATCTCTACTAGTAATACCTCCGGGTTGACCATACCCAACCCTCCTAGTCACCTAGTATCAAAAGTAACTTCCCTCCTGACTAGTTTCAGTCTATTCTCCCATAACAATTAGACAAACTGTAGATCTGAGTCCAGAAAAGCTCAAGCAAGCTGATCCACTGCCCCTTATATCAGTAAAGAGAGCAGGTATTTGTTGATCAAATTCACCCTTTTCCTTCAGATCACCTTCTGCTAACCTTCTGAGCAGCGATCTCTAGCCTGCTGTCTCAGTTTTTTTTGGGGTAATTCACTTGGCCACACTTGATGTTGAGGACCGTAGAAGGATGTCTGGGTGATTAAAACCAAGATCATTCCCTCCTAGCTAGAAACTCTCACATTTATTCTGGTTGATCTTGGACTCAGATGCCTTCAAGTAAAAATCTACTCTTGACATCACCTAAAAAAGGTGGTGAAGTCTTTGGCAAACACATGAACAGCATTCTCAAAAGGCAACTATGGGAAATGCCAGACCCCAACACAAATGAACAGCCAATACAACCTTTCACAACAGCCTATATTAAACTCCAGAGCAGCATTCAGAATTCTCCCACCATGCATTTACTTTACTCTTACTCTCTACTCCCACCATGTTTATATAACAAAAAGAAAAAAAGGCCAAGAGTATTTAAAGTTCCCAATTAACACGTTTCTTAAAGTGTCCTGGAGGCTTTCATACTGGGATGCCTAGACTTTCAACCAGGCCTGTATAGGTAAGAAACAACTATCTGCCCCCAGGCCCCTCCTCCACTATAGAAGCTCAGCTAAGTTACTATAGGTGTGTCTGCCAATATAGACAGACGATAGATAGATAGATAGATAGATAGATAGATAGATAGATAGATAGTAGATAGGAGTGATAGTAATAATAATCTTTATTTATATAGCGCTTACATATTCCGCAGCATTTTACAATTTAGGGGTTCATGTATAAACAGTCATAAATAACATAACAGACAAGTCAATAATTACAACAAGAGGAAGGAGGGCCCTGCTCTCAAAAGCCTTCAATCTATGAGAAGATATCGGTGACACAAGAGCTTACAATCTATGAGGAGATAAGGGTGACACAAGAGCTTACAATCTATGAGGAGATAGGGGTGACACAAGAGCTTACAATCTATGAGGAGATAGGGGAGACACAAGAGCTTACAATCTATGAGGAGATAGGGGAGACACAAGAGCTTACAATCTATGAGTAGATAGGGGAGACACAAGAGCTTACAATCTATGAGGAGATGGGGAGACACAAGAGCTTACAATCTATGAGGAGATAGGGGAAACACAAGAGCTTACAATCTATGAGGAGATGGGGTGACACAAGAGCTTACAATCTATGAGGAGATAGGGGAGACACAAGAGCTTACAATCTATGAGGAGATAGGGGAGACACAAGAGCTTACAATCTATGAGGAGATAGGGGAGACACAAGAGCTTACAATCTATGAGGAGATAGGGGTGACACAAGAGCTTACAATCTATGAGGAAGATAGGGGAGACACAAGAGCTTACAATCTATGAGGAGATAGGGGAGACACAAGAGCTTACAATCTATGAGGAGATAGAGGTGACACAAGAGCTTACAATCTAGGAGGAGATAGGGGTGACACCAAAGAGCTTACAATCTATGAGGAGATAGGGGTGACACAAGAGCTTACAATCTGTGAGGAGATAGGGGAGACTCAAGAGCTTACAATCTAGGAGGAGATAGGGGAGACACAAGAGCTTACAATCTATGAGAAGGTATCAGTGACACAAGAGCTTACAAACTATGAGTAGAAAGGGGTGACACAAGAGCTTACAATCTATGAGGAGATGGAGGAGACACAAGAGCTTACAATCTATGAAGAGATAGAGGAGACACAACAGCTTACAATCTATCAAGAGATAGAGGAGACACAACAGCTTACAATCTATGAAGAGATAGAGGAGACACAACAGCTTACAATCTATGAAGAGATAGAGGAGACACAAGAGCTTACAATCTATGGGGAGATAGGGGAGACACAAGAGCTTACAATCTATGAGGAGATAGAGGTGACACAAGAGCTTACAATCTATGAGGAGATAGGGGAGACACAAGAGCTTACAATCTATGAGGAGATCAGAGGTGACACAGGAGCTTACAATCTATGAGGAGATAGAGGTGACACAGGAGCTTACAATCTATGAGAGATAGGGAGACACAAGAGCTTACAATCTATGAGGAGATAGGGGAGACACAAGAGCTTACAATCTATGGGGAGATATGGGAGACACAAGAGCTTACAATCTATGAGGAGATAGAGGTGACACAAGAGCTTACAATCTATGAGGAGATAGGGGAGACACAAGAGCTTACAATCTATGAGGAGATAGAGGTGACACAGGAGCTTACAATCTATGAGGAGATAGAGGTGACACAGGAGCTTACAATCTAATGAGGAGATAGGGGAGACACAAGAGCTTACAATCTATGAGGAGATAGGGGAGACACAAGAGCTTACAATCTATGAGGAGATAGAGGTGACACAGGAGCTTACAATCTATGAGGAGATAAGGGGAGACCAAGAGCTTTACAATCTATGAGGAGATAGGGTGACACAAGAAGCTTACAATCTAATGAGGAGATAGGGGAGACACAAGAGCTTAAATCTATGAGGAGATAGGGGTGACACAACAGCTTACAATCTATGAGGAGGTAGAGGTGACACAAGAGCTTACAATCTATGAGGAGATAGAGGTGACACAAGAGCTTACAATCTATGAGGAGATAGAGGTGACACAAGAGCTTACAATCTATGAGGAATAGGGGTGACACAAGAGCTTACAATCTATAAGGAGATAGGGGTGACACAAGAGCTTACAATCTATGAGGAGATAGAGGAGACACAAGAGCTTACAATCTATGAGGAGATAGGGGAGACACAAGAGCTTACAATCTATGAGGAGATAGAGGTGACACAAGAGCTTACAATCTATGAGGAGATAGGGGTGACACAGAGCTTACAATCTGTGAGGAGATAGAGGTGACACAAGAGCTTACAATCCATGAGGAGATAAGGGTGACACAAGAGCTTACAATCTATGAGGAGATAGGGGAGACACAAGAGCTTACAATCTATGAGGAGATAGGGGAGACACAAGAGCTTACAATCTATGAGGAGATAGGGGAGACACAAGAGCTTACAATACTATGAGGAGATAGGGGAGACACAAGAGCTTACAATCTATGAGGAGATAGGGGAGACACAAGAGCTTACAATCTATGAGGAGATAGGGGTGACACAAGAGCTTACAATCTAGGAGGAGATAGGGGTGACACAAGAGCTTACAATCTATGAGGAGATAGAGGTGACACAAGAGCTTACAATCTATGAGGAGATAGGGGAGACTCAAGAGCTTACAATCTAGGAGGAGATAGGGGAGACACAAGAGCTTACAATCTATGAGAAGGTATCAGTGACACAAGAGCTTACAAACTATGAGTAGAAAGGGGTGACACAAGAGCTTACAATCTATGAGGAGATGGAGGAGACACAAGAGCTTACAATCTATGAAGAGATAGAGGAGACACAACAGCTTACAATCTATCAAGAGATAGAGGAGACACAACAGCTTACAATCTATGAAGAGATAGAGGAGACACAACAGCTTACAATCTATGAAGAGATAGAGGAGACACAAGAGCTTACAATCTATGGGGAGATAGGGGAGACACAAGAGCTTACAATCTATGAGGAGATAGAGGTGACACAAGAGCTTACAATCTATGAGGAGATAGGGGAGACACAAGAGCTTACAATCTATGAGGAGATAGAGGTGACACAGGAGCTTACAATCTATGAGGAGATAGAGGTGACACAGGAGCTTACAATCTATGAGGAGATAGGGGAGACACAAGAGCTTACAATCTATGAGGAGATAGGGGAGACACAAGAGCTTACAATCTATGAGGAGATAGAGGTGACACAGGAGCTTACAATCTAATGAGGAGATAGGGGAGACACAAGAGCTTACAATCTATGAGGAGATAGAGGAGACACAAGAGCTTACAATCTATGAGGAGATAGGAGGAGACACAAGAGAGCTTACAATCTATGAGGAGATAGAGGGGGGGACACAACAGAGCTTACAATCTATGAGGAGGTAGAGGAGACACAAGAGCTTACAATCTATGAGGAGATAGAGGAGACACAAGAGCTTACAATCTATGAGGAGATAGAGGAGACACAAAGAGCTTACAATCTATGAGGAGATAGGGAGACACAGAGCTTACAATCTATGAGGAGATAGGAGGAGACACAAGAGCTTACAATCTATGAGGAGATAGAGGAGACACAAGAGCTTACAATCTATGAGGAGATGGAGGAGACACAAGAGCTTACAATCTATGAGGAGATAGAGGAGACACAAGAGCTTACAATCTATGAGGAGATAGGGGAGACACAAGAGCTTACAATCTATGAGGAGATAGAGGAGACACAAGAGCTTACAATCCTGAGGAGAGGGTGACACAAGAGTTACAATCTATGAGGAGATAGGGAGACACAAGAGCTTACAATCTATGAGGAGATAGGAGGAGACACAAGAGCTTACAATCTATGAGGAGATAGAGGGAGACACAAGAGCTTACAATCTATGAGGAGATAGGAGGAGACACAAGAGCTTACAATCTATGAGGAGATAGGAGGAGACACAAAGAGCTTACAATCTATGAGGAGATAGGGAGACACAAGAGCTTACAAATCTATGAGGAGATAGGGGGAGACACAAGAGCTTACAATCTATGAGGAGATAGAGGAGACACAAGAGCTTACAATCTATGAGGAGATAGGGGAGACACAAGAGCTTAAATCTAGGAGGAGATAGGGGAGACACAAGAGCTTACAATCTATGAGAGGTATGGAGTGACACAAGAGCTTACAAACTATGAGTAGAATGGGGTGACAAAGAGCTTACAATCTATGAAGGAGATAGAGGAGACACAAGAGCTTACAATCTATGAGAGATAGAGGAGACACAAGAGCTTACAATCTATGAGGAGATGGAGGAGACACAAGAGCTTACAATCTATGAGGAGATAGAGGAGACACAAGAGCTTACAATCTATGGGGAGATAGGAGGAGACACAAGAGCTTAACAATCTATGAGGAGATGGAGGAGACACAAGAGCTTACAATCTATGAGGAGATAGAGGAGACACAAGAGCTTACAATCTATGAAGAGATAGAGGAGGACACAAGAGCTTACATCTATGGGGAGATAGGGAGACACAAGAGCTTACAATCTATGAGGAGATAGGAGGAGACACAAGAGCTTACAATCTATGAAGAGATTGAGGAGACACAGAGCTTACAATCTAATGGAGGAGATAGGAGGAGACACAAGAGCTTACAATCTATGAGGAGATGGAGGGAGACACAAGAGCTTTACAATCTATGAGGAGATGGAAGAGCTTACAATCTATGAGGGAGAAGAGCTTACAATCTATGAGGAGATAGGAGGAGACACAAGAGCTTACAATCTATGAGGAGATAGAGGACACAAGAGCTTACAATCTATGAGGAGATGAGGAGGAGGAGACACAAGAGCTTACAATCTATGAGGAGATGAGAGGAGACACAAGAGCTTACAATCTATGAGGAGATAGGAGGAGACACAAGAGCTTACAATCTATGAGGAGATAGAGGTGACACAAGGAGCTTACAATCTATGAGGAGATGGAGGAGACACAAGAGCTTACAATCTATGAGGAGATGGAGGAGACACAAGAGCTTACAATCTATGAGGAGAATAGATGGGAGACACAAGAGCTTACAATCTATGAGGAGATGAGGAGACACAAGAGCTTACAATCTATGAGGAGATGGAGGAGACACAAGAGCTTACAATCTATGAGGAGATAGGAGGAGACACAAGAGCTTACAATCTATGAGGAGATGGAGGAGACACAAGAGCTTACAATCTATGAGGGAGATAGAGGAGACACAAGAGCTTACAATCTATGAGGAGATAGAGGTGACACAAGAGCTTACAATCTATGAGGAGATGAGGAGACACAAGAGCTTACAATCTATGAGGAGATAGAGGAGACACAAGAGCTTACAATCTATGAGGAGATAGGGGAGACACAAGAGCTTACAATCTATGAGGAGATGGAGGAGACACAAGAGCTTACAATCTATGAGGAGATGGAGGAGACACAAGAGCTTACAATCTATGAGGAGATAGAGGAGACACAAGAGCTTACAATCTATGAGGAGATGGAGGAGACACAAGAGTTTACAATCTATGAAGGATAGAGGAGACACAAGAGCTTACAATCTATGAGGAGATAGGAGGAGACACAAGAGCTTACAATCTATGAGGAGATAGAGGAGACACAAGAAGCTTACAATCTATGAGGAGATGGAGGGAGGAGACACAAGAGCTTACAATCTATGAGGAGATAGGGAGACACAAGAGCTTACAATCTATGAAGGAGAGATGGAGGAGACACAAGAGCTTACAATCTATGAGGAGATAGAGGAGACCACAAGAGCTTACAATCTATGAGGAGGAGATAGAGGAGACACAAGAGCTTACAATCTATGAGGAGATAGGAGGAGACACAAGAGCTTAATCTATGAGGAGATGGAGGAGACCAGAAAGCTTACAATCTAGAGGAGAGATGGAGGAGACACAAGAGCTTTACAATCTATGAGGAGATGAAGAGAGGAGACACAAGAGCTTACAATCTATGAGGAGATAGGAGGAGACACAAGAGCTTACAATCTGAGGAGATGAGAGCTTACAAAGAGGAGGGGTGACACAAGAGCTTACAATCTATGAGGAGATAGGGGAGATACAAGAGCTTACAATCTATGAGGAGATATAGGAGACACAAAAGGTATAATTGCTTATTTTGTACAGTGGTCCGGCATCTTGGGAAATAGGGAGTCGATATAAAGCTGCAGGACTGGTCACAGCTGTATATGTCGTGCTTTGGTGCATGGAGAGTTTGGTGAGGTCAGGTTCAGGGAATGATAATGGTCTATTATGGAGAGGGTTAGTTAGGGGGGTGATAGGCACAAACTATGTGTTTTTAGGGAGCGCCTTAAACTATGTTTATTGTGATTTAACCTAATTTCTTTGGGTAGTGCATTCCATAGAACCGGTGCAGCTCAGGAGAAATCTTGGAGCCGGGAGAGAGAGGTTTGGATTATGGTGGAAGTCGTAAGTCATTGGCTGAACGGAGAGCACGGGTAGGGTGGTATACAGAGATGAGGAGGAGATGTAGATAGATAGAATATGGAAAAAAGATAGATGATGATTAGTGATGATCGAGCACCCCGATGCTTGGGTGCTCGGGTGCTCTGCCCGAACACTAGGCGGTGCTCGAGTGCTCGGCCGAGCACCCAAGTATAATGGAAGTCTATGGGAGAAGACCAGGCACCCCCTGCTCTGCAGATTGGAGGGTGTCTGGTTGATAGGGAAACATGAGAAAATCATGGAAACACCTCTGAAATGTTTGGAACAGCATGGGGAGGTTGTCTGGATGCATTTGAACACCAAGGTTGCTGCTATTAACGATGATGTCCGACTATTACGCCACTTTTACGGAGACAAATCCCCCCGCCCAAACCCAAGATAATATTGATTTTACAGGAATATTGTAGGCAACATATTTTACTTGTACGTAAGCGCAATAGCAGCGCATCCACTGATGTTTTACACTGTCAGATAAGCAGCAGGCTCGCCCTGAATGTTTTACATGGTTAGATCAGAGCAGACCTCAACCAATGTTTTTGAGTGTCAGCAGCACTGAACGTCAACTTGTAGGATGAAGACAGAGTGAAGAAGTAACATAGTAAATAGTTTATAAGCCGAAAAAAGACATCTGTCCATCCAGTTCGGCAGGGGGGGGGGGGGGGGGGGGGGGGGGGGGGGGGGGGGGGGGGGGGGGGGGGGGGGGGGGGGGGGGGGGGGGGGGGGGGGGGGGGGGGGGGGGGGGGGGGGGGGGGGGGTTATATGCTGCAGTTAACCCAAAGGAAGGCAAAAACCTGTGAGGTAGAAGCCAATATTCCTCACTTTAAGGGAAAATCTTCCGAAGAGGAGTAGTGGAGATGAAATCAGGCCCAACATGGGAAGGAGGCAAGCTGAGCGAGCACAGCAGTACAAGGGGAGGGATCGGCAGCACCGCAACAGCTGGAAGAGGCGGTGGTTGGCAAAAGGGAAGGCAGGCCACACCAACAGGTGGTCGTAAAGAATTGTCATCTGCAACTGTGCCGTACAAATGAGCAGGGAATGAACACTAGCAACCTGACCCCACCAGCATGATCTTCATCGCAGCAAAGCATCTATAGATGGGCCCAATGCCTGGATCACAATCGGTGTCTGAGGGTCACCCACTGGCTCCTCCTTCCTGGTTAGCCAGACGCAGGCAGATGCTCCCGCTCACCTGGACCCTCACAAGCACCATCAGCGAGCACATCACTCTGTGTCCCAGCGCAGCGTACAGATGTCATACCAGCCTTTGAACGAAAGTGCAATACCCAGCACCACTACCACAGGCCATAGCACTAATGCACACCTTTACAATTGTGGCGCTGAAAATGTTGCTTGTGGACCTGAGCTTTTCGCAGTCTGATGGCGGGGCTGTCCCTTGATATCAGTACCAGCTGCACTTTTTGCTGGTGTGCCCTCACCACCTTTACCAGATGTGTCCGAACATAACCCGTGCCCTGACATGCAGTTACTGGGAGGTCACTTAACGACTGACACTTAAAGGGAACCTGTCATCTCCGAACACCCTTAACTAGAGTAAGCGGTTGTATAGTGTAAGTGATGCTGAATCCGAATATGTAACGTTTTATCTCATACTCACTTCCATTCGACGCTGTGCTCCACAAACCTGCAGTAAAATGCACTCACTGGACTCAGTGCTCACTCACATAATGGAGAGGACTCAAAGAAGAGTCCAGTGAGTGCATTTACTGCAGGTTTGTGAGCACAGCGTCGAATGGAAGTGAGTATGAAGATTAAAACTTACATATTCGGATTCAACATCCACTTAC